>JAABOM020000084.1:24319051-24339193 GCA_011800125.2 Solanum clarkiae | reverse complement strand
ACACACATTCTCTTTTCTTTCGAATCGAGCGTCTTTCAAAAATAACAACTTGGTACCCCATAAAAGGTAGGATAAGGTTTCTGTATATTTTATCTTTCCAAACGACTCCACTAATGGGTTCATATATATACTAGGCAGAGGCGGAGCCACATAAGTATTTAGGAGTTCATCTAAACCCCTTATCAATATATAATAGATGTTGAACCTCCTTCGTTTAGTTCATGTGTCTGCTTCTTAAAATTTTAAAACTCCTTTATAGAAAATCCTGGCTCCGCCACTAATACTAAGTATCTTGGTGTTGTTGGATGAAAGATATCTTGTTTTAAGCTACATTATATTTTGTTTTGCAGGTACTAGTGTCATTCATGGCTGAGATCAGAAAGAAGAAAGTAAAATTTGATCCCAAGAATTTAGTACTCACAGCTGGTTCAACTTCAGCAAATGAAACTCTCATTTTTTGCTTAGCTGAACCTGGAGAAGCTCTCCTTATTCCAACTCCTTATTATCCAGGGTAACATAAACTACTATAGTTCCATCACTTATTCAAACAATATTTATTTTTTATAGTATTTTTTTACGTGCTTTTTAAATATTAAAAAAAGCGTAAAGTTTCAATATTTGAATTTGCGATGAATCTCAAAATGTTAATTATGTCACATCAATTGAGACAAAAGGAGTAAATTACCAACAGGTTTAAGTTATGTGCACCGATGACAATTAGATTTTTTTCTCATCATTAAAATTTTGTAACAATATTTTTTTTTACCATTATTCTGGATTATAAATTAAATACGATACTCCTTTTATTTCAATCTGTTTGTCTAAATTCTTTTTTAGTTTGTTAGAAAAAAATGTATTTTTACTTTTTTGAGAGCTCTTTAATTCTAAATTTCTATATGACATGTTAAAATCACAAATTGAAAAAATATTTTGGTACATTCGACATATCTTTAGTTTAAGACCACAAAATTAAAAAATCTTTGTACTTTTTTAAACTTCACGTTAAATTATAACCAGTCAAACAAATTGAAATAAAGGACTTATCTGAATAATTATACTAATATTTTTTTAAATGTTAACGCATATAACTTAAAACTCTTTTTTCTCATGACAGGTTTGATAGAGATCTTAAATGGAGAACAGGGGCTGAAATTGTCCCAATACACTGCTATAGTTCAAATAATTTCAGAATTACCGAATTAGCCCTTGAAGAAGCATATGATGAAGCCCAAAAACGTAATTTAACAGTGAAGGGTGTATTCATCACAAATCCTTCAAATCCACTAGGGACAACAATGTCACGCAAAGAATTAAACATTTTAATCACATTTGCCATGGCAAAAAATATTCACATAGTTAGCGACGAAATATACGCTGGTACAATATTCGATTCGCCCAAATTCATAAGCATAATGGAGGCATTAATCGATAGGAAACTCGAAAAATCGAAAATGTGGAACCAGGTCCACATTGTATCGAGTCTATCCAAAGATCTAGGCCTTCCAGGTTTCAGAGTTGGGATGATTTATTCGAACAACGAAACACTTATAGCTGCTGCTACAAAAATGTCGAGCTTTGGACTGATTTCATCGCAAACTCAGTATCTTCTATCTAAAATTCTCGGAGATAGGAGATTTATAAAACGTTACATTAAGGAAAGTAAGAAGCAGTTGATGCATAGGAGGGAAATGCTCGCTTCAGGGCTCGCGAATTCAGGGATTAAGTGTTTGAAGAGCAACGCTGGACTGTTCTGTTTTGTGGATATGAGAGATTTGCTAAAATCGAACACGTTCGAAGCAGAAATGGAATTATGGAAGAAAATAATTAGTGATGTTGGTTTAAATGTATCTCCAGGTTCCTCTTGTCACTGCAGCGAACCGGGTTGGTTCAGAGTTTGTTTTGCGAATATGTCGAAAGAAACTCTAGACCTTGCGATGCAAAGGATTAATAATTTTGTCAATTCTCATCTTCAGCAGCAGCCGTCACGATCCATGGCGGCTGCTGGCTCAAGGAGGAGGAGGACACTTGGGAATTGGGTTGTTAAATTATCATCAGGTGATGGAAGAACAGATCGTTGAAAAGATTATATATATTGAAGATGTATTAATTCTATTATTGTTGTGTTATCAATCTGATGTAATTTTGAGGGTTGTTGTATATCTAGGGAGCATATATGTATATTATAGTATTATTATTGTGTAGAGTTATGTGATGTTTCAGATATGGTCAGCCTACTTTCTAACTTTCATGTTTTATGTCCATTTTCAAATATTATAACACGTTGCTTCATATCGCAATCACTAGAAAAAATGGGACAAAGAAATTAAACAAATCAGAGAGGGTTGTTGAGATTGAGACATTAATTAATTGAATAAATTTCTCTTACTTAATTATAGTAGTAAAATGTTTTGCTTTAATTTATGACTTTTGTCATAAAGCTGTCTGATTTGATTGGTGTAAATCCAGCATACATGGAAAAAAAAATTGTTAACATACTCCCTCCAATAATTTTACACATAGTTCATAATTTATCCTTCTCATTAATTATAATCATTTATTTATTATATCTTTCAAGACATTATATTTATTATATTCACAAAGTAATTTAATAAAATTATCTCATTATTTACTATTTAATTCCTCTGTCAAGTCAATGGAGATAACTAAAGATAGACGGAGGGGGTAAGAGTTTGGTCCACCAGTAAGCAAGTATAGATTGTAAAGTACATGTTTAATTTAATTCATATTTCATTCGTTGACTTTTACTTGTTGCATTGCACTTTTCAATTATTAAATTATATAAGCTTTGATTAATATTTTATGATATATATTAAAATTCAAAAGGTAAATATAAAAAAATGTGAAGATACAATCTGACCTTTGTCAAAATATAGGTGGATTTTTTTTATCAAAACTCGATTAAATTTGAATCACGCACTGCAGGGTTCATTTTTGAGGATAGCGCTCCCAACAAGATTTTTCTATTGAATCTATAAGTGGAAATTGGATCTATCTAATTCTTGGAACTATGATATTCTAAAATTAATTTGAGGTGCGGATATAACAAAGACTAAATGAAATAAACTATGTTAAGATCCCCAAAAAATATTAAACACATAAAAGAGCGTAAAAGTACATTAGTGATCATATTCAACTAATTAATTACTCATTTATTAATTTATTTATGTAATTACCGACACGTCAGTTGAGTAAGCTTATAATGTAATTAGATAAAAAGACAATATTATCATAAAAAAATAGTTGTATACAGTTCTTGCACGTAGTCGTCTCGCTTTTGGTAAAAATAAAATTAAATTGGAAAGCCATGATAATTAATTAGTCTAATCGACATATTTTTTTTTCATGCTCGATGAATTTGGAGAATTTTCTTTTATCATAAATAAAATAAAACTATACATTTCTTGCACGTAGTCAATCTCACCTTTTAGTAAAATTAAAATTGGAAAGTAATGATAATTGATTAGTTAAATCACCATTTTTTTAAAAATTTATTTATGATGATTTTGGAGAATTCATCATGAATATTGGAATGTATCAATAATGAAGAAATGATAGTCTTTAGTGTCCAAAAGGAGGGGGGTGGGGGTTACCAAAATAAATAGGTAGAATTTTCGTGAGTTAATTTCCGGAAGGTCACTCAATTACATATTCATATTAAAAAATTTATTTTTAAGAGAATTTTCATAAATAATTTAGGTTTAGAATTTGATATGATTAAATAGCTATATTTTACATAATTACACAATATAACCTCAACTATGTGATCTGAAGGAGAGGAGAGACGCGAGCGAGATTGAAAGAGGGATGGGAGATGCGAATTGTATATGTATAGTTGTCAAATTATATGTGTATATTTGTCAAATAATTATATATGTATAATATATATATGACAAGCGAGATTAGGAGAGAGAGGAGAGAAGCGAATTGTACATATATACCTGACGAATTTACTATGCATATTTGTCAAAGTAATTGTATATATGCAGTTGATATACATTTGTAATTGTATATTGCAATAAATTGGAGAGAGGGAGAGGAGAAAGGCGAGAGAGGAAAAGAAAAGAAAGAAAATAACAATAAGATCTTAACTATTATAATATATTATAACTATAGCTATAAATTATAATTTTTAAACTATAATTATATAATATAAAAACATATCATATATTTAGGTTGTTTTTCCTTTATTTATGCATTAGGTACGACACCATATTCCAGCGGGTCAATTTGCATGAAAACTGAGTTAAAAAACCGGGATATTGACAGTTATAAGAGCAGTTTCGGGCCCACAAAATCTCACTTTGTTATTGTTCACGCACGCGTACACTCGCAATCGACGCGCCTTTCATCTCTCTCGCACTGTTTCCCTAATTCAGAGCACATTCTCTCCTCTCCGAAATCGTAATGCAAGACCAACAGAACGGAAGAACAATCTTCTAGGGTTTCTTTTGTGTTTGAAGCAATCACTTTTTTTCAATTGCTTTAAGCATTCATCGATTTTTTCATTATTAAAATTTGCGTTCGGATTCGTTATTTCGTCATCGTTTTCAATTTCAGGTGACTTCTCATTTTACTTTTTTTTTATTGTACGTCGGATTTGATGTAGAATATTCTCCGAGCAACGCTTTGATCTACTTTTTTTTAATTAATGGCCATTGTTTTTGATAAAGCAACAGGCGCAATGTGTATGATATTTTGCTGTTTCCAGATGTTTTATTGCCTCTGAATTGATCTCCGAGGAAATGAATGTAAAATTATGCACATATGTTGTTTTCAGAAACTGAATAGTGTGATAAATTGTTATTTTTTGTTTTTACTTGATTTTGGTTTTGCATGTTATCTGTGCTCGGATAGACGAATTGTTAGTACTGGTTTATATTGGCGATATTGCATTTTAGTGTGCTAGGTAGAACGCTAATAAGTAGTGTGGTCGGGGGATATTTGAAATGAGCATGCTTGTAAGGCTAAAGTTTTCCTATGTGACCTCTTATTTTACTTCTTCTTATTATCTGTGCTCGGATAGACGAATTGTTAGTACTGGATTATATTGGCGATATTGCATTTTAGTGTGCTAGGTAGAACGCTAATACATAGTATGGTCAGGGGATATTTGAAATGAGCATGCTTGTAAGGCTAAAGTTTTCTTATGTGACCTCTTATTTTGCTTCTTCTTAGTGTATCAATGTTATAAGTATTTCTTTTCTTTATTTTATTGTTCTTTTTCGTGTGTATTGTAGAATTTTTCGGCTGGTTATCACTAGATGAATCGTTATATGTAATGTGCAAACCATAAATCCTTCACTCTGCTTTTACTTTGCAGTTTCTTATAACCTTAATGCTCCAAACGTGCTGATATATCTAGATCTTTTCACGCTGCTGCATTGAGATCTTTCAATCTTTAAACAAAGGCAGAAACGATGATATGTCTTAATTATTGAAGTTTCTGAAATATTTTGGGACGGAGATGAAGCTAGCTGCTCTGTTGACTTCTGCTGGTATCAATAGTGCAGTGGCCGTAGCGCTATTCTCCTTGTATTCGGTTTTAAGGAAACAGCCAGCCTTTGTAAATGTCTACTTTGGCGCGAAGATTGCTCAGGTACGATCAAGACAACAGGATGCTTTTCGCTTTGATCGTTTTGTTCCTTCTCCAAGTTGGATCGTAAAGGCATGGGAGACATCTGATGAAGAAATTTGCGCTACTTGTGGCTTGGATTCAGTGGTATTTGTTCGAATGATTGTTTTCAGGTGAAATTGGAATGTTCAGCACTTTATTAGTTGTTAAAAGAAAAATTTGATGAACTAGTGATATAATTTAATTGAGTTAATATAAATTAGCTTCTGTCAATTTGTTTCCGTTTCAAGTGTTTTCATCATTTGCAGGGAAAGTTTCAGCACGCGTGGAATTTATACTAAAGGAGCTCACATATTTTTGCATGGTCGATTAGTATATATTGCATAAATCCATTGTTTTGTATTGTTTAATGTGAGGTTGCTTACCTATTGCCAAAGTAGTAGTCATGACTTATTGGCTACTGTCATTGCCTTGTCATTATTATTATTATTATTATTATTATTATTATTATTAATATTATTATTATTATTATTATTATTATTATTATTATTATTATTATTATTAAAAGGATGTTAGATTGAATTGGATTGGTTAAACTTTTTGATGAATACTTAGCATGCCGCAGTATGGTATGTCTGGTAAAGATGTACAGAAGCTGTCAGACGAGTAGGTAGTACAATAAATTTGGCCAATATTGGGGTGTTGGGGAGAATAGTAAAAGAAGATTTAACAAAAACAAAAGGGAATCTGTTCTTTGGTAACTCATGATGGTAACTGCAATGGTGGCTGAATATAATATGTATATACTGTTTAAGTGATTTGGTGTCTTTCCTGGTGATAATGGATCTGCGTAGCTTGTGTAAAGTGAGTCATGCATAGTCTGCTATTGTGAGGATATTGTGACCAAAGAAGCTTAGGTATACTTTTTGTGAATATCAAATACTACCTATGACATTGTTACACTTTTTGTCTCATTGCCTGTGGAAGTCGTAAATGTTACTCAGAAAGTATGGTTAAGCATTTCTATCTCTGCTCAGTACTTCAGTTGTTTAATGTCATTTTCTTGATAATTCTTTTAACCTTCAGACTTTTAGATTAATGCCAACAGACAGTTATGAAGTGCAGTTTGAAGAACAACCTTTCTTTTGCACTTTGTTATGTCTATGAACCATTACTCCATTGCAATAAACTTACTCTCCTGCTGCTTATTGTGGACAGTTTCCGAATATTCTCCATTGCAGCTGTTGTATGCAATTTCCTTGTGCTTCCACTTAATTATTTTGGAAAAGAGATGGAGCGTCACCATATTCCTGCTGAGACATTGGAGGTATTCACCATTGTGAATGTTGAGGAAGGGTCAAGATGGTATGAAATGTGTACAAAATTGCTGATAATGAATTGAATACAGTTGATTAGTCTTTTCTCTTCTCAAGGGACATACTTAGATACTATCTCAGGAGGATCTTTTATTCGCATTTTGGAAATAGAATGAGGAACCAAAAGCTGCCATTTTGTTGTTTTCTGAAAGTATCTGCAAGTCTGCCAATGTCTTTTTCTGTCTTGTTTTCATTTTTGAGATTTGTTTAAGTCCTGAACCATCTCAAGAGAAAGTAAATTCTGTAGTTAATTTTACTGAGAATAGAGAAAGCATTACTAAAGAGACCGTGTGTTGTAAGTTGACCAAGGAAGCATATGTAGAAGGTAGTTTCCTAATTCTTTAATTGACCATCTTATAGAAAAAGGTAGTTTTCTAACCTGTTGCTCATTTTAATCCGATTCAGTTTTACCTACGTATTCTTTTCATCTTCTTTAGGCTTTGGGCTCACTGCCTTGCGCTGTACCTCATATCCGGCTGTTCTTGTTTTCTTCTTTACCTTGTAAGAAATCACAACTAATTTCCATTTGCTGCTTTTTCCTTGAAAATTATGTGTTTCATACTTGATCCTTAGTATGTGATAGTATGTATGCTATGTTTGTTCTTTTTTAATTAATGGCCTTCACTTGCTTTTAGGAGTACAAAAGCATTTCAAGGATGAGGCTGGCTTACTTGACTTCATCTGTTTCCAACCCAAGTTATTTCACAGTTCTGGTTCGTGCCATCCCGTGGTCGCGAGAAGAATCATACAGCAGAACAGTGACAAGATTCTTCACAAATTTCTATGCATCAAGTTTTTTATCTCATCAGATCATTTATCGATCTGGCCATGTTCAGAAACTGGTGGTGCGTATTCACTCGTTTTTGGTAGTCTCATTATGGAAATATTTCCCTTGATCTCAAAGCTTGATGTGGCTCAGAAGTTTGTCTTCTATAACACATCTATTATCCTCTTCTGATGCTTAAGGAACATTATCTGAATTTTCCTCTTGAATAATACGCTCTCTCCCGTTATTGTCAGGATCAAGAATCTTTTTTAATTGTAATGCCATCTCCTATGAGTTTCCATGGCCCTAGTTAAAAAACTATGATTGAGTAACAGCATATCCCAAAGTCCCACTATCTTCTGCTAGATTTTCCTCATAAAACATATTTATGTCAGCTAGATGACAGTAATTATCTTTGACTTGTACTAGTGGTTTGACATTATTCTCCCTTGTGCTCCTTTTTCTTTCTTCTGGTTGTTAATGTGCCACATGTTGAATGACTGCAGACTGATGCAGGGAAGATGTGCAAAATGCTAAAACTGACGCCTACGGAACTACATATTGGAACACATTCCATGAGATGTGGCCTCTGTGGAACAAAAGCATCATTCAGCATGCTTCCCATGGATGCAGAAGGTGACAAAGGGAGAAGTGATTTTGGTGGTTCCGATTTGAGGAAAAAGGTATCTGAGTGGTTCTCATTATTTTCATCTATTCCTGAAGCTAGATAGATTTCATATGATTGTCATGACTGCCACTGATTGTTAGAAGGAAGCCGTAGCATCTTTAGAGAGAGTTTCCAAGTCAATACATCATAGGTGGAACATTACCTTCTTGGAACTATTTCAGCGTTCATGGCTTGACATGTGCTGCAATTATAACTTCTCAGTTCTCTTGCTTCTTTCTAGAGGTTACTTCGATGCACAGTTCTATGTTGCTTAAGCTTCAACAAAAGGAACAAAGTTGCACTTATTTCTGATTTAACTAAATAGATTACAGTGCCATATACTACATATTTCTTTTGGTGTGTTCAACTCCTTTGTCTTGAAAATTTTGAATTAGCTTCATTTTTCATGAGGCTAGCCTAAATAAGAAGTGTAATGACTGCACAATTTTTTCTTGCAGGAGTCTGCAGCTGCTTTAGTTTTTTTCAAGAATCGCTATGCTGCTTTAGTTGCTTCTCAGAGCCTTCAATCTCGAAATCCAATGTCATGGGTCACAAATCTTTCTCCAGAGCCAGACGATATGTATTGGTCAAACATTTGTGTTCCATATAGACTCCTTTGGATCCGCAAAATAGCTATTCTTGTGGCCTCAATTGCTTTGGTGGCATTTTTCGTTGTGCCTGTTTCATTAACACAAGGTCTTGTTCACCTCGACAAGCTTCAAAGGACATTTCCATTTCTTAGAGGAGTTTTAAAGAGGTAGTCCCGTCACTGTCGATTTTGGTAAAATTGTTGCTCTAATTTTTAAGTTTTAAATTTACCTTGGAAATCTATTTTTGAATGGAGTACAGTTATTGATCATTCTTTCTCACACACAAAACATGGACAAATTAAGTTATGTTTCTTGATTCAAGGGTGCTCTTTTTTCCCCCACAATGATTTACCAGTTCCTCCTTGCACTGTTTTCATTCTACTTCTCTAACTTCAATGCTTCTCTTTCATTCTCTGTATTATCCTTAACTCGTCAACCTAGAGATATTATCTATCTTTTGTCCCTTTCTTGCAGTAAAGCAATGAGCCAGCTGGCTACGGGATATCTACCGAGTGTCGTGTTAATAATATTTATGTACATGGTTCCTCCAATAATGTTGCTATTTTCTACAATGGAAGGCTCTACCTCTCGTAGTGGCAGGAAGAGGAGTGCAAGCGTAAAAGTTTTGTGCTTCTTCATCTGGAATGTTTTCTTTGGTAACATTCTCTCGGGGTCTGTCATTGACAGGTTCAATACGATTTTTAAGGATGGAAATTACCTACTTGCAACTGCAGTACCATCAACGGTAACCTTCCTTCTCCATGTGTATTTATATGTGTGTTTACCTGCTTTCCCTTTGGCCTAACTATTATTCTCAATTCTCAAATATTAAACCGACAGATATTTGATTTTAGGAATTCGTGTTTCTATTAGTGCTTCTTTCAAGAAAACGACAACGCTAATAATAGGTTTACTTTAAGCTTTTATATTGGGTTGGTAGATGCTAGAGGGTTAGTCTTCTTTAGCGTAATTATTATTTATTTATGTAGTAGGAAAGACTCATTTCTCACTTGCACCGCATTTTACTCAAGATTAATAGGGTGAGAAGGAAAAAGACTGTGAGGTTCTAGTCCTTCGTAGAAAGTACATGTCCCCATTCCCACATTATTAGATATGGTAAAGGGCAGAAACTTTCACTAGTCCAACTTGTGACGAGAATCTTAGAGGAAGTAAAACAAAAACTGCAGCTAGTAAATGTGTCATCATTGTCTCTAAGCTGTCCAATAAGGAAATGGTTGTCTTTCGGAAACTACATCTATGTTCTCGTTATCCCTTCTGTTTAAATTTCCTTGTTGAGTTCTTTTCCTGCACAATGAGCTGCCCTGTTTTGATCCCTTCACCTTCTTTTGCGACGTGAAGAATACACCATGTCTGTGATGATTAATTAAATTCTTTTTTTTGCAGGCCACCTTTTTTATGACTTATGTTTTGGCATCAGGCTGGGCTAGTCTATCACTGGAACTCATGCAACCGTTTGGTTTACTCTGCAACTTATTCTATATGTTTATTCTCAGAAACAAGGATGTCACTACATATGGCACATTGACTTTTCCATATCACACAGAAGTTCCAAGGATCCTTCTATTTGGGCTTTTTGGCTTTGTATATTCCACATTGTCTCCCTTGATACTGCCATTCTTGCTGGTTTATTTTTCTCTTGCTTACCTTGTATACCGTAATCAGGTAAACATCCTTTTCTGAATTATTCCATCTATTCTTAATCTTCTTTTGTGTGTCCAATTTTGTTTTATTTAACATGTGAAAATGTATAGGTTAAGGATTGTAAAAAACATCCAGTAACTTCTTGAGCCAACAATAAGAAAAATTAGAAAATCAAGCCACGTCTGGATTTTGTAAGGGCAAATTATTGAAGATACATATTCTTGCCTTTATATTTTGAAAGGGGAGGAGCTTCTTGCCTCTAAATTGCTTGCATTTCCTCAGTTTTTCATTCTGTGAAATTGATGGAAAATGATACCAATGGATATGTTAGCTGCGTTTGAGTTGTGCGTTTGTAGCTGAATTGAATAAATTTAAGTTTTTATGGTGTTGCACCACAGTTATGTGGAGCAGGATCAAAACTCAAAATAAAATAAAATCTCGAGTCCTTACAAATATCCATGCAGTTGAATTTGATACTAAAGTAGTATCCCCTCTGAGAACTTAGTTACCCAGTGCTTGTGCTTTTGGCCTTTCAGTATTTCAAAGAGTATTATGCAACCTTATCTTATGCCTACTTGAAATAAACATGCGAAAAGATAACATGAACAGATTATATAGCGCAAGAAGATCATTGATTATTTTAGATTATTAGATATTTCTGCGAGATCCCCAATGTTCTTGGAATTCCCTAACGGCATTTCAGTTAAGGCTTTCAGTTTTAAAAACAGCAAGATGATGGATGTAGTGTCAGGAAGTTCACAGTTGTGGTTTTTAAGGTGTCAAAAATATCCAACTTACCAGGGTTAATGTGATAGTCATAAGTCATAACCAAGGATCTGTTGATCTGACAATTAGGAATAACGGATTTATGAAAAAATATGTGTAATAAAGAAGGTGAATGTTATCTTTGAACAGTTCAAAAAAGAACAGGAAGTCATCCAAGTGGGAGGACATTCCAAGAAAGGTTTTTGATTAATCTTATTTGTACCGCTATGTTTAATATTATAATCTGAATATCGATGTCTAAATCCACGCTTGTAGCCTGTGTTAACACCCAATTCACTAAAACTTTCAGATCCTTAATGTATATGTAACAAAATATCAAACTGGGGGAACTTATTGGCCTATTGTGCACAACGCCACAATTTTCTCAATGGTGCTGATGCAAATTATAGCCATGGCAGTCTTTGGACTAAAAAAGTCTACCGTGGCGTCAAGCTTTGTAATTCCGCTGATAATCATGACACTCCTTTTCAATGAGTATTGCAGGCAAAGGTTTCACCCATTATTCCAGCAAATTCCTGCTCAGGTACATTTTATTACTACATTCAGTTAAAAGAATTTCCATTATATGCCTCTTATGCCATGTGTTCATTTCCACAGATCCTTATTGAAATGGACCGACAGGATGAGCAAAATGGGAAACTGAAAGAGATCCATCAAAAACTCACAACAGCTTATACTCAGTTCAAATCCAATTCCCGCACTCTGGGTGATCCTATGCCCCCAAATCATAATAACTGCAGACTTGAAGACCTAGAGATCAATCCAGGTTCAAGTTTCTAAATGACTATTATGCAACAATTTTTATATCTTTGCGTGTCTATTAAAATGATGTTGACACTTTGCTGGTTATAAGAAAAAGCCCCGTCCATCATCTCTCTTCTTAATGGGTTCAACATACATTGAAAATTGGAGAATCGTAATCAAGTGTGTGTATATATTTCTGGGCATTTACAGGAGGGAATATGACTAGTTTTGATTCTTCTAACTATTTATTTTTGGAGGAAAAGCAGACGATATCTTGAATAGAGACTTTTAGTATACACAGGAGATTGTTCTTATAAGCACTCCTGGAGCTGCACGACTTTGGAAGTTTTTAGATTATCTCTGTCTCACATAGAGATGCGAAGATGAACATTTTAGAGTTTTTGTACAGATGATAGTTCCATGAATAATGAAACCTTCTGTTAGAGTATGATGTTCTTACATGTACAGTTGAATACTTGCAGATTATTCTATCAGAGGATTTCATTTATTCTATCTTTTTGTCTATAGTTGTACATTTAGCAGGAAAATAAGAAATTAGAATTGCAATCCTTCCAGTCACCCTAGCCTTGGTAATTTCATGACTTCAATTAATCAAAGCATTCTGCTATTATTCTAATTGTTAGTGTAGTGACTCCTGATGTTCGAATCATGTAACTGGGTCCCCGCAGCTAATTATTATCCTAAACTGGGCGGGTGGGAACAACACAACTGATACTCTGTACTTAAATGGAGTACTGTGGGACAGGGGCTTCTAAAAGCCATCAACAATGGCTTCTGCTGTGCTTGTGAATCTCACTATGTTGATTTATATTTTATATGGGATGTTTCATTTATTTTGGTGTACTCATGTTGAATAGGTTTTTTGTATGAACTCTTCAAAATACACTAGAATTACTAAGAACTACAGGTATCCACACTAAATACTGATACACATCCATATTAAAGGCTTACTAGTAACAGATCCCATATAACCCAGGCAACTATGGCTTTACAGCACAAAACACTGTTGCTCTTTACACCTTTCAACAAAATTTATTTCACAAACATTACTTTCTGTTAAATTAGATGTTTAATACAATAAGCAAAAGTTAGGAGGGTAGGTAAGAAACTAAGGAGGAGATTACCTTCCCTATGTTTAGCCTCCATTCATCAAATAAGATCCTTCAACTCTATGGAGTCAATCAAGGTTTTCCTCATCATAATCCATAGCTTCAATTTGAGAAGAGAATTTGCTAGTTAGTATACTTAATGCAAAGTTTTGGTTTCTGCATCAAGTTGATAAAATACCCATTTTCAAATATCATTATAACACCGTAGAATTCATAGCAAAGATTCACAAGAAGAAAAGAGAAAGAAGGGTTTTACTCACCTAAATTTGTAACCAATACTCATCCTAGAGTTCAAAGTTTGATGTACATGAAGTGCTGGTAACTTCTTTCCTTATATGACACAACTCATAAACTGTACAATCTTAATAGTAAGATACGTCTGAAAACCCTTACGTAATTCAAGCTTGTAGACGTTGGATGATCTTAATGAACATTTAATGTAATTTACCGAGGTTCTAACAGTGTGACAGTAATTTCATTTGTTGAACACATGCTTGTAGAATATTCAGACGTGGCTTTGCTTTCTGTGAAAAAACCAGGTTCCTTAGCCTGAGGTAAAATAGCATCATTAGCCAACATCAAGACCACTGTAGGCATGTCTGGCCTGTCTTCTGGACATTGTTGTACACATAATAGAGCGACATGGATTAAGCGTAGCAATTCAGAAATATAGCATGAATCCATTAGATGCGCATCAATTAGCTCCAGTGGTCTATCTTCTTTATAAAGTTTCCATACCTGTGAATAACACAATCAGTATATAATCAAGAAACATGTAGTGGCTGATGTCCTAATGGATTTAAGTTCAATGCAGTTTAACTATCATCGGTTAATTATCATTTTGACCAGGTTATCAATTAATTATTATGGAGAAGTATCTGTGACTATCTTATAAATGACCTCATTGTTTAAAGATTATTTTACAGCATTAGTGTACAAAATATAAACTCACAATAAACAAGACTTACATGTCCAAGAAGGTTGACACTGTGACTTTCACTGGCAAATCCTCTGTTTCTCCGACCACTGATTATCTCTAGCACTAGCACACCAAAGCTAAATACATCTGATTTTACTGAGAAAACACCATGGACTACGTACTCTGGGGACATGTAGCCACTGCATCACACATTAAACAGAAATGCGGTTAAATAAAAGATGCTATACCTAATATAAATGCTAAAAAGTGAGTAGTATGAAATTTCTTACTGTGTCCCAACCACATGGTGTGTATTAGCACCAGTCTCATTCCCTACAACACTTCTAGCTATGCCAAAATCCGAGATTTTGGGGTTCATATCAGCATCTAGCAAGATGTTACTAGCTTTGAGGTCTCTGTGGATAATTCTTAGCCGAGAATCTTGATGGAGATACAAAAGTCCTCTAGCAATTCCATTGATGATGTTGAAGCGCTTAGGCCAGTTGAGTAACAAGCTCTTCTTTTCATCTGTTAACAGGTCCTCTGTTAGAACACTGATAATGTGATTAAAAACTTGACTTTCTGTACTAATAGAGGTTCTTTGTGTTAAGCTAGAATAACCAGACCAAATATGAAGAGATCTAGACTTCTGTTGGACATGTATTCATAGATCAGCATTTTTTCTCCTCCTGCAACGCAGCAACCTAGAAGCTTCACAAGATTTCGATGCTGAAGTTTGGAAATGCAAATAACTTCATTCTTGAACTCGTTAACTCCTTGCGAGGAAGACTTGGAGAGCCTCTTTACAGCTATTTCTTGTCCTCCCTCCAGAATTCCCTATGACATCATAACATACAGCTGATTGATATTGAAGCTAAAGACATTTTTGACTGTGATAAGTTAAAGTGTTACAACTTACAATGATATGCTACCTTGTAAACAGATCCAAATCCACCTTCTCCGAGCATGTTCTTATCTGAGAAATTAGAGGTTGCTTTAGTTACTGTTGATAAGGAAAACAGTGGAAATTCTAGATCATCTTTCAGAGTCATCTTGCTCGTCTTCTTCTTCGTTGTCTTCCTCATCTTTATCAAAATATACAGCCCTATGATCAGGCCAATGACAGACACTACGATCAACAGTGACAGAATCAGCACAAGTACTTTTGTTTTCTTCTTCGAGCCTGAAAAGAAAAAAAAAGGGGGCGTAAAGTAAACAAATTGTATAATATGTGAACTTTTTAACAAATAGCTAAGCAAAACACAACTAAAGCTAAGATTTGTGAAGTTTCTTCGTTCAACCAATGCTTCATATTGATCAAATAGTAACGAATTTGTTGCGGAAATTTTACCTAACTCTGAGTTAGCTATCCTTATGTAAATATCCTGTCCTCCAGGTAATTCTCGAATGTCAATTAGGTCACCATACCAAAGTAAACAGCCACCACCATTACGTATATCAAGATTTGAATAAGCCATACACGAGCAATTCCTCAAGCAAGCTTGCTTGCACTCGTGGAGTGTCATACTCACATCAAACCATGAATACTGTGTATCTGGAAGCTTTATACCAGAGTACTTGAGAAACCCATCTCCATGCTGGCAATTAAGGGGTTTCCTTCTAACACACCCACCAGACCAATTTGTCACTGCCCAATTTCTTGGATCTTTAGGCACGAACTTATCTAAGCAGTGACAAACAGGAGTGAGTATGTTGTTGCAACTACCATATGCACCACATGTTCCATAGATGTCACAAGTATCTTGCGGTGAAGAAATGTAAACATGCCATTCTTGTCTATTCTCAGCCCATATTGAACGCTGAAGTACACCATTACTGTTCATGGTTAATTTGGTCATAACAGAACCGAGAAGTGTGAAGCTGTAAAATGCTTTCTTTTCATCAAGATCCAGCTTAAATGTATATATAGTATTCTTTGTCAGTCCTGGTACACCACTCCAGCGAAGTCCATTCCATGGTCCGGTACTGTACACCTTAACTTTACCTTTCCTCATGACATCCTGAGGATATCCAGTTGGATCACAATGATATGTATATTCCCCTGGAGCTGGATCATATTCATTCTTCCATGAGGACAGGTAAAATTCTTGTCCAGTCACAAAGTTCTTACCCATCTTCATGCCTGGTAAGAGCGTATCAGTAGGATAGTCAAAACTTTGCCATAGGAAGTTCTCAGGTTTAGTATCATTTACATCTCTGATAACAAGATTCCCCGAGTTCAATAATTGTGCAACTGTATTCTTCACAGCCAAATGCCTTGACGAATTAGTAGACCACACGATTGTATTAGCAGCAGTGAGAAGAGCAAGTCGTGCTGTATCGATGATTTTCAACCTAACATCTGATGTGTTGTTGAATGGATTCTCTCTATTGGCAACCCATACCACAGACTTATCAGGTACATCATGCTTATACCATATTCCGACATACCAATTATTCGTGAAACTAGCTGGGGAAAAAAATCCCATCTCAAAGCTTCCATCAGATGAAGTAATGGTCTTACCATCTGTCAGAAAGTCAGTTGCAGTGATGATATCTTTTGCACTAGAAGTTGTGCATAGAAAACCACATAACAATATCTGCAACATAAGCAGATAACTTTCCATTAAGAACTACTGTATCACATACTACCGAATCAAAGAGTTATAATTGGATTTGTTGAATAAATATCCAGATACTTCTGAATGCCTTAAAATCACATCAAACTAGTTGGATGCTAGTTAACTAGAATGTAATAATACATAAATTTGTCCTTTAACTCGACCTCATCTCGCATCTGTGCTCTCCAACAAATAAGTACTTAAAGTATAAAGTTGAACAAGTAGGTAAACGTATCCTACTTGTATTTTATGTGGCAATTTCCATCCTCTAGAACATCCTACTAGGCGTCCTACATGTATTATGCCAAGTAGGGTGTACGTCAGATACAAGTATCTACTTGTGCACGATCAAAATTAGAGACAGAGATGTCAAATAATGAATAATTCAATGGGATTATTAGCTGACCATAACCTTAGCTATCTCATCTTTTTGACTTCGTCAATGGAGACTTTATTATTTGTTTCATTTGATTGGCCCTTAATTTCCAATTAATCACCAGCGACCTGTGGAAAAATCAACTCAATCGATAATTAATGTCGTGTATAGAAAGGTGGAAAGACAGTAGGAAAGTAGGAAGACATCGACCACCAATGATGCCTTTGACGGTAATTTGTGGTTGCCATTCAGAGTCTTGAATTTGTGTTAAATACTTCACAGCTAGACTTCATGACACGGCATTAAGCTAATCTTGTTTCTGGGATAGCAACGGGGCGGAGTGGGGTAGGTTGAAGTAATTATTTTTAAAATTACTACGGAGGGGAAGCCGGGTTTGCATATCCAACGTAAATTAAATTTTTGTAATTAATAAAAATCAAAGATATAAACTCTTTATATTAAATTAACTTTAATTTTAATTCTTCTTTAAAATTTAAACTAGATGTGTTCAAGAAATTATTAGTTGTTGAAACGTTAATTAGGAACGGTTAATTAGCAAGTACGAAGCAATTGTGAAAACGTTAATTAAAAGTATTTAATTAATTTTTGAGATGTTAATCAACGAAAAATGATGAACTTTATTATTCCTATTAAACTCAATTAAAATAAAAGAATTTAAAATTGTATGCGGGATGAATTTATGAGGAATAGGTCTATATGGAGTGGGGCAGGGTGGGTTTATGCGGAGCAAGCCTATATGGGAAAGTGTGGGGTACGGATTTATGAGGAGCGAGTCTACATCAAAAAATGGATGAGTTAAAAATAAAAAATAAAAAATAAAAATATAACAAAATAAAACGATTTAAAATATTTATCGATTGAACTTAACCCGCTCTAACCGCTCCATTGCCCTTCCTACCCATTTCTAGGCGTCATTATCACATGTGAGGATTTGAAGGCTGTAAATTCCCTCTCCGTGAAGCTAAATTTCCAACATTTGAAAAGTAAAAGTTTGTCATAACCACTGATTTCTTGGGGGACCATTTTTGAGAAAATTGACACAAAGGATATATTACGTAGTATATGATCAAAAATATCACATATTCGGAAATTTCATAATATATTATGATTATGATTAAAAATCTTATGATTCGTCTCTTCTTCAAACTCTATGCATAAAAAAAACTTACTTTTTTTTATCAAGTATATGATCCATAATTCAATTAGAGAGTAAAATGACCATGCAAAAGTAAGACAAAAGTCAATTATCACTTCAATGTGATATGACATTGCACCACAAAAGGACCGTGTATATCGTTATATATGTGGAGGACCACAAGCATGTCCAGCCCCATTCTTAAATTCATAATAATTTAGAATATTAATCAAACTTGATACATACTATATATAGTTTGGCACTCTAAATCTAATCATATAAATCGATTTGGTTAAAACTTCTAAAATCATTTTATTTTTATAATTTTTTACAAGTTCTATTAAGAAGATAGATTTTATGAGAAGTAATCTGTGTTTGACCAATAAATTTTAAAAATATTTTTAAATAACAATTGTTGTTTGATCATGCTTTCTTCAGAAAAGTATTTTTGAAAAGAATTATTTTTCAATCTTCTCAAAATAGCTTTAGTTACTCCGTTGAAATAATTATTTTTTCCGAAATCTTAGCCACACGCCTTAATTTTTAATTTAAGTTTGGCCAACTAGGCCATAAATTTTTCATAGCTCAAAGGATCTCATTTTCTTTGATTCGAAGTCTCTCTACACTTTTTTCTCCTTTTAAAGTTTAGCCACAATTGTAACGTCCCCACTTTAGAGGCAGACTTTTACAAATTCAGTCCCGCATATTTGAAGTTATATTTCCGAAGTGGTTAGACTTGCAAAAATTTATGAAACTAGGGGCATGCCTTAAATAGGGTCCCAAAATTGGCTATATATGCAACTTCACCCATCTCTCTATCTGTCCATCTTTTTTTCCAGGTCATTTGCAAAGGAAATATTATGTGGATAAGCAAATATATATTGGTTATTAACTAATATAGTTATAGTTTAAATAAATTATGCCTCACGGCAAATATCTAACTGTAATTACAGTTTGAGTTTTGTATAATTCACGCGATTTATATAAATTTTGTGCGTGGTTATACGAAAGTTGTGTGCGAAACAAATTGTATATCGAAATATACAAATACTGCAAATTGTATAGTTAACTATACAAATATTGTGCACGAATTTGTGTAGCGAAATATACAAATGCTATACAAAAATTATAAATTATATAGCAAACTATACAAACATATACAAGCGCTGAGACGAATTATACAAACGCTACTATAACTATAGTTAAAAAATATAATTACTCAAACTATAATAATTATTAGTTAAATGACTATCTGAGAAATTAACTTAGAAAAAATTATCATTACCAACATAAGAAATGTTCTCAATAATCTAAACCAAATTGCAAATTTATGATATCTAAAGCTCCACAAGACTTTGAAAAATGTCAGCCGACAAACTAAAGAAACTTGTAACACTTTTTATGTTAAGAAAAACAAAAGTCTTTTTCCCTTTGGGGGTGTTCATGGACCGGATTGGTTTGAATTTTTTAAACATTAAATCAAATTATTTATGTCGAATTTTTAAATATAAAAATCAAATCAAATCAATAAAACTCGAGTTTTTCAACCTCGAATTTTCTCGATTTTTTGGGTTTTTCGGGGTTTTTCAAGTTTCTCGAATTTTTAGACTTTTTCTTTTCGAAATTCTCGTGTTCTCGAGTTTTTTTTCTTAATTCTTTGATAAAGTATTTATAAAAATATATAATTAACTTATGATTCAAATATTTCTTTAGTCCTACTAAAATACAAATATCTAAGATTCTTTTAAAGAAAAAT
>JAABOM020000084.1:24281219-24309114 GCA_011800125.2 Solanum clarkiae | reverse complement strand
TTAAGGTGACAGCGAACCACTCGAAGGTAGTGTATCACACGAGAAATATTTTAAGAAAAATGCAGGAAAAAAGAAGAAAAAAAGTTATGGTCCTAATGACCTACAGAATATATATATAGCCAGTGTTGGGAAATTTTGCACCTTTTAGGAAAGGTTTGCACCTTTTAGGAAAGGTTTGCACCTTTCGGAAAGGTTTGCACCTTTTCATCCCACCATTTCCCATTCACCAATATCAAAACCCAACAGTTGTGATGTTGGCTAACGATGCCATTTTGCCTGAAGCTAAAGAACCTGGTTTTTACGCAGAAAGCAAATTCCCCAGTTCTGAATATTCTACAAGCATGCATTCAATAAACGAAGTCACTATTACACAGTTAGATCCTCGGTAAATTAAATTTCATATTCTTGTACATCTTCCAATGTCTATAGGCTTGAGTTACGAAGGAGTAAATTTTATGAGTTGTAAGTACCATATTAGGAAAGAATTTACCAGTTCTTGAATTTTAAAAAGGACGACCAGGCAGACCGTCTATTGTTACGTAGTCTTACCAGCACCTGGATATTAGTTACAAATTGCCATTGTTGCCTATGTTACATGTTTTTGTAAAAATTACAGATACGTATCCACTCTGATGTGTCAAGAATCTAATATGAAATACTACAGTTTTTTTGAAAGTTTAACTTACTCTCCAAATTCCAATTAAAAAAACTATTTGAATATGAGTACATATAATGAGAGATATATCATCACAGTTAGAGAATTTATGAGAATAACTCTAACAAAGGCATGTAGCAGAAGGGTTTGTTTTCTCTTCCTGTTGACGACTTAGGCACAGTAAGATTGATGCTTTTGTGGTAAGAGAAAGAAATTTTTATGCGTTAATAATAAGCTTGAATTGGTTGGTTTGGAGTTGTACTATAAGGGCAAAAAGTTTGTACTTTTGTAAATGTCAAATTGATAGGGTACTCCACCATGCAATTTTCAGGACCTCAATTGTTTTAGAAACAGGTAATGTAATTTTCAATTTACTTATAATTGTTCCGCAACAACATTCTGTTGAACCCTTGTAAGAGGTTGGCTGTAGAGTGCTTGAGGAGGGGTAGAGGTAGGAAATAATATTTTGAGATATCACCCTGGATAGAAGGGTGCATACACACTACCAGGGATAGAACATATGACCTCAAGCAATTTTTGCCATTGCTCAACCATTACACTAAATAATTAGCTTGTGTCAAGAGGTGTCATTACTTGTATAAATATTTATTAAATCGAATTTTGACATAGATATAGAATGTAATTTTCCGACGAAGGGGTGTCGCTTGACACCCTAGGGGAAGGGTGGCTCCGCCCATGCTAACTTCTCTAGACTGTATTTGTGAGATTACACTAAACAAATAACTTTGTACCATTTTCTGGATATTTAAATAAAGTGGAATTGCTATGCACGAATTCCACTACTAACATATATTTTGTGATATATCTGCTGATATTTCTATTCAAAGAACAATAGAAATAGAAGAAGATTTCATTCATACGTAGATAACATCTTCAGGTAGAAAAATCCATATTGCTGTTTAATGTTGATATTGTTGTATTAGTCAAGAATTGAAGTTCTATGCTATTTCTAAAATTACTATTCACATGCACACAAGTCAAAATAGTTTTCTTGTTTACACTCTACCGAGGATCTAACAATGTGATTGTGACTTCATTTCTTGAACTTCTTGTCTGCGATCCTGATTTTGCTTCATCAAATATGTTTCGCTCTGTGAAAAATCCCGGTTCTTTTGCTTTTGGCAGTAAACTCTCATTAGCCAACATATGAACCACAGAAGACATGTTTGGTCTATCATCTGGATGTTGTTGCACGCATAATAAACCCACTTGGATTAACCTCAAAATTTGAGATATATGACAAGAATCAGCTAGTTGCTCATCAATTAGTTCCAATGACATATCTTCTTTGTAAAGCTTCCATGCCTGTTTGAATTTAGATGTTTATTAATCATCACAAATTCTATTTTTGTAAAGAAAAGAGTCACCAGAAAGGTTATACAGTGCTTACGTGACCAAGAAGGCTAAGGTTGTGATCTTGATGGACAAATCCTCTATTTCTCTTGCCACTCACAATCTCTAACAACAAGACGCCAAAGCTAAACACATCTGATTTCACCGAGAAGATCCCATCTACTGCATATTCTGGGGACATGTAACCGCTGTGCAAACAAAACATCACCATGAGTATTATAGAAGCAAGATGTCAGATGAGTAGATTGTATGATATTAGAGATCCTTACTATGTCCCAACCACATTGCGTGTTTTTGCTCCCATCTCATTTCCTGCAACACTTCTAGCCATGCCGAAGTCTGAAATTTTAGGATTCATATCTGTATCTAGCAAAACATTGCTTGCTTTAAGGTCTCTATGGATGATTCGTAGTCGAGAATCTTGATGAAGATACAATAAGCCACGAGCAATTCCGTTTATGATGTTGAAACGCTTTGGCCAATCAAGTAATTTGCTCTTTGTTTTATCTACAAAATAAGTTTTCTTATTAGCAGTGTTTTTCATGTTTTGACTAATATATCAAAGTATTACTCATTTTAACTTGTCTAGTAGGATAGAAATCCAAACCAAATATGTATGAGTCCAGGCTTTTATTAGGCATGTATTCATAGATCAACATCTTTTCTTCCCCTTGAATGCAGCAACCCAGAAGTCTCACAAGATTTCGATGCTGAAGCTTGGCAATATAGATAACTTCGTTTTTGTATTCGTCAAGTCCTTGCATAGAAGTCCTTGACAGTCTCTTCACCGCAATTTCTTGTCCTCCTTCCAGCACTCCCTAGAAATGACAAATATAGAACATAGATTTTACAAAGACGAGAATATTATAGAATGAAAATTATCTCCAACTGTTTAACACTAGTATCTTGAACTTAAAGAAGTTACTTTACCAACAAATTTGCATTGTATACCTTGTAAACAGCTCCAAATCCACCCGCTCCAATCTTGTTGTTGATCGAAAAGTTATTTGTGGCCCTTGTTATTGTTGACAACTGGAACAGTGGCAGCTCAAAATCTTCTTTGAGTTGCAGTTTCTTCTTCTTTTTACGTTTGTACAACAACAAAATCAGGCTTAGCAGAATCGTTGCCACCAATAATGAGAAACACACTACGAGTATCTTTGCCTTCTTTCTTATTGAACCTGCCTCAGATTCTGCAATCAATTCCTTAAATCAGCCGCTACATATCTAGATAGGCCACTAACTTTGCATAATACCATATCTATTTGTTGAAAAGAAGTTCTTACCTTGTTCTGAAGAATCCATCTTGATGAAAATGTCTTGTCCTCTTTCAGCCAACTTCCTGATGTCAATCAATTCCCCAAACCATAGTAAGCAACCTTTGTCTCCGTTGCTTATATCTAGACTCGAATAAGCAGTGCAAGTGCAGTTCCTCGAGCATACTTGCCTACACCCTTCGAGAGTCATGGTTTTATTGTACTGAGAGTGCTTAGTATCTGGCAACTTGATTCCAGAATATTTTATAAACACATGTTCCTTCTTGCAGTCTAGAGGTGTCCTCCGAATGCACCCATCTAACCAGTCTCCCCTTTCCCATTGTTGTGGATATTTAGCTACAAACTTTTCCAAACATCCACAAACTGGTGTATTATCTATGTCACAGCTCCCATAGGCACCACATACGCTATGTGTATCACAATTATCTGCTGGTAAATTGTAGTAAATTTGCCATCTCTTAGTCCGATCCACCCATGTCAAACGTTGTATATAACCATTACTAGTCAGGACTAGTCTTGTTATAGTCGAGCTGTTAATGAGTGAATAGCTATAATAAGCCTCCTCCTCATTGAAAGTAAATTGAAAAAGGCAGCAATCAAGTAGTGGAATGGGTGATCCACTCCATCGCAAACCATTCCATGGTCCTATACGAGTGTATACACTTGTGCCACGTTTGGTGATTAGCTGTGGATATCCAGTAGGATCAATGATACGAGTGAATTCACCTGGAGCTGGATCATTATCTTCCTTCCGTGCTGAAAGGTAAACCTCGTGGCCAGTTTTAAGATTCCTACCAAGCTTCATATCAGGCAAGTGTGTATCTGTTGGAAAATGGAAACTCTGCCAGAGGAAATCTTCTGGATTGTCATCATTTACATCTTTTACGACAAGATTACCAGAGTCTAAAAGCAAAGCAGCTGGATTTTGGACTGATCTTGAGGTGTTAGTGGACCATATAGTTTCATTCTTGTCATTGAGAAGAGCGAGAATTCCCGGCTTGTTGACCTTCAAAACGACTGAAGATGTATTGGTGAGTGGTTTCTCTCTGTTTGCAACCCATACAACTGTTTGGACATGAGAAAGAATTTGCTTGTACCATATTCCAACATATCGTTTTGAGGAACCGCTGGGGCTGAAAAATCCTAGCTCAAAGGTTCCACCGGTTGAAACAATAGTTTCACCATCTATTATAAATTGATTTGTCCTGATTATGTCTGTTGCTGTTGTAGAAAAAATATTGTGTATAAAAGAGAAGAAAGCTAGCAGAAAAAGTAGGAAAAAACTAGACTCCATAGATGATGCCCTGAGGTGTAAAGTAAGCCTTTGATCACCTATACATTTCTGAAATTTGTATTTACTTCATATCCTTTTTGTCACGGCACCATATTTTTTCTATCTGAATAGTCGTTAACAATGGCGGTTGTAGACAGTCACTAGAAGTTTGTAAGTCTCTTTGACAAAGTTCCCATTTTTAGAAAATCCTGTGTAATACAAGAAGTGGGAAGAAATTAGCTAGTTTCCATTACAGATGTTACCTAAGTCATTGGTCGTGTATATATTGACTATGATTTTGACTTGAGAGCCAAATTTCATTTAATGTGATGTTGCATTGTTGAAATTCGGTAGCACGTTTTCTGGAATATTGAGTCTTTCACACTTCGCAGGCTCTGAGAAAAAAAGATGAAAAATTTCATTTTTTTTTTTAAAAAACAGCATCTAGAAAATGACAACATTTAAATAAAAGAAACACATGGATCATTTAGGAAGAAAACAAGATAGAAATTTCATGACTGTGATGTTAACATGGTAAGTCATTTTCTGCCTAATTAATTAGTATCAGAAGGCTACTTACATTCCAAAAAGACCTGACTTTTTGAGGAGGATACAAGTGACATACATGCCTAATAAAATAATATACGCATAGACTTGATGTATTAGTAATATTTTATTTGGTATGCTTTTCGTATTTTAATGTCATTCTGTTAGAGATGCGGCAAATTTTAATTAGGAATTAACTTATAAGAGCACTTTTTATTTTATATGATTATTAAAAAATTATTAATTAATTAGTGAATTTTATTATTTTACCTTTTATTTAAATTAATATATGTTAAATTAAATTAAAAAAATTATTAATATATAAAATGAAAAAAATTAGTTAATTCTATTTACGTGCAGTAAGTACTACTTTCATCCCGCGAATTACCTCCTCTCTTAGAAATAGGAATTTTATTGCACTCAAAAGATAGCCTTTTTTCCTTCTTTTGTTCTTCTCTTCTCTAGACTCTTTATACGTCACAAACACGATGCTTAAAAGCGACAAATTAATAGCTTTACTTTGAGAGTTTCAGGCTGCTCATCCCGAAGTCTTCCTTTTCCGACTCCATCTCCCGTAGGAAGCTCGATCGGTCAGTCGCCTCTCCGTTGTAAAGTACTTTGCTGCTACTTTCATGATTTTTGATATTTGGGGCAAATTGATGTTGGAGTGATTCTACATTACCTGCGCACTGATTTGAGTTAATTTGCATTCACTTGTAAAAGATATTGTTTAAGAAGAAACGAATCTGATCTCATTCTTTGAAGCTAATTTCTGGCTTTTCTTATTTGTTTTCTCCAAAAAGAAAAAACAGAGAGTAGGTTTCATTATTATCTTACGAAGTATCTACGAAAAAAGTGAGTTTCTGAGATAATAACTCGAGAGTATAGTGTAGAGATATCACTTACATATATTTATCTCTGATTAGAGTGGTTTCACCCTGCGTTTGTCAAGGTTTTGAATGGTTCAAAATGTATTGCTTCATTTTAGTAAAGTTACTATAACCAATGGAATGACTTTTGGTCTCATGTTAGGTAGGCTTTGAATGTGCAACATTTGGTTGTTGAAATAGTTTATTCAATTAAAATATGCATCTTTCTCAAAAATTGACTTTGTTGAGAATCCTGTACAGTATGATTTTCTTAGAAGTGTAATGCAATATGAACATTCATGTCATAGGAGAATAAACAAACTACTTTTTGGGGTGAATGCAGGTGATTGACATCAAAATGAGCTGTGCTGATTGGTAAATTTGTGTGTTTTTGTCTCATAGCTTTTGGCTCACCAAATTCGTAAGTCTTTCTTTTATCTTTCAAAAGCTTAAATCGTTAGGATTTATTATGTCTGATTTCCCTATTGAATCATTATTACCTTGTTGTTTGTATTGTTGATAGAAAGTGGCATGTGTCCAAGAGGAATTTCCAAATGGTTATTTTCGTATATTACGTAGGTGGTGAAGTATTGCAAGTCTTAGGAATATGCTATTATCATTGTTTCTAAAATGTGAAATTTCATAGATGATAATGGTGAAGAATTTTTTGTAATGATATACATGATAGTTTTCTCATTGAACCTTTTCATTGTCAAGGTTTTCTTTCAAATTAGTGGTAGCAACTCTACATTAAAGACGGTGTGCACCTATTAGCTTGAAATCCTGGTCTGACACCGGGTAGAACCTTAGAAATATATCAAAATGTAATAAGAAATATAGGCTTGTTTATTTGGAGGCTTGGAGAATTGGTAATATGCTTATTTGTGAAAAGATTTTAATAATATACCTTGATGTTCTAATTATTTTATTTTTACATTATCAATACAAGTTAACATTGATAACACGTTAATCACTAATGCAATGGGAGATCCCTTCTTTAAAATAGCAAACTTGACCTTTCTTTGACACTAAATTGAAGATATAAATATGATGTTATTACTGTTTCCGAGGCTTTGGTCAAGTGGTAAAAGAGCTATTGTTGATGTGTGGATAAATGCATATCATGAGCTCAAATCCCAAGAGATTTTCCTTTGGATCATTATAATGCTTGTTGAATGGTTCAAGTAGAAGTGAATAGGTAAGAAGTAGAAAGCCTGTGTGACGGTAGTTGACCAAATACCTGCCGTGGTTGAATCACAAGGAAGAAAGATGGTACCGTAGGGTAGAGTAGATTCGACGGTATGCCACAAGGTTATCCGAGTTGACAGGTGTCCTTGCTTATCCCTTTCTTCATCAAGATGGCTCGTGTTACAGTAAAAAGTGTTATATTTAGTGACAAATAATAGAGGGGTGGATCATTGCCTCCTAATTTTGAACAGTGCTTCAATGACCCTTGAGGATTTCTCAATTATAAAAAAGAATTATGTTATCATCCTCCTTAACTCAATAAATTTAACATAAGGCTGTGATTGAGAAAAAAGAAATTAACAATGCTAATTAGTATAAGACAAAACATGAAAATTTCTCTAGAATTTTAGTCAATTGTGACCATCTTAATTGCAAATTTTTCCATTTCTTAAAAGTATTAAACTATTAAAGTTCTTGATGCAAATAGGATGTCATTCTCTGTAAAGGAAAAACTACAAACTAAAAACCTCTAGAATTATTAGTGGAATTTATATTTTCTAACTAAGGTTCTAAATTCAGTTGTATGTCTCATAAATGAAAAAACAAATCATGGTGAACTGCTGTCCAAATTCCCATAATAGCTTTATACAATATTCTGGATATACTTTCACTAAAACTGGAGTTACAACGTGTGAAATTTCCATTACTACTATTGACTTTGTGATTTCTAATTACACGTCAAAAATTCTTATAGCTAATAGTTCTGGACAGCAAATTTACAACTTCAGAATATTTGTTGTGTATAGTAACATATCTAAAGTATATATTCAAAGAACAATTAGTTACCAAAAAAAGGACAATTGATATTGATAAAAAGATTAATCCATAAGTAGATGATATATATCTTCAAGTAAAAGAACTCAACTTGATGTTTATTTGACCACTACAGTATTTCTCAAGAATCAAAGTTATAATATAACTTTCCTATTCTCGGAGGCAGAATGGCCTTCTTCAGAAAATTATACTGGATATACAAGGTTAAATGTGATATTTACGTATATACGCTCCATACTGAAGTCCCTTAGTTAATGCAAGTGAAAAACTTGGCTTATTAGTCATTGATCAAGGGTGTTCAAATTTTCCAAAATGTTGCGGATTTGATTCTTGCTCATTGTAGTGTATTTCGACTCTCTTTTTACCTTGGGTTTTCCACAACTTCGATTCATTGCTTTAGGCATTTGTTTTTCTTTAGAAAAACGAAAAAACCTTTGGCACAATCTTGATGCATCCTTTGGGCCTTTGGTATTCCCCCCGCCTTTCAATTAATACTATTGTCTTTTAACATAGTGATGCTTTTTATTTTATTTTTGAACTTCTATTGTTGAGTATCAAATATGTATCATAATATTAATAATTATGTCGTACACCTTTTTCTAAGGACCCTAATGATTTCCAAAGAGGCACAAATTTTGATGAAAAAGATAAAAATTTAAAATGAAATAGAACACTACAAAGTGAAAAAAATCATAAGAAATTTTAAGAATGGCTCAATGGAGCAAGGCATGAACGCGAGTCAAAAGTTATCCATCCGATTATCATCTTTTAGTTTTTGCATATTTACTTTTTTATATTTTGAACCTGCTGGTAAAAATCCTTTCTCCGCCACTAAAAAGAGTGATTTTGTCACACTCTATCGAGGATCTAACAGTGTGATTGTGACATCATTTTTTGAACTTCCCGTCTGTGATCCTGATTTTTCTTCATCAAATATGTTTCGTTCTATGAAAAATCCTGGTTCTTTTGCTTTTGGAAGTAGACTCTCATTAGCCAACATCTGAACCACAGAAAACATGCTTGGTCTATCATCTGCATGTTTTTGAACGCATAATAAACCCACTTGGATTGACCTTAATACTTGAGAAATATTGCAAGAATAAGCCAGCTGCTCATCAGCTAGTTCCAAGGACCTATCCTCTTTGTAAAGCTTCCATGCCTATTTGAGTTTAGATCATGAGGAATTATATTCTTGTAAAGAAAAAAATGAGTTGTGTGTATGATACAGGTTAAACAGTGCTTACATGACCGAGAAGGTTAAGGTCATGATCTTGATGGACAAATCCCCTATTTTTCTTGCCACTCACAATCTCCAACACCAATACCCCAAAGCTAAACACATCTGATTTTACAGAGTAGATCCCATCTACTGCATATTCAGGGGACATGTAACCACTATGCCAACAAAACAACACCATAAGAATAAAAAAGCAAGATATCATATGAGAGTATACTGTATGATATTAACGATTCTTACTATGTTCCAACCACATTGTGTGTTTTTGCTCCCATCTCATTTCCGGTTACACTTTTGGCCATGCCAAAGTCTGATATCTTTGGATTCATTTCTATATCCAGCAAAACATTGCTTGCTTTAAGGTCTCTATGAATAATCCGTACTCGAGAATCTTGATGGAGATACAATAAGCCACGAGCAATTCCATTGATGATATTGAAACGCTTTGGCCAATCAAGTAATTTGTTCTTTGTTTCATCTACAAAATAAGCTTTCTTGTTAGCAGTTTCTTTTATGTTGTGACTCATAGATCAAAGTATTACTAGTTTTGGCTTGTGTAGTGGGTTAGAAATTCAAACCAAATATGTATGAATCCAGGCTTCTGTTAGGCATGTATTCATAGATCAACATCTTTTCTTCCCCTTGGATGTAGCAGCCCAGAAGTCTCACAAGATTTCGGTGCTGAAGCTTGGCTATATAGATAACTTCATTTTTGTATTCATCAAGTCCTTGCATGGAAGTCCTTGACAGTCTCTTCACGGCAATTTCTTGTCCCTCTTCCAGCACTCCCTAGAAATGGCAAATGTGTTGAGTCTCACATTGGTGGGATGAGGAGATTTTGACTCCTCATATGATCTTGGACAATCCTCCCTCATAAGCTAGCTTTTGAGTTGAGGTATGCCCAAGGTCCATGTCTTTACATGGTATTAGAGCCAGGCCCATCCCAATTTATGGTTTACCGTGTTTGGTCCCCATATTAGATTGTTTACGCTCCAAATGTTTGAGTCCTTTATCGGTAAAATGAGGAGAATTGGACTCTTTATATAATCTTGGGACAATCCTCCCCTCATGAGCTAGCTTTTGGGGTTCAGTAACGCCCAAGTTCCATTTCTTCACTAAATGTATAATACAAGAACATAGATTTTAAAAGGACAGAATATTGCAGGATTAAAATCATCTCTAACACCCTAATCTTGAGCATAAACAAGTTACTTTACAAACAAATTTGCACTATATACCTTGTAAACGGGTCCAAATCCACCTTCTCCAATCTTGTTTTTGAGCGAAAAGTTATTTGTGGCTCTTGCTAATGTCGACAGTTGGAACATTTGCAGCCCAAAATCTTCTTTGAGTTGCAGTTTCTTCCTCTTCTTTTGTTGGTACAACGAAATAATCAGGCTTAGCAAAATCATTGCCATCAACAATGAGACACTCATGAGTGCGAGTATCATTGCCTTCTTTCGTTTTTTACCTGCCTCAGATTCTAAATCAATTTCATAAATCAGTTGTGGAAAATTGAGATAGGCATGTAGGAAACACATCATGTTAAATTTCTTAAACAAATCTTACCTCGCTCTGAAGAATCCATCTTGATGTAAATGTCTTGCCCTCTTTCAGACAGCTTTCTGATGTCAATCAATTCCCCAAACCATAATAAGCAGCCTTTGTCTCCATCACTTATATTTAGACTTGAATAAGCCATGCAGGAGCAGTTCCTCGAGCATACTTGCCTACACCCTTCGAGTGTCATGACTTTATCATACTGAGAGTACTTAGTATTCGGCAACTTGATTCCAGAATATTTTATAAATACATGTTCCTTTTTGCAATTTAAGGGTGTCCTCCGAACACACCCTTCAGACCAATCTCCCTTTTCCCATTGTTGTGGATATTTAGCTACAAACTTTTCCAAACATCCACAAACAGGTGTACCGTCTACGTCACAGCTCCCATAGGCACCACATAAACTATGTGTATCACAATAATCCGCTGGAAAATTGTAGGTATTATGCCATCTCTTTGTCCAATCCACCCACTTCATATGTTGTACATTACCATCGGTAGTCAGGACCACTCTTATTAAATCCGAGCTGTTAATGAGTGAAAAGCTGTAGTACACCACCTCCTCATTGAAAGTAAATTGAAGAAGGCAGCATTCAAGTAGTGGAAAGGGTGATCCACTCCATCGTAAACCATTCCATGGTCCTACACGAGCGGACACACTTGTGCCACGTTTGGTGATTAACTGCGGATATCCAGTAGGATCAACGTTCCGAGTGAATTCACCTGGAGCTGGATCATTATCTTCTTTCCATGCTGAAAGGTAAACCTCATGGCCAGTTTTAAGATTCTTGCCAAGCTTCATACCAGGCAAGTGTGTATCAGTTGGAAAATGGAAGCTCTGCCATAGGAAACCTTCTGGATTGTCATCATTTGCATCTTTGACAACAAGATTACCAGAATCTAAAAGCACTGCAACTGGATTTTGGACTGATCTTGAGGTGTTAGTGGACCATATAATTTCATTTTTGACATTGAGAAGAGCAAGTATTCCGGGCTTGATGACCTTTAAAACGACTGAAGATGTATTGGTGAGTGGTTTCTCTCTGTTTGCAACCCATATAACTGTATGCTCATGAGGAAGAATTTGCTTGTACCATATCCCAATGTAACGCTTTGTGGAATCACTGGGGCTGAAAAATCCTAGCTCAAAGGTTCCACCAGATGAAACAACAGTTTCACCTTCTATGATTGACTGATTTGTCGTGATTACATTTGTTGTAGTGGAAATAATCTTGGGTATACAAGAGTAGAATGACAGTAGGAAAATTATTAGGAAGGAAATAGTTCCCATTAATTATACCTTGATGCCCAAGTTTTTTGTGTGGCCTATATATTGGCCACGATACTTAGATTTTAGACTTATTAAGGTGTTGTTTCACACTTTCATTGTCTCGAATTAAATTGTGTTAATTACTTCACATGCCTCTGGGACACGGCACAGTCGGCACTGCGCTAGTTCTTCTAGTCATTATGGCATATAAGGATTGGAGGTTGTAATTAAGTTCATTTTTTACTTCGGTAGTTTTTATCTATGAATTGATTTGCACCTCAATGATCATCATTATTTAGTACTCCCTCCCGGTATAGCATTGGGTTTCGATTATTCCGGGTTCATATCATATAAGTTTTATTAATGGTAAAAATGTTCTTATCAGGATTTGTTTTCATACCTATTCCTCAAATCTGAAACCTCTAGTTAAGGATGAAGGAACCTTATCCCACCACAATCCTTGATGTTTCATATTTGTTATTGTGTTGTATTTCACACGTGTTTATTTTTCTCATGACAATACCTTTTAGTTCTTTTTGGAATCTTAAACCTTTCTAGATGTGACAAAATCAATCCATTTTTAAGTTTACTGCCTGATAAATCCAAGTCTTAACGCATTGCAATATTATAGCCTACATATTTGCTGACATAAAACCATTTAATTGAATTTAAATTGACACGTCAAATTGTTGGATTAAAAGAGATTAATATGTAACCCAATTAGTCAAAATGCAATACAAATTAAAATACACAAAATCAAATTTGGAAACTACATATGATGTAATTAAATTTGATATAATCTTGAAGACAAATACATTAGCTTTCTCAAAGTTTGTCATATGACAACTTGCAACAAAATTGATACTCAGGTTCGGCCTTTCTTCGAGTGTTTGTTTAAGTAAACATTTTAGTTTAGATAGTGATCAGATGAGCTTTTTATGCTACCATGGAAAATTATGTGTTTAGTGTTTTACACTTGAGATTTTAGTGCATGAAAGGCCTAAATTAGTTTATTCTTTTCCTTTTTCTTTTTCTCCTAAAATTTTGACTTCTTTTCCCGACATTTCAACTCGATCTTCTCACCATTTTCAAGCACAACTACCATTTCATCGCATATCAATTGAAAGTCAAGAACCTCAAAATCCTTAACGTTCACATTAATTTTTGGGCTGCTTACCTTCGTTATTTGGCAAGTAAGCACTCGAATTTTAAGAGTGTAATATTAGATATCTTAACTTGGTCTCAACGCTTTAACTCGTCTCTATCATGTCTCATGGTTACCCGACGCTGACAAGACACAAATTTTTGGAGATGTCTACTATCTAGATGATAATTGGAGTGTTCAGCTAACATAGTGAAGTCAAGTCGAAGTGTCTAAATGTGTATTCTCAAAGTTGAAAATGCTCACTTGACGGTTGAAGTCCAGTTTGAGTGTTTTTATTATCACATGATTGGTCGTGGTCATGTTGAAAGAATGATATGACCATCCATGTCGTCTGATAAGTGGAAATTTCAAATATTTGGACAATGATGGCGACATTGAAATCGAGGTTTCGAAAGAAACTCATGAAGATAATATCAAGATTGTCGCAAATTTTCACCTTCCTCTTCCAATTTTTTAAACAAACATACTTCTCCAAGTTTTTCACTTCTGTAAATTCATGGACACAAGTGTTTATCTGGTCACTTTCTAAGTTTAACAGTCTTAGTTTTTCAAGAATCTATTCTCTCTATTTCATTGATGTTAACGTTGACACAATTATTAAGAAAAATTTTATGAGGCGTATTTTACTAAACCAATTTTATTGATGATGCTTTAGAATTATAAATATGAGTATTTCTACTTGTCTGTAGTTATTTAATTCTAAAGATAATACGGAGAAAAAGTAACAAACCTCCCTTGTTACTTCTTTCTTTAGTTTGCAAAGAGGTCACCTCAAACTTTGTAGTAATTGACATGACTATATTATTTGGAAGAAAAAAAATTAACATATTTTTTAAAGATAGTGATGCCCTCGACATTTTTAATTCCTTGGCTCTCGTCTCAAAGAATCGACAAATTGCCGTGTAAGTTAGGAAAAATTAGTATCACATTCCATCATATAATATGGAGGATCACACTCTTAAATTCATGTTTGGAAGTCATTAAAACTGGTAGGGTCATATTATATCATGGGAATGTGAATCTTGTGTTGGGAGAAAAGATTTTATAATATTATTATTATTATAATACATTAATATGAATTAGGATTTAGAAAGGTTAATGTATTAGTTTTGCATCCATTTTATAAGTTTTTCTACACACTATATCACTTGGTTCAAGCTTATTATAAAAATGAGTTAAAAGTGATATTAAACTTAGAAAATGATTGAAATTTGAAAGTGATATTAATATTAATGTTGATCAAACTTGAGCAACAGTTAACTAATTATGTTGTGATTAAGAAAAAAAAAATAAAGAATCTACTCAAGCAGGAGATGAGTATGATTTTTATATAAATAAATTATGATCGCGACATATGTGTGACTAGTGGAGAATACTACGTGATAAGTGTGGGTCCAAGCTTGATGTGAACAATTTAGATGAATAATTATTGTTAAGGATCTTGGATGTTGAAGTCGTCCTTGGGTGATCTCGTAGTTTCTACGGAGTGAAGATGATGGTGTCGGTCCATGAATTTTCCTTTCTTTTCTTTTGTCGCATTTCCCTCAAAGGGTTGAAAGGAGATAGTGCATCAGGCTGTTCGCAAGGGCCAACTTGATCCTCTTCACCAGAGATCTCCGATTCTCCGATGAGGGAACCTTGGGAGAGCTGTTGATTCCCAACTACCATCCATGTGCGATTCATACTAGATTTGACCAATTGCCCATCCTACCTCCTCTACCTCCTTGATAACTCATCTGTAGATTCATTCAGTGGGAGGTTTGATAATTAAAAATATGATAAGCATTTATAAAATAATTGAAAATTACTAACAACTAGGTATAGATAGAATCATTCAGTGGCACGTTTGATAATTAAAAATATGATAAGCATTTATAAAAAAAATTAAAAATTACTAACAACTAGGTATAAATAGAGTCATTCAGTGGGATGTTTGATAATTAAAAATATGATAAGTATTTATAAAATAATTGAAAATTACTAACAACTAGGCATAGATATTTGTTCTGTTTTTCCTTCTCTCTTTTTCCCCTCCATGTATCCCATTCACTTCCACTAAATTCAATTTGAAATAATCCCAAAGTCATAGCTAGAATTAAAATTTTAACAACTAAAATATAGTTGAAATCAAGAAAGTTGTTAAAATATTAAGATACTGATTGAGGCCAAGCAGTAGAACCAAAATTAAAAAAAAAAAGAAAAGGTCATGAGGGTCAGAAATGATACATACGTGAAGATGCAAATTAAATTGATAGAAGTTTACTCATCTTTTAGAAGAATCATTTATTAAATAAACACGGAAAGTGAAGGAAAAAGAATTGTTTCCTCACTAGAGTTTTAAAAGAAAATAAATTATTTGAGAATGTTTTTTCATCTCTATTTTCTAACATAATATAAAGAAAATTTGAATGATTAAGAGAACTTTTTCTTCTCAATTTTTCAACATTATATAATGAACTTCATTCACCTTGTGCATAGACCACTTGGGATAATGACAATTATTTACGGATAGGCCAAAAAATTATTCAAAAATACAAATTACGGTAAAATCAATTGTTTTACATAATGATTATTTCAATTATGTGTTAGTTGCTCAAACAAATTATATTTCTATATCAGAAAATGACATGCCATCACCCATTCATCATTTTGTAGATGCCACATGAAAATCTTTAAACAAATTACATTTAGGGGCGACAAAATTAAACTCAACCCGTCCAACTCATTGAAGTTAAAGCGGGTTAATAACTCGACCATTTATTAGATCAACTCATTAAAAATTAGTTTGATATGTAATCCGAATTGACTCGAGATAGATCTTGTCAAAATATTTTTAAAATACTTTTTAAAAATTTAATATGTTTTGTATAGCCGTAATAAAGAAAAGTATAATTTAGTTAAGTACTAAATATTGAAAAAGAACAAATAAAATAAGTAAAACTTATTAAAAGTTGGGTCTTGACGCGCTATATAACCCACCTTGGCCCAAGCAAATTTGGGTTGGGTTGGATCTTCACCTTTTTGTTATCTTAAATCATTATAATCCGCTCAGATTTGACCCAACCCGCCCAATTGTCACCCCTATATTCTAAACACAAATGATTGACAAAACATCATAATTAAAATAAACAAATTTCTATCATCCTTGAGATTAATAGAAACCTTTACCAGCTAGCCTCCTACAAATATTATTGGATTCAGAATTTATCAAATTCTTGGCTTTTATTAGTAAAGCCCTTGAAAAGTTACTATCCTATCATTACTAGTCGAGTGTTAAATGAGAATGTCCTGAACTGGTCGAGGCGCTACAGCAGCTTGGAATTGAGGCAACTTTAAATGTAACTCTGATGGTTCCTTTGATCATCATCATCAGAATAGTTGTGGTACTTTTTGTGTTAGAAATCACCTTGGAGACTTTATATTTGCAAAAGCTAGAAGGGTGGAGGTACGCTGAAGATTAGAATTCTAACTTAGTAACAGTCACAATGTAACTATAAGGGCTTGGGAGTTTTGTGCATAGAAAGAAACGGTGAATCACCTCTTTGTATTCCAAGTGAATTGTGTGAGCTATTTCTCTCGATAAGTGGATTGTTCGTTTCCTCTGGTAGATGTAGGTCGGTTGACCAAACCACGTCAAATATTTATGTCTCTTTATAGTATATTTCTCATTTATCTTTCTTACTCATGGTCTTGCGATGTTTGCTTTGTTGGCTTCCGCATGACACCTAATTATTTCGAGTTCTAATAGACACTTCGTTAAAGTGAGGGGTATCTGTGAGCCAAAAGAATAAATGGTGGGTATTTTTGCTTCATTTCGAATAGTTCAATTTCTTGAACTTTATTCAAGAAGAGCAGTAGAGGTATCATTTACATATTTCTATCTCTGATTAGGGTGGTATTAACCTTTAAGGACTTGTCTCTGTCTCAAAATATATTGCTTTGTTTTAGCAGATTTACTGAACATGAGATTTGGACTCATGATAGGTGGGTTCTGAATGGGCAACATTTGGTTATGGAAATCAGTTTCATATAAGTAACTTCATGTTTATTTTATTTAACAAACATTTAAGTACTGTTTCATCCAAAGAACAATACAAATAGATAAAAAGATCCATACATAAGTATAACTTGATGTTTATTTTATTTCACAATAACCAAAGTTCTAATATATCTTTCTTATTCATGTGCATGCAAGTCAAAATTATTATTTTGTTACACCTAACGCGGATGTAACAGCGTGATTGTGTATTCATTTTTTGAACTTATTGTCTGCGATTCTGATTTTCCTTCATCATATACATTTCGTTCTGTGAAAAATCCCGGTTCTTTTGCTTTTGGCAGAAGACTCTCATTAGCCAACATATGAACCACAGAAGACATGTTTGGTCTGTCATCTGGATGTTGTTGCACACATAATAAACCCACTTGGATTGACCTTAATACTTGAGAAATATTGCAAGAATCAGCTAGTTGCTCATCAGTTAGTTCCAAGGACTTATCCTCTTTGTAAAGCTTCCATGCCTGTTTGGGTTCAGATCTTATATACGTATCATGACAAATTCTATTTTTGTAAAGAAAAAAGATGAGTTGAACAGGCTTACATGACCGAGAAGGTTAAGGTTGTGATCTTGATGGACGAATCCTCTATTTTTCTTGCCACTCACAATCTCTAACACCAATACGCCAAAGCTAAACACATCTGATTTTACCGAGAAGACCCCATCTACTGCATATTCAGGGGACATGTAACCACTGTGCCAATAAAAAAACACCATGAGAATTAAAGAAGCAAGATGTCATATGAGAGTACATTATATATGATATTAGAAATTCGTACTGTGTCCCAACCACTTTGTGTGTTTTTGCACCTATCTCATTTCCTGCTACACATCGAGCCATGCCAAAGTCTGATATCTTTGGATTCATTTCTCTGTCCAGCAAAACATTGCTTGCTTTAAGGTCTCTATGGATAATCCGTAGTCTAGAATCTTGATGGAGATACAATAAGCCACGAGCAATTCCGTTGATGATGTGGAAACGCTTTGGCCAATCAAGTAATCTTTTCTTTGTTTGATCTGCAAAATAAGCTTTCTTGTGAGCAGGTTTGTTCATGTTTTGACTAATAGATCAAATTATTGCTCATTTTAGCTTGTGTAATAGGTTAGAAATCCAAACCAAATATGTACGAATCTAGGCTGTTGTTAGGCATGTATTCATAGATCAAAATCTTTTCTTCCCCTTGGATGCAGCAACCCAGAAGTCTCACAAGATTTCGATGCTGAAGTTTGGCAATATAGATAATTTCATTTTTGTATTCATCAAGTCCTTGCATGGAAGTCCTTGAAAGTCTCTTCACGGCAATTTCTTGTCCTTCTTCCAGCAATCCCTAGAAATGGCAAATGCATAATAGCAGAACATAAATTTTACAAAGACGAGAACATTGCAGAATGAAAATCATTTCTTGCACTCCGATCTTGAGCATAAACTAGTTACTGTACCAATGAATCTGCACTGTATACCTTGTAAACAGGTCCGAATCCACCTTCTCCAATCTTGTTGTTGACCGAAAAGTTATTTGTGGCTCTTGTTATTGTCGACAATGGGAACAGTGGCAGCTCCATATCATCTCTGAGTTTGAGTTTTTTCTTTTTCAGTTTGTACCAAAACAAAATCAGGATTAGCAGAATTGTTGCTGACAACAACGAGAAACTCATTGCGAGTATCTTTGCCTTCTTTCTGTCTGAACCTGCCTCAGATTCTACAAATATTTTTTTATTGTAAATCAAGATAGGCCACTAACTTTGAATAAATACCATCTCCATGTGTTGAAAAACTAAGCTGAGAAACAGTTTCATGTGAAATTTCTTAAACAAATTCTTACCTTGCTCTGAAGAATCCATCTTGATGAAAATGTCCTGTCCTGTTTCTGACATCTTTCTGATATCAACCAACTCCCCAAACCATAATAAGCAACCTTTCTCTCCATCACTTATATTTAGACTTGAATAAGCTGTGCAGGAGCAGTTCCTCGAGCATACTTGCCTACACCCTTCGAGTGTCATGGTTTCATCGTACTGAGAGTGCTTAGCATCTGGCAACTTCATTCCAGGATGTCTTATATATACATGTTCCTTGTTGCAATCTAAGGGTGTCCTCCGAACACACCCTTTTGTCCAATCTCCCTTTTCCCATAGTTGTGGATTTTTAGGTACAAACTTGTCCAAACATCCACAAATAGGTTCATTATCTATTACACAACTCCCATACACACCACACAAGTTATATGTGTCACAATTATCCGCAGGTAACTTGTAGTGACTATGCCATCTCTTTGTCTGATCCACCCACATGAACCGTTGTATATCACCGTTGCTACTCATGACCATTCTCGCTAAATCTGAGCTGTGATTAATGCGATCAAAACTATAGTAAACCCCCTCTTCATTGAAAACAAATTGAAATATATAAAGTTTGTGTTGTGTTAGTAGTGGTATGGGTGCTCCACTAAATTTTAAACCATTCCACGGTCCAACACGAAATACCACATTTGGGCCACTTTTGGTCAGCATCTGTGGATATCCTGTAGGATCAACGTTACGAGTGAATTCACCTGGAGCAGGATCATTATTGTTCTTCCATGATGAAAGGTAAACCTCATGTCCAGTTTTAAAATTCTTGCCAATCTTCATACCGGGCAAGTGCGTATCAGCTGGAAAATCAAAGCTCTGCCAGAGGAAATCTTCTGGATTGTTATCATTTGCATCTTTTACAACAAGATTACCAGAATCTAAAAGCAGTGCCAGTGGATTCTGGACTGATCTTGAGGTGTTAGTGGACCATATAGCTTCATTCTTGTCATTGAGAATAGCGAGTATTCCTGGCTTGGTGACCTTTAAAACAACTGAAGATGTATTGGTGAGTGGTTTCTCTCTGTTTGCAACCCATACAACTGTTTGAACATAAGGGAGAATTTGCTTGTACCATATCCCAACATATCGATTTGAGGAACCGCTGGGGTTGAAGAATCCCAGCTCAAAGGTTCCACCGGATGAAACGATAGTTTCACCATCTATGATGAATTGATTTGTACTGATTATGTCTGTTGCTGTAGTAGAAACAATATTGTGTATAAAAGAGCAGAAAGGCAACAGAAAAAGTAGGAAGAAACTAGCTTCCATAGAAGATGGATGGTGTGCTTTAATTTCTGGAAAATGGCAAATACTTCATATCATTTTTGGACATTACATTCTGGTTGAATAGTCGTTAACAGTGACTGGTGTAGATAGTCATTTGTAATTTCTCTTTCACTTCCAGTATTTGAGTATAGAAATTCCGTAAGGCTATGCTCATTCCATCGATCACCACCTGACTTTTCTGTATGATACTATTTGACTACTTGGATTTTTTGGTTCCAAAGTTTGCCATCCACAACTTAAAGCACCCAATGGATATTTGAGGAGTCAGAATTTCTAGTTTGTGAGTTTTGAGTCCGTTTGTGTTGAAATATTTGTCACTTTAAAAGTTTTACACAAATAGAATAAATATTTGACGAACACAGATTATATCTCAACGATAAGTAAACATAAAATAGTAAAAACACTTGAAGGATGTAAATAATAAAATACGATAAATATTTTGAGATCGAGGGTATAAGTCAAATAAAATCTGAGTGAAATCAGGAATTTGATAACTGATTGATGCTACCCATTATTATTAGTTGTCACTCTGATATTTGATACTGAGATTGACTTTCCAAAAAGGAAAATCTTCAGAAATTGCTAAAAATGCATTTTCTTTCTCTTTCTGTCGTTTTACTTTTCCTTCGTGTTTTATAAATATTGACAAAGAGCTTGCAACATTATATATTCGTCAATTTTTCTCCACCAATGAAATTATTACACAATTTGGAGGAAACAGTGTAGAAAGAAAGAAGGAAGATTATTACTTGACATGCCTCTGGGACACGGCATGTATAATTGTTGTTTGTTTCTACTAGTCATTATTGCATATGACATTCCTCACAAAATTTGTTGATTAAATATAAAACATTACTTAGTAAAAATATTTTTTTTCTAATAGTAAAGTAAAGTAATATCAAATTAAAAGTTTAAGGGTGAATAAAGCTATTCAATAAATAGCAGAGGTAATATTTGAGTACAAATTCAAATAATCTTTCAAATACCTTCTAAATTTATTTAAAAATTTAAGGATGAATACAGCTACTCAATAAATAGAGAGATAATATTTAAAAAAATCTCTCAAGCACCTACTAAGTTTTAAGTCCTCTTAAATCCATTAAAAGTAACCATGTTTAGTTTTCAATTATAAAGTGGACCACCTATATCCTTTAGCTTTGAGGGAATTTTTTAATTATAAATATTAAGAAACTGTCATCAGATTCTATATAAAAAATTATATTCGTCTCGTTTAAAAAAATTAATCTAATTTGACTTAGCACGAAATTTAGGAGAACAAATAAGATTTTTCAATCTTGTGATTATAAATTAAACTTATGTCAAATATATCAAAATATTTGTGAATCTTATAATTTAAATATGTCACATAAAAAGTTGAATTTAAAATTTTATCAAAAAAAAAAAAGTCAATCTTTCTTAAACAGATCAAAAGAAAATCATTCTTTTGAATGGAAAGAGTATCAAAGTTAAAAATATATTAAAAATAGAAGAAGAACAAAATTTATACCTCTATTTTTATATTTTTCTTCACCCACAGTTGCCATCAAATTTCACAAAACTAAAATAAATTGCTCCTTGTCCCTCAGAAGATCCCATTTCTCAAAGTAGCTCCGGCTACTTTGAAACTTTTCAGGCTTATCTTCCGGAATTCTCCCTTTCCGGACTCCATCTCCGGCAGTCGAATTGGTACAGTTTTTTGTTGCTTCTTTGATGATTTTAGTATTGGGGAAAAATTGTTGGTGGAGTGATTTGAGTTAATTTTGGCTGCACTTATACATAACACTTAAATTAAGCAGAGTGATAGAGGTATCATTTACATATTTCTATCTCTGATTAGAGCGTTAACCTTGTCTGGCCCTTGATTTATTCAAAATAATTGCCTCGTTTTAGCAGATTTAGTGAACATGAATCGAGAATTTGCCCTCATATTTTGAATGGGGAGCATTTGATTATTTAAATAACTTTCTTCTACTTTGTTGTTATATATTCGAAGAACAATAGAAATAGATGAAAAGATCCTCCATAAGTGATATATAATATCTTCAAGTACAAAAATTCAACTGGATAGTGTTTCAAAATAACCAACGCTGTAATATATCTTTCCTGTTCATGTGTTTTGTCTACCGTGCATGTAACAACGTGATTGTGTATTCATTTTTTGAACTTGTTGTCTGCGATTCTGATTTTCCTTCATCATATACATTTCGTTCTGTGAAAAATCCCGGTTCTTTTGCTTTAGGCAGTAGAATCTCATTAGCCAACATATGAACCACAGAGAACATGCTTGGTCTATCATCTGGATGTTGTTGCACGCATAATAAACCCACTTGGATTGACCTTAATATTTGAGAAATATTGCACGAATCAATCAGCTGCTCATCAGCTAGTTCCAACGACCTATCATCTTTGTAAAGCTTCCATGCCTGTTTGAGTTTAGATTATGAAATTATACTCTTGTAAAGGAAAAAACGAGTTGTGTGTGAGATACAAGTTAAACAGGGCTTACGTGACCGAGAAGGTTAAGGTTGTGATCTTGATGAACAAATCCTCTATTTCTCTTGCCACTCACAATCTCTAACACCAATACGCCAAAGCTAAACACATCTGATTTTACCGAGAAGATCCCATCTACTGCATATTCAGGGGACATATAACCACTGTGCCAATAAAAAGAACACCATGAGGATTAATGAAGCAAGATGTCATATGAGTGTACATTATATATGATATTAGAGATTCTTACTGTGTCCCAACCACTTTGTGTGTTTTTGCACCTATCTCATTTTCTGTTACACTTCGAGCCATTCCAAAGTCTGATATCTTTGGATTCATTTCTGTATCCAGCAAAACATTGCTTGCCTTAAGGTCTCTATGGATAATCCGTAGTCGAGAATCTTGATGGAGATACAATAAGCCACGAGCAATTCCGTTGATGATGTGGAAACGCTTTGGCCAATCAAGTAATTTGCTCTTTGTTTCATCTACGAAATAAGCTCTCTTGTTAGCATTTTCTTTCATGTTAAGACTAACAGATAAAAGTATTACTCATTTTAGCTTGTATAGTATGCTAGAAATTCAAACCAAATATGTATGAATCCAGGCTTCTGTTTGGCATGTATTCATAGATCAGCATTCTTTCTTCCCCTTGGATGCAGCACCCCAGTAGTCTCACGAGATTTCGATGCTGAAGCTTGGCAATATAGATAACTTCGTTCGTATATTCATCAAGTCCTTGCAAGGAAGTTCTTGACAGCCGCTTCACGGCAATATCTTGTCCCTCCTCCAATACTCCCTAGAAATTGCAAATGTATAATAACAGAACATAGATTTTACAAAGATGAGAATATTGCAGAATGAAAATCATCTCTAGCACTCTGATTTTGAGTATGAACTAGTCACAGTTCCAACAAATTTGCAATGTATACCTTGTAAACAGGTCCAAATCCGCCCTCTCCAATCTTGTTGTTGACTGAAAAGTTATTTGTGGCTCTTGTTATTGTCGACAATGGGAAGAGCGGCAGCTCAAAATCATCTCTGAATTTCAGTTTCTTCTTTTTCCGTTTGTACCACAACAAAGTCAGGATTAGCAGAATTGTTGCCATCAACAATGAGAAACTCACTGCAAGTATCTTTGCCTTCTTTCTTTTTGAACCTGCCTCAAATTCTACAATCAATTTCTTAAGTCAGCCACTGCAAATCAAGACAGGCCACTAATTTTGCGTAATTCCATCTCCATTTGTTGAAAAACTATGTCAAGAAACACTTCATGCAGAAATTTCTTAAACAAGTTCTTACCTTGCTCTGAAGAATCCATCCTGATGTAAATGTTTTGTCCTCTTTCCGACAGCTTTCTGATGTCAACCAATTCCCCAAACCATAATAAGCAACCTTTATCTCCATTGCTTATATCTAGGCTTGAATAAGCTGTGCAGGAGCAGTTCATGGAGCATACTTGCCTACACTCTTCGAGTGTCATGGTTTTATTGTACCGAGAGTGCTTAGTATCTGGCAACTTGATATCAGAATACTTTATAAATACATGTTCCCTTTTGCAATCTAAGGGTGTCCTCCGAACACACCCTGTTGTCCAATCTCCCTTTTCCCATTGTTGTGGATATTTAGGTACAAACTTCTCCAAACATCCACAAATAGGTTCATTATCTATGTCACAGCTCCCATGCTCACCACACAAGCTATATGTATCACAATTATCTGCAGGTAACTTGTAGTGACTATGCCATCTCTTTGTCTGATCCACCCACATGAACCGTTGTATATCACCATTGCTAGTCATGACTATTCTTGATAAAACCGAGCTGTTATTAATGAGAGAGAATATATAGTAAACCTCCTCCTCGTTGAAAATAAACTGAAATGTATAAAGTCTGTTTTGAGTTAGTAATGGTGTGGCTGCCCCACTCCATCGTAAACCATTCCATGGTCCTATACGATTTACAACATCTGTGCCACTTTTGGCGAGAACCTGTGGATATCCTGTAGGATCAACATGACGAGTGTATTCTCCTGGAGCTGGATCATTATCACTCTTCCATGCTGAAAGGTAAACCTCATGTCCAGTTTTAAAATTCCTGCCAAGCTTCATATCAGGCAAGTGCGTATCAGTTGGAAAATCGAAACTCTGCCAGAGGAAATCTTTGGGTTTGCTATCATTTGCATCTTTTACAACAAGATTACCAGAATCATAAAGCACTGCCACTGGATTCTGGACTGATCTTGAGGTGTTGGTGGACCATATAGTTTCATTCTTGTCGTCGAGAAGAGCAAGTATTCCCGGCTTGGTGACCTTTAAAACAACTGAAGATGTATTGGTGAGTGGCTTCTCTCTGTTTGCAACCCATACAACTGTTTGGACATGAGGAAGAATTTGCTTGTACCATATCCCAACATATCGATTTGAGGAACCGCTGGGGTTGAAGAATCCCAGCTCAAAGGTTCCACCAGATGAAACAATAGTTTCACCATCTATGATGAATTGATTTGTACTGATTATGTCTGTTGCTGTTGTAGAAAAAATATTGTGTATGGAAGAGCAGAAAGCCAGCAGGAAAAGTAGGAAAAAACTTGATTCCATAGATGATGCTCTTAGGTCTAAGCCTTTGATCACCTATACATTTCTGAAATTTGTATTTACTAAATATCCTTTGGGACACGTGGCGCCATATTTGTTCTGTTTGAATAGTAGTTACCATGGCGGCTGCATTGGAAGTTTGTAACGTTCATGGTCGCTTTGACAAAGTTTGCGTCCAACATTTGAATGGAGAAACTCCATTCCCATTTATTCTGATAGACTAGTCTTGTTATATGCGCATTGTGCATAATCAAAGTGAGAAAATTAAATTTATTTATAAACTTATAAAAAGATAAATAATTTTGATAAATTATTTATTTATAGGTCCTATGTATAGAGATTCTAAGAATTTTTCTTAGCAACTGCAGGGTATTTTCTTGATTCAAATAAGAAAGAAGTAGAAGACTATCAGATAAGAAAGATTTAGGAGTTTTTCATGGCTAGAAGTCATTATTTTATCACTTTTTTTCATGTATTTTAAAAGTCAATATTGTAAATGTAACTAAATAATAATTTAAAGGAAAATGGTGAAAAAATGATTTATCTAAAGAAAAAATTATTAATGAATGACAAAAAGTTCAAACAATATTTCTAAAAATCTTCACACTCATAATATAGTATAGAAGATTATTTATACGTATTAAATAAATTTTTAATTAAATATAAAGTTTGGCTTTGTCGGTAAAATTTACTGAGAGGTTGGTAGTTGTAGATTTTGAAGTCAGTTAATTATTTTTCGCTACTATCTCTAATATTTTAATTTCATAAATTGAATAAGAAATTTAAAATAATTATTTCTAGAATAGGAATAAGTAAATTGAAATAACTATTTTAAAATACAATCAAACATATCCAGTAAATCTCACAAGTAAAGTTTTGGGAGATTAAAATATACGCAGACTTTACCCACTACTTTATAGAGGTAGAGAGGCCAAATAATATAAAATGGAAGGGCGAGTACTATCCTTAAAGAAACTTTCCACAAAAGAAAATCTTCTCCTAAAAATGCATTTTCTTTCTCCCTTTTTTGTCGTTTAATTAATTTTGTCAAAGGCTTTGTGATATCTGACCAAAGTTAGTAGCAAAAAGTCTTGCCTTGCGACAACTTGTCAACACATGAACCAGCCATCGTAGCCATGTTATTAAGTTGGAAATATTGAATTATACAATGTTTAGTCAATGATTTTAACTTTTATATTTTGATAATATAATAATTTTAAAATAATCCACTTAAAACATAACGTAAAATTCGGGGATTAACAAATTAGTCGCTTGAAAAACATTACTATATGCTACTTGTTAGCAACATGTTGAAACACCAGAGGAACATTTTGTACTGTTTGGAGAGACCTGGTTGCTGCTTAGGAAAGGAGCTATATATTCATGCAATAAAAATTACTATAACTTATTATATCAGACAAAAACATGCGCCTCCTCCAAGATATCGTGGCACAAGTCACTATCTTGAGAAACACATACTCGTCCCAGGAATAGAAGTATGTCATCTTGGTGAAGGTTCAACTTCTTCTGTGTCATCGAGTACCTCAAGCTCTTATGATCGGTAAAGATATGACACTTCTCTCCATACAAGTAATGTCACCTTATCGGAAAAGCAAAGATAATGGTTGCAAGCTTCGGGAAAGAAAGTGGCTGAGGTTACAAAGGTCGTGACTGAGTCTTGGTTGATTAGTTTGCCTTTTCTTAGTTTGGTGTGGCTAACAGAAAACAAAAGGATGACGACTTTTTATTGGGAATATATATGCATATGTGACTTCCTTTTCCTTCCATATCTGGGTGCTATCTCTATATATACACCTTCTCATGTCAATCCCCATGCAAGAAGGTATTTTTCACATCTAACAAATACAATGGCCATGATCTCTGTATAGCCAAGAAAAGTAAGATTCTAATAGAAATGATCTTTGCCTATGTTGAAAGGGTCTCGCCATAGTCTATTCCTTTGTTTTGTGTGAATCCTCTTGCCACTAACCTTGCCTTATATCTCTCGATACAATTTCACATAAATAAAACATGTATTATAAATTATGGGTCATTTAAATTTTTTTTGTAATAATATATATATTCTCGACCATCAATGCAATTAATACATAATCGGAGAAAATTAAAAAGCCATAACGACAGCACACAATGTTGTTGCCGCTGAAAAGTATCTTAGCGGATTTAATAATATGTAGGGGTGTACAGAACCAAACCGTAAACTGCACCAAACCGACAAACCGAATCAATCCGCAAAAAAAACCGCTTAATGGTTTGGTTTGATTTGGTTTGGTATTGACCAAAAAAAACCACATTTATTTGGATTGGTTTGGTTTTAGTTTTAAAAAACCAAACTGAGGTC
>JAABOM020000084.1:24258116-24271229 GCA_011800125.2 Solanum clarkiae | reverse complement strand
TTTTTTTTTTTTTTAAATTTTATGGATCTGATTATTGAGGTGCGAGACTATGATGGTTTGGACATGTGCAGAGAAGAAACATTGATGCTTCGATTAGGAGGTGCGAGAGGGGGGATTTAGGGGTTACTCGGAGAGGTAGAGGTAGACTGAAGAAGTATTGGGGGGAGGTGATTAGACATGATTAGGCGAAAGTTGATCTCACCGAGGATATCACCTTAGATAGAAAAGAGTGGAGGTTGTGAATTAGAGTAGTAGACTGATAGGCTGGTAGGGTAGTAGGGTTGATGTTTGGTCTTGGGATATAGAAGGGTAGTTGGATTAGTCGTGTCTTTATATCATGTGTTGTCATTATCCGTCTTATATTATCATTTGTTTTTCATTATTAGTCGTTCTTCTTGTTTTCTTTTCCTTTTTTCCTTTTTCCCGTATCTAGTTTATTCTGCTTATGGGTTTTTGAGACAAGGGTTTCTCGGAAACAGCCTCTATCTCTAGGAGGTAGTGGTAAGGTCTATGTACATTTTTACCTTTACCAGACCCCCCTTGTGGGATTCCACTGGGTATGTTGTTGTTGATTATCGAGGTGTGAGCACTGTAAAACTGACAGCTTTAGAGGTTTGAACGAGAAAATCTGATATGTTGATAAGTGATTGAAGTTGTGGTATTACTCAGGACAAGCCAAAGATTGTACATTTCAATGATGACTTAGTGAAGTACTATACCAGCAGACTTTATGGGAAAAAATAATTTACTTCTAAGAACAGTTAATGCAATTTTCGTTTTACTTATTAATGTTCCACAAATATCATTTTATTCTATGCTGTGATGTTTGGTTTGATATGAGTGAAGTGCAGCTTAAAATTTGGGAGCATTCCTATACCATTTTCTAAATATATTTTAACTAAGAAATGGATTTGCAAAATTAAGGCATAATCTGGGGACATGTAGCCACTATTCCAGGAAACAAATAACACCAATCGGATTAAAGAAGCAAGAGATTGTGCAAAAATAATTTGTTTGATATAAGAGATTCTCTATTACAATGAAAAAAATAAAAAGAATCTCTACTATTACAAATTGCTTTTGCATAACGTCTCACCTCCTTAATCCAATTGGTGTCGTGTTTTGTTTTGTTTGATATTACAGATTCTTACTGTGTCCAGCTACATGGCTTGAGTTTGCTCTCATCTGATGCCCTGTAAAACTTCTAGCCAAGCAATAGTCTGATATATTTGGATTCATTTCTATATCTAGCTTACATTGCTTACTTTAAGGTCTCTATGGATAATTCATAATGGAGAATCTTGATGGAGATGCATAAGCCACGAGCAATTTCCGTTTTATAATGCCAAACGCTTTGGCCAATCAAGGAATTTGCTCTTTTGTCTGATCTACCAAATAAGCTTTCTAATGAATTAGTTGTTTTTGTGAATATGGTCTTACCTAGGTCCAGACGTACATGTTATGGCTTACTAAGTTGCTCAAATTGGGTTGGGGGTGTCCGATGGAGGTGCGGATCTAGTGGTCAGATCCTTCATTATCTAAATTTTAAGATTCAGAGGTATGGATTCAGCTATGGGGATTCGCCTAACAATAATTCAAATATCTAAAAATAGAGGTGATGCGCAATCCCCTCTCCAACGTAAATCATTCCATGGTCCTGAGCTACCTAATACACTTGTGCTCTGTTTGACAAAGGCCAGTAGGATCAATGTATAGAGTGAGTTCCCCTGGAGTTGGATCGCTGGTTTTCCACGATGAAAGGTAAACCTCTTGGCCAGTTTGAAAATTCTTGCCAACTATTCGTATTAGGAAAGAACTTAGCAGTTGGAATATTGAAGCTCTGGCAGAGGAATATTTCTTAGTACATATATAGGGATTAGACAAAAGCTACTGGGTTTTCGTGAATCCACATATCATATTGTGGATCAGCCCCTGGTGATTTCGCACCCAGTAAACTTTGGATTGCGCATGGATCTAATGGCAAAAACAGTGCTCTTTGAGGAAGAGGTCTTTCAGTTTTTCCTAACTCTTTTATCAGCTTAAGCACCCTTTATATATGTGGCAGTCATACAATATCCTTTTTTAAGAGTATATACTCCAATCCATACAATCATTTAAACTCTATAACCTAAGTTTTATGTACCGTTAATCTTTTTTTTAATACTATATAAGGGTATCTAAAAAGATATCTACTGGTAAGCTTTTCTTAAACTTAAAACACTTTCCACATTTAACAGTCATTTAATTTGTCGTTTCCTCCCATGATTTTCTTTACAGTAAGATGATGAAAGGATCAAAAGCAAACAGTGAAATACTCCTACTCTGATTGTCGATCAGAAATCCCAATTTTGACGAATCGGAGAATACCTGTAGAATGCCTCAAAGCACGTCAACAAAGAAGCTCAATCAAGATCCAACGGACATTACCGGACCCACCCACAAATCACAGCGTACCAAAATGATGAATACTTCCGATGACAGTGAAAAGAAGAATTCTTGTAAGAAGCTAAAAGAGATTGAAGTTGGCGTTCCAATAGTGTATGGAAATGTTGCATTTTGGCTTGGTAAGAAGGCAAGCGAGTTCCAGTCTCATAAATGGACTATTTATGTTCGTGGGGCAACTAATGAGGATCTGGGTGTGGTGGTTAAACGTGTGGTTTTTCAATTGCACTCAAGTTTTAACAATCCTACAAGGGTTGTGGACAACCCTCCTTTTGAGTTATCAGAATCTGGATGGGGTGAATTTGAAATTGTGATGACCCTTCATTTCCATGCTGATGTGTGTGACAAGTCATTACACCTATATCACCATTTGAAACTATATCCAGAAGATGAATCTGGGCCTCTTTCCACTAAGAAACCTGTTGTGGTAGAGTCATATGATGAAATTGTGTTTGCGGAGCCTTCAGAGTCTTTTTTTGCCCGCGTACAGAACCATCCAGCAGTCAATGTGCCTAGACTACCACCTGGCCTAAATTTGCCCCCTCCTGTACCAACAGAAGATGTTGATCGAAAGAAACGTGGTGACACCAAAGATCATCCTCTCAGTCAATGGTTCACAAATTTCTCTGAAGCAGATGAACTGTTAAAACTTACAGCAGCTCGGCAGCAGGTGCAAGGTCATATCTCAAGATTGAGAAGACAGTTGAGCATGGTAGATGGCCAGCATCAACAATTGAAGCCTGCCTCTGATCTGTGAGTGTGTTCTATCGCAATATCTACAGTCATCCATCCAATTTTACTCTGCAGAGAACCCTGATGAAAGTGTTCTTCCCGCTTCTCTTCTCCTTTTGCCTTTTCCTTTTTCTGGTTATCTTTGAGACTTTGACAGCATCAGAAAAAGAGATGCAATAGAGTCATTTCTTAGTATACTGAGATCAGTCCATTAATGGTATTCTGTTACCATAATGAATGTTTTTACATATTATTTTTGAATGAGGAATTCATTACATGGAAGAGAGTCTGTACAACATCTTTAAACATTTTGAAACTGACCACAAACTTTGTTGATTCTAGAGATCCCACCTACAGAGTAGAATTTACATTATTTTTTGATCTGGTAAATATTCATCCACATCAAGGTTTACGCCAAACTAATTCAACTTACCATGGTTGTTTGATTCCATGAATTGAAGAAGTGCATTAACTAATCATGGTTAAGTGATAGAAGTGTAGTATATGTATCAACACATGTTATGTATTTATTAATTGTGTCAACATTTGATATCCTATGGATGTAAGTTTTTTTTCATTCCAAATCCAAACCCCAAAATTATCTGTACTTCGAGGCTAGTACACATATAGCCAATTTTAGAAGTCCTATTTAAGGCATTATCCCAGAAGTAGCCTATTCAATTTGCATATACAGTTTCAGGCTTTATTCTATCTCAATAGAGAATTTCTTATAATCCCTAAAGAATATAGAGACCATAACTTTTCAAAGATAGTTATTTTCTGTCTATCACGCCTCAAAGCCTACTTTCGTTCTTATTCATCTATTGTTTTTAACTATGTTGTGTCTCGCGCAAGGATGTTTGGCTTGAGGTGAGTAAAGTGCTGCTTAAAATCTGTATTACTCTGTACCATTTTCTAATATATTCACACTACTAATATGGTTTTGGGATTTCTGATATCACAATAAGCTTTGTTAATTGTCATGGCTAATTAGTTCTGGAGAACACATTAACATCTTTAAAAGTTGTTATTAGAAACATATCTAAAGTTTATATACAGAGTAATGATAGAAGTTCATCCATAAGACATATAACTTTCTGTTTTTTAAGATACTGCTGTATTTTTCAAGAAACAAAGTTATAGTTTTTTTTTTTTTCTTCTAAAATTACTACTCAAAGTAGTTGTCCTTTTCACTCTACCGCGGAACTAAAGATGTGATTGTGACTTCATTCTGCGATTCTGACTTGTCTGCACTAAGTACCTCTCTTTCTGGGAAAAATCCTGGTTCTTTAGCTTCTGGAAGTAGACTCCCGTGACTGTTACCCAACATCATAATGACAGAAGACATGTTTGGTCTATCTTCTGGACATTGTTGCACGCATAATAGACCGACTTGGATTGACCTCAAAACTTGAGAAATATGGCAAGAATCAACTAGTTCATCAATTAGTTCCAATGACCTATCTTCTTTGTAAAGCTTCCATGCCTGTTTTGAGCGTTGATCAGGGATCACGATAAGTTTGATGTATTGTACAGATAGAGAATAAGTTAGATATGCTTGTTAGACTATATGTAGAGCACCTACATGTCCGAGAAGGTTAAGGCTTTGATCTTGATCGAAAGAGCTTCTATTTCTCTTACAACACACAATCTCTAAAACCAAGACGCCAAAGCTAAAGACATCAGATTTTACGGAGAAGATCCCTCCTACTGCATATTCTGGGGACATGTAGCCCCTGTGCCAGGAAAAAAAAATAGAGCATCAATTGAATTAAAGAAGCGATATGTTAAGGGAAGGTATAATTTGTTTGATATTGGAGATTCTTACTGTGTCCCAACCACATGGCTTGTGTTTGCTCCCATCTCATTCCCTGCAACACTTCTAGCCAAACCAAAATCTGATATCTTTGGATTCATTTCTGTATCTAACAAAATATTGCTTGCTTTAAGGTCTCTATGAATAATCCGTAGCCGAGAATCTTGATGGAGATACAATAAGCCACGTGCAATTCCATTTATGATGTCGAAACGCTTTGGCCAATCAAGTAATTTGCTCTTTGTTTGATCTATAAAATAAGCTTTCAATGAGTTAATTGTTATTGTCGACATAATTTTGCCTAGTTCTAGATGTACATGTTAATGACTAATAACTATTAGTTTAGCTTGTGTAGTAGGTGAGAGATCCAAACCAAATATGTAGGAGTCCAAGCTTTTGTTAGACATGTATTCATAGATCATCTTTTCTTCTCCTTGAATGCAGCAACCTAGAAGTTTCACAAGATTTCGATGCTGAAGCTTGGAGATATAGATAACTTCGTTCTTGAATTCATCAAGTCCTTGCTTGGAAGTCCTAGAAAGTCTCTTCACAGCCACTTCTTGTCCCTCTTCCAGGACCCCCTGGGAATAGCAACAGTATATCAAGAGAACATAGATTATACAAAGACAAGGAAAGATTGGTTACTGTTCCAACAAATTTTAATGTATACCTTGTAAACTGGTCCAAATCCTCCCTCTCCAATCTTGTTGCTCACCGAAAAGTTGTTTGTGGCTCTTGTTATTGTTGACAATTCGAACAGTGGAAGCTCAAATTCTTCTTTGAGTTTCAGTTTGTTCTTTTTCCACTTGTATAATAGCAGAATAAGGCCTAGCAGAACCATTGCCACCAATAGTGAGAGACTCACTGCAAGTATCGTTGCCTTCTTTCTGTTCGGACCTGCCTCAGATACTACAACAACAAATATCAGCCACAACAAATCAAGATAGGCTTCATGCATTGAAAACACATCAATGGAAATTTCTTAAACATAAGTTCTTACCTAGTTCTGAAGAAGCAATCCTGATGTAGATGTCCTGCCCTCCAGATATCTTTTTGATGTCAATCAACTCCCCAAACCAAAACAAGCAACCTCTGCCTCCATTCCTTATATCTAGACTTGAATAAGCTGTGCAAGAGCAGTTCCTCGAGCATGCTTGCCTACAGTTATCGAGTGTCATGGTCCTATTGTACTGAGAGTACGTAGTATCTGGCAACTTAATTCCAGAATAATTTAGAAATACATGTTCCTTGTTGCAATCAATAGGTTTCCTCCGAACACATCCTTTTGACCAATCTCCCTTTTCCCATTGTTGTGGATATTTAGCAACAAATTTGTCCAAACATGTGCAGACAGGGGAATGATCTATGTCACAGCTCCCATAGGCGCCGCATACGCTATATCTATCACATATATTAGGGGGTAAATTGACGTTAAGCCAACTTCTCGTCTGATTCACCCACATGAGGCCTTGTACGTAACCACTGCTATCCAAGACTAGCCTTAATAACCCCAAATTGTTAATGATATAATAACTATAGGAAACCTCTTCCTTATTGAAAACAAACTGAATTCTATAAATGCTGCTTTGGTTTGGTGGTGGCACGCGATCACCACTCCAACGTAAACCATTCCATGGTCCTGAACTAACTAATACACTCGTGCCACTTTTGACGACAGTCTGTGGATATCCAGTAGGATCAATGTGAAGAGTGATTTCCCCTGGAGTTGGATCACTATTGTTCTTCCATGCTGAAAAGTAAACCTCCTGGCCAGATAGAAAATTCATGCCAAGCTTCATATTAGGCAAGAACGTATCCGTTGGAAAATTGAAGCTTTGCCAGAGGAATTTATCTGTGTTGTCATCATTTGCATCTTTTACAACAAGATTACCAGAATCTAAAAGTAGTGCAACTGGATGTTGGACTGATCGTGAGGTGTTCGTGGACCATATAGATTCATTCTTGTCATTGAGGAGAGCGAGTATTCCCGGCTTGGTGACCTTTAACACAACTGAAGATGTATTTGTGAGTGGTTTCTCTCTGTTTGCAACCCATACAACTGTTTGCACAGGAAGAATTTGCTTGTACCATATCCCGAGATATCGCTTTGAGGAACCACTGGGACTGAAAAATCCCAGCTCAAAGGTTCCTCCAGATGAAACAATAGTTTTACCATCCGTGATGTTGTGATTTGTAGTGATTGCATTTGTTGTAGTAGATATAATCTTGGGTATAAAAGACAGTAGAAAAAGTAGGAAGAAACTAACTTCCATTTGTTATGCCTGAGCCTTTTATTTTTCTATTGATTTCTTGGTATTTCTCTGTTATATATAAATGAATTTAGCCAAGAAGCCACGGTGTAGGGTACGTATGGGGAGTTAGAAAGTTATGGTATCCAAGAGCATTGATGATTGATCGACCTGCCTGTTGGGAGAGTCCAAGCTTAAAGGTACCAATGAAGAAGGACAAATTAAAGTTGTTTGTCGTTGACTCCAAGTCTCAGACAGAGTAATATCTAAGACGACTTGGCCAGGATTTTGGATAAGTGAGGAAACTCAATTAATATGGGCAAGTCCTTTTCTGGTTTTCTAACTAATTAGCCGTACGTACCTCTTTAAAGAAGAGAAGAAATTGTCAAAGTTTACTGGTTCAATGTTAAGAGTAGACCACTCAAGGACTGTTGAAGTGATATCGAGGACCATGTCCACCCAACCCACTCCTAAATTCCTTGTTTTCAAAGTATCAAAGTGCTCATTAGACAAGGGAGTGGAGGTTTTGCTCAAGTAATGGAATTTGTTGTTTCCTCCTATGACTTTATAATGAAATAATTCTATTTGTAGCTTTTTAAATTTCATAATTAAGTTGGGGGTTTTTTGGGAATAATTTAGATATGAGCGACTCAAGTTGAAAAAAATCGTGTATGACTTCCTTTAGACTCTAAAAAGAAGGAGAAACAGATAGTTTTCACATTATGCATAATCTTTCTAAACCGCAAATGACAACAGTTTAAAACCTTAGAAAAATTTCATGAATAAATAAATATATACTAGTTAATTAGCTGGTATAGCTATAGTTTGAATTAATTATGTCTCGCAGCAAACATCTAGCTGTAATTACAATTTGAGTTTTGTGTGAATGACACAATTTATACAAATGTTGTGCGCGAATACAGTTTGAGTTTTGTATAATTCGAACGATTTACAGAAACATTGTGCGCGATTATACAAACCCTGTGCCTGAATCAAATTGTATAGCGAAATATACAAACACTGCAAATTGTATAGCAAATTATACAAACGTTGTGCACGAATTGTATAACAAAGTATACAAACGCTATACAAAAACTGTTAATTGTATAGCAAATTATACAAATGTTGCGCGAATTATCCAGATGTCATAATTATAGTTTCGAAATATAATTAGTCAAACTATAATTATAGAGCATAATTAAGATATTTTTGAGCGGCTATATTCGAAAATTCCCCAAATTTTGGATCCCAAGCAAATCTATTATTGGGCTGGCTAATTTTGGCCCTCTTTATGGTTTAGCCCCAGGCCCAACAGTTTGGCCAGCCTCTGGACTATCCTTGTTCACAACACATCCAATTATAATAAATTTTTTCTGCACCTCTTTCTTGGTAATTATACGATCGTTCTACATGAAATATATATCGAAATATATTAAGAAGTATACATTACCAGTTTTGAAAGGAATTGCTTTTTCTCGACTCTTGATTTATTAAATTAAATGGTCATCATTAGAAAATTTTCTAGTTGGAGGAAAAAATAAAGAAATATACATTACCAATTTATGAGATATCCAAAGAAAAAAAAATGCATTGTCAGTTTTTGAGATCGAGTTTATCAATTTGTTGAATTAATTTGTTGGCATTTGAAAATTCTTTAATTAGAGAAAAAATAAAGACCTTTAGAATATCATCAATACATGAAATTGCTTGTAATACGATTGTGAAATTAAGAGGTTTGGGAACATAACTCCTGCAACAAATATTTCCTTTATACGCTCTAAATTGACTCAAAGAACATAATCTAAAAGCAGTAGAAGTTTAATAGTACAATTATTAATAACTGTATAAGTTCTTTAGCTGCAACATTTCCGTTTGTTTATTCATTTTCAATGTATGAAATTGTTTCTTCTTGTATAAAGAGCAAAAGTCAAATAAGATCGGTTGACATCTGATAAGAACGCGCTGAAGCGGATGCACATCCATGTCATACACCTGTTTCTTTGTCATACACCATGCCTTTACTCGAATTTCGTACATGGCGAAAGCTTTTAATATATCGATCTATTTTTCTTATGACTTTTTCAGTGTAGTAACCTAATGACTAAATCAACTGCATCACTATTAGATCTCGTATACAACTTCAATGTACTATTTTAGTTCATGATAAAATGAGTAATGTTCATTTTATTTTTGACTAATGTGCAAGAATTAATACAGTAAGTAAACTTGATTATGATAGAATACAGAACAATATAATGTTTCTTGAATTAAATGTAGAGAACATAATCAAACGAAATTCATACCTTAGTACTACTGAGACAGAAACTTGAGGATGTTGAAGAATTATACCGTAAGGTACAAACAAAGAAATTTAACTTTAAAAAATTATTACTACATTTCTTAAAACAAGGTAGAGGAAAAATTAAGAAATAATTGAAAAGAAGGAAGAAAATTACTTATTTAAGATCTTTAAAGACAAATCATATACAACATTTACTCACGGTTGCGTGTCGAATCCTCAAAAATAATGTATTACTAAAGAATTCGACACAAATATAATAATATTTTTGCAGAGTCGGAGCAACTTAGCTACCTTTTATATTTGGTTGACTTAAAAGGAAGAAAAGCAAGACTTGCATCCATTGAAGATTAGATGGGCACTTGTGCGTGTCCAGTATGTGGGAGTTGATAGTGACGACTCTTCACAGAATTTTCTAGCACCGCAAGGAGTGCGTAGCGTGATGGTGTTTTTAGTTGACGATTTTTATTAATTTAGAGGTATTTACGTAATTTGACTTTCATTTAAAGAGTTTTATGTTTTTAACATAGAGATAATTATGCAATGTATCAATATCAATATTTATTTATATATCATGCATTTTCATCTTAACAAATGAAATAATAAATAAAAATAATAATAAAATGGCATAAATTTTTATATTTTCCGCAAAAAAAGTAAAGCAATCATAATTAAAAAAAGGCAATAAATAAATATAAACAACCACAATAACAAAAATTAACAACATAACCATTTCCTCTTCTAGCATTAACTATTTGTACTCCAATTGCTTTTGCTTTGTTAGCTGTGATAAGGCATCCCCACAATTGGACAAATTTTCTTTATCACCACTTGCATGTAATGTTTTTACTCAAAAAGGAAAAGAGAAATAAAACAACAACCCTTTGTGTTTAAAAACATAGCGCGATTATTTTCAGATGATCCATGATGAGCGTCGAAAGTTATATTGACTAATTGTTACATCACAATTAAAAGAAGCGCAGACAGTTAAAAGAGTCATTTTGCTTTATTCCATCATACCCCAAAATAAAAAAATAGTGAATCTTTGACTTCATCCGAGATTGATGGAAAGAAAAAGAGAAATAAAAGATTAAAATAAAAAAGTTAATATCAACATCGTCACTGGCCAGCGCAAAGATATGACAATTTTGCCATTTCCTTAACAAACCAAATAGCCGAAAGGCTACATTTGGTTACAAACATGGCCACTTGGCCATTTTAAGTTTAAAAAAATTCTTAATAGATATTTTGCATAATTTTCTCAATAATATAACCACTGTTTGGATTATTTATAGTATTAATTAGTCAATTAGTAGTACGAAAAAAAACCAAATTGATATGTAAAAACTTAAGATTCCTTCTCTATAGGTAAAACACCATGCTTTTTTCAACAAATTCATTATTAAAACAAAAGAATGTAATAGCCTTCTCTTTTGAAGTCATGTCACCATCTCTTTCAATATTTTAGAAATATTTGTACCAGCTTTAGTAAATAGTCTTTTCTTTGGAGTTACTGATCCCATATGGTCATATACCAGTAATATCTTTTTCTTGATTTGACACTCTAATTTTTTGATTTTTTAAAAAACTTTATTAGTGTATAAAAGCTAAGTTCATTATAAATTTTAGAAATTGTTTAAATAAAATGAAATTTTTTGTAAGAGAAAAACACCTTTTAAAAGAAAGGATGTGTTCTTTTATTTTTTTTAATTACAAATAGAAATACCTAAACCTAACTTCTTTCAATTCGAAAGCACTTTCATAGAGAATTTTCTTTTGAAGTATTCATCAAAAACTCTCTGCTTCTCCAAATTTCTGCTTCAAAAAGATCAAGTTCTTGCTTTCAAATTTCTCCATCATTTGCTTGATATAGAAATTTATACATTTACTATATTCATTAAAATTATTCGCGTATAATTTCAAGCCTTCAAACATGTGTTATATTTATAGTTTCGAACTTAGGTTCGTGCCAAACTATGTTCTAAAGGCGTTCGATGCACAAAAGTTCTTTTTTCTTTTTTGTTGATGTTTTCCAATAAACATCACTGGAAAGGACGTGCTGTTTGGAGTAAGTTGCAAGTGAAATATTTTCTTTTACCAACCCAAAATATTAAACAACCTTTATCAATAGAACAAACAAATTAAAGGCAATATAAATAATATCAAGTACTCCAAATTTATTCTTAAGAATGAAAAGATTTATGTCCATATTCACACCGAAAATTAGATAGTTTGATCATCTTGCTCCAAATTAAGATTTAAATCGCATAAAATTAGACAAAGGAATCAATATCGAAGTGCATGTTCATGAACAATGAGAACTTAGCCTCGTCAAATTTGTTTGTTTTGACCAAAATTCTATCTTCCAGGTGTCCGTAAATGATGAAGGCCGCGATATGTGGAAAGTCTACTTGGACTTAAAAGAATATGCTGCAGCTTTGGCTAGTTGTCGTGATTCCCTGCAGAGAGACCAAGTTTATCTGGTTCAGGTCGTGGCTGATTTGAACTTACTCTTTTCCGCTGGGATATGTGATGCCTTTTTTTGTTTAAAAAATATTTTGCCTCATTTTTGGCTATCCCCTAATCATAAATGAAGAAACTCTTATTGCTTTCATTTATAGCTATCCCCTAGTCATAAACGAAGAAACTCTTATTGCTTGTGAGGAAGAATATTTTCTTTTGACTTTTTCCTCATGGACCTCATCTTATGCAGGGTTAGTTGTCAGGGTTAGGGTCAGGGTATTTGTTAGGGTTAGGGTTGGGGTCAGGGTTTAGGGTTAGGGTTAGGGTCAGGGTTCAGGGTTCAGGGTTTTTATTAGGGTTGGGGTCAGGGTTTTTAGGGTTAGTGTCAGGATTTTTTAGGGTTAGGGTCAGGGTTTTTTAGGGTTAGGATCAGGGTTTTGGTTAGGGTTTAGGGTTGGGGTCAGGGTTTAGGGTTAGGTTCAAGTTTTGGATCAGGGTTTTTTTAGGGTTAGGGTTGGGGTCCAGGGTTCAGGGTTCAGGTTCAGGGTTCAGGGTTCAGGGTTCAGGTTCAGGGTTCAGGGTTCAGGGTTCAGGGTTCAGGTTCAGGGTTCAAGGTTCAGGGTCAGGGTTTTGTTAGGGTTGGGGTCAGTGTATTGGGGTCAGGGTTTTGGTTAGTTTTCAGGGTTAGGGTCAGGTTTTTGTTAGGGTTTAGGGTTAGGTTTCAGTGTTAGGGTCAGGGTTTAGGGTTAGATTTCAGGGTTAGGGTTTTTGTTAGAGTTAGGGTTCAGGGTTCAGGGTTCAAGGTTCAGGTTCAGGGTTTTTGTTAGGGTTGGGTTCAGGGTTTACGGTAAGGGTTTCAGGGTAGGGTTTGGGGTCAGGGTTAGGGTTAGGGTTTTTGTTAGGGTTAGGGTTAGGGTCAGGGTTTTTGTTAGGGTTTGGGTTGGGGTCAGGGTTTAAGTTTCAGGGTTAAGGGTTTTTTGGGTTAGTTTTGTATTTTGAATTTTTAAGTATAAATCTTAACTTCCCACTTGTTCGGAAAAATATTATTTTTCTAATTTAATTATTTTTAATTTTTTAATATTTTATATGATATGGTTAAGATTATAATATTG
>JAABOM020000084.1:24217757-24229576 GCA_011800125.2 Solanum clarkiae | reverse complement strand
CATAAATAATTTTTTAAACTTTTATAATAAATATTTTTTATATAAAAAATATTTAAAAATTATATATATATAATGTCAGTTTGGTTTGGTCTCGGTTTGGTTTTTTAAAATTAAAACCAACCCAACCCAAATATAGTCGTTTTTTTTCGTCAATACCAAACCAAATCAAACCAAACCATCAAACGATTTTTTTTTGCGGATTGATTCGATTTGTCGGTTTGGTGCGGTTTACGGTTTGGTTCTGTACACCCCTAAGTCTGATAATCTAAAAAGGGAAATATTATTTGATAAAAGGTCAAAAATAAGGAGACAATAATGTGTGGAAGGACAATATAATATTTACCGACACCAACCATTAAAATAACGCCCATTCAATTTCCAACATGCATACGAAAAATATGTGAGGTTTTTACTTTAATTTATACTAAGTATGCCCTGAAATAGTAAAATATAATCAAATTTTCAATGTTTATTTCCACTCTAATGTGCCAGGGGGCAAGAAAACTGTTTTTACTTTCTTTGCAGCAACGTATGAACGACGAAAAGGTGAAATTATATATACATATTTAATTTTAAATAAAATGTTTAAAATTTATAACTGTAGTTATGTTGTAAAAAAATGCAACAACCACTCCCGTTACAGATTTGCAGCGAAAAAAGTTGCGACTTTAGAGTTTAGACTAAAAATTTAATTTAATTTAATTTAATTTAATACAGAATGTCACGTGTTTACAATGTTCTTTTTTGGTTAAACGGTGTTCACAATGGTGGAAAACAGGAAAAGTAGAGTTCATGCCAACTATATACGTTAAATTACAGGATGATTTTTTAATTATATTTTCAAAAAGTCGTCGCATGTTTAAAATTTTGCATAGTTTTATAAGGTAAAATTCCTGCATGGAGAATTCGATGGATGATGAGATAACTACATTTGTTAAAGTTTTTTTCCTAATAAAATGAAAAATTTGGGCAAAAATATGACTTCATGCTCTCAAATTTATTGGTGAGAAAAACATTTATCATGCTTAATATTGGATATCATGAGACACGGTAAAAATTAATTAAAATTTGTAGATGATCACAAAGAAAATTGGGATATTCAGCTGTAAGTCTAAATAAATGTATTCAAAATTTTGAGTATGAGATATCTATATACTTTTATCATGTTAGCTTAAAATCAAACGTGTACAAGCATTTCTTTAAACTAACCAAACACTTATAAAAATAAATAAATTAAAACACTTAAAATAAGTCAATCTAAATCCTTCGCCATGTAACCAAACTCATTCCTTGATACATATTTACCAATACAGTCTCGATTTAAATAATTAAAATAAAGTTTAACCCATGTTTTTTTAATTAAATGGACCTAACCCAAGATCTCACCCCTCGTGGCGGTCAGGGGTTGAGCCACACACCTCCAAGTCTTGTCATAAATATAAAAATAAAAGTAGTACAAGAAGGGGGATATAAACCATACCTCCACTCCTATAGTGATTCATAAGTCGGCCAACCTACTAAGGTCGGCCAAAGTTTAACCCATGGTTAGTATATTCATTTGAAAAAATTACATAAATACACGACTTTATTATTCAAAATCTTTAATATTCCCTTCCTTTTAAAAAAAATTACAGAAATCTCGATTTTTCCTTTATCTCACATTATTTTTGATACTTGGCCGGTTAACCTTTTTATCCAAAGTTATTATTATGCTATCAGACTTCCGATTAATGACAATTACATTAATTTCTATTCCTTCACATTTATTAATTAATTCAAAATTTTCCCCTTTCCGGTTCTCTCTCCTAAATTCATCCATATTTTTTCACCATCCCCAAAATCGACTGTCTACTTTTCTTGACTATTTTTTTTTTCAATTGCATGGTTCTACAATGGATTCCTTGTCATCTTTTAGTTTGGGTTTGACCCAAATTCTTGGTAAAAGTGGAGAGACTACACCACCTTCACCAGGTCCATCTAAAGATGGTGGTAATAATGGAGGTGCTGATGACGGTGATGAAACCATTCACGAAAAAAATGAAGTTTCGAAGGTTGTAGTGTCATCCTCAAATTCGCGAACTCAGAAAAAAAAAAAAGGCAAAAGGGAGAACTAAAGCTCAACCCCCTATTCTCCGTCCCACATTGCTAAAGGTAAATCAGTCAATTTTTTGTAAATTAGTAGTCATTTTGTGTGTTGCTCGTCACACATTGCCAAAGAAAAAAGATGATTTTTCGTGAATCAGGCAAAGGTAGTTGACTGTGTACCCATGATTTCTTCCAATACTTTGATATACACAAGATCCAAATTGATCAATGATACTTTTTTAATTTCTAGGGTTATGCATACGGAATTTTGATACCAAATGTTTTAAAATTGGTATTCAATACAAGTACCAAATGTTTTAATACATTTTGATACTCATTTTAGTATTGTTAACATGTTATGAATGCACATTATTCCCTTTTTTATTGATGCATGTAAATTTGGTGATACCTATTTTTGAGAAAAATAAATAATTATAGTTCTTTTTTATTTGCAATTATAGTATCAATCAACAATAAAAATAGTATAGTCAAGTATCTAGCATTCTAATTCTTACATTCAAGTATCAAATACTATGATTCTTACACCACTGCAATATGCATTTTCGCAAAATGGGTCAGTGTCACCCATGACAGATACTCTGACGATAAGGATGATGATGAATTCAGCACTCTAGAATTCATTGAACACGTATTTGCTAATTCAAAGAACGAGACGTTTGTCACTAATATAATCAAAGAATATTGTATCCCATCTGGTACACCATGACAGTTAGTTGATGAAGTCTATGTTTCGGTGAATTGTTATGATAATTTTCATTGGGTGCTTGCTGTAATTGTATTGAAAGAGAGGCTGATACGTGTGTATGTCTCTTCTATTGGATCAAGGCACAAAAATCCAACCACTGAGATTCAAAAGATAGCTTTGATCTTGCCAACATATCTAGAGGATAGTGATTTTTGTTCGAAAATTGATCGCACCGACTGGGCCAGTCTTGATGCACACAAGGACAATTGCACGGGTGGAATGATTTACTAACAATATCCATTTTAGTATTGAATATGTCAATGGAATTGCTCAACAGAGGAGTGATTTTCTGTAAGTTTTGTTTGTACTTTTATTAATGACCTGCACTTATTTTTCTCTCATTCTAATTATATTCTGATACACCAGACGCAGTGATTGTGGCGCCTTTATTTCTACATACGCTGAATATATCAATGATGAAATACGAGTCCCATCAAATACTCTGGATGCTAATTTTCTCCGGTGAAGATACACTACACTTTTATGGAATTATGGATTGGACAAGGTTTCAGATGGCTACCAAAGCGAAAACGATGATCCTCGTAGGCCAAAGGATCCGTTCCAGTCACCTAACAGCGAAGAATTGGTCGTTCTCTCTTAATGTTCTTCACTGAATTCAATTAAATATATAAGGATTAACCAATTATGCATCTTTAAATTCATTCACTCACTTTTGTTGATGACACATATTAACATTTTTGTTGCTTTTATTGATATCCATGGGATTTATGCAAATTGTGTTTTATTAAGTATCTGTTTTTGATTGAACATGATCTTATCACATATACTTAATGGTTAACGCTTTTATATTTTATTTTGGTATATCCTTATTCACATAGTATTTTTTATATTTATACATCTTTATGACCTAGGAAGTCACATGTGAAATTGAGATAATACACAGATATTTGTCATACTATTAACAAATCAATAAGGGATTCCTATGTTAACGGTTAGTGTGATGCTTGATATGTCTTTATTATATTTATCTTGGATATCAATAACCATTGAACTGTCAGTTTTACAAAACACATCTTGTGTATAGTTATCTTAGTATATAATAATTTAAGATTGTTCATACTATTTGATACTTGATCATAATTATCTTAATATCTAATCACTGCAGATTATGCATAATATTTGATACTTGCCATATAAGTATCTTATAGTTAGATAGTGGTTGTCAAAAAATAAGTATTGATCTATAGTATTAAAATGCGATTGCAGTAACTATACAAAACATGTTCTAAAAAATGATTCAATTTTGCATCAGATTAACATTTATACTACATTTATTATTAAATGATATTATAAGTGATAAGACAATATGATACCAGAATTAGATATTTTCTCTGGAAACATAAGTATCAACAAACTAACATAAGTAACTAATTCTTCCTTTATAATGAAACCAAATTACTAAAATAAATTCAATTATTATTGTTCAAACTTATTCAATGAAATAACTACCTCCGCACTTCTGATTTAACATTCAAACTATGTCAACACTCATTTGTCTTTTGGAAAAAAGTTGCATGTTCATCTATTATGTCCTTCATGACCACATTTGCTGTAACAATTTGAATTAGTAGTCATCTTTCCGCCAAAGCTCTTGTTTTTGGGTCTTCCTGACATTCTTTTATAATTGTTATCTAACCTTAAATACTTCGATGTTTTTCCTGCACGATGCCTTCATTCTCCAGCCACACTCATCCGAAAAATATACTAATACACAGCTACAAAATTAATGAAATTACGTCATTCAAATTGAAAATAAAACATTCAGTTATATGGTGTAGAATGCTGAATGTAGCTAACTATTTGTCTATTTACCAAAATAAATATCAGCCTACCTTTTAAATACTTTTTGTTATCTGAATACAAAAATGTTCCACCAAGTTTCAATTATAGTAAAATAATTTTATTCAAGTATCTAAAATATTTTCAATGTCAAACACAATCAGATATCACATCACATTTTAAATTACTTCAAATTAGAGTTTCTGTTATATGTACAATTCAGGTATTAGTTCGCGTACAAGATCCAATGATCTATCAAGCATCAATTATAACTCAACTTAAACCACTCGAATTCATACCTTTTACTGTTGGATCTTTTTTCTTTGAAATTGCACCCTTTTTTGATCTTATACTTTGCCATTATTGATACCACTATCGTTTTATCCTTATACAACTGTTTCTCCCTTACATCAACACTTGTTGTCATAGTGAACACTTTTGATACCTCTATTCCATTTTCAAAATAATTCTCACCATTCTCGATTTTCAGTGACTCAATCAAATCTGTTTCATGCTGCATTTCTTCGGCACAAACAATCGACCCATTGATACTATCAAACATTGTAGTATCAACCACATCCAAAATCCACAGTATCCACGCATAATGGATACTTACCAAACTCAGGTTCAGTTTTTTTAATCTCATTGTACAGCTTCACCCCCATATCGTTCTTAATAATTATAGCAGAAGCATTACCATCGACAATGTATTTAACAATAACTTTTTTCCTTCTTTTGTCAATGCCTAGTTCAGCCACAATTGCGTCAATCAAGTTTACAAACAAAATATTTTCCTCTAGGAGTATACCATCGCTTTTGTACATATGATAATCAACATCGATTTCCTACTTTCCAAATGTCGAAGTAATATAGACACGTTCATCGTTTCTTCACCTCGATCTTCTTTACCAATTGAAACTAATGTCTGCTTTTTTGATTCGTCGCACCTCAAATTTGCAGAGAAAAATTTTCAAAAATTTTCAAAAATTTTCAAAACGAATTCTGTTTTGGATAGATACATCTATATGTTATGTCAATAACGGCTTACCATAATTAATGGTAGCCATAATTTGAATTTCCGTTTAATTCTTTTTTTTCCATAACTGACCGGTTGTTTCCTTTTAATTCGAAGTATCAATGCTGAAAAAAGGTATCACACGTTGCATTATTTTGGGAGATTTTCCGTAATTTCATAAAAAGTTAGTAGAGAAGAGAATTAAGTGTTTACAGAATGCGATTCGTATAGTTTTTACTATTAACTTATGCAGTCCATTTTTGTCAGTTTATCATGGTGGAGCTGGCTCTATCTCAAATGAGGCCCAGAATATGGGCCCATTTGTTTCGGCCCATAAACTCACAGTCAGCCCTTGTTGTGATGATTGGGCCAACTAAACCTATAAAGCTATGGGCTACGGGAGAAACTGTTAGGTTGGCCCATGGCCCATTTGTAGTGGATGGTAATATCATGTACAGTTCGTCAAGAAGCCTTTGCCTTTTCGATTATTTTCAGTTGGACTATTTTTGCGATTATCAAAATTATTCATGGGACAATTATGCGCAGTGTTCACTGAAAAAAACTATTTACACAAAAAAAAATTTTGATTTTTTACTCAAAATGACTAATCAGTCATTGTTTTTACAATTTAAATATTCGTTCGGCTATCACCAAAGTGGCAGGTTATGATTTAAACGGCCGCAATATTATTTTGCTCTCAGTGATGGAGCCAGCATTTTCATCGAGAGTGTTCATACTTTTAGAGACCATGGGGATGTGATTTTTATATCAAGAGTGTTCAACAATTGATATACATCAAAATATCTATATTTAACCTATATATATTTTCCGATGAAGGGTGTTCATTTGACCACCCTCGGGTGAATGTAGCTCCGCCTTGATTTGCTCCTTTTGGTCATTTTGGCGCCTGCAATGTCACCCAAGTGTCAAATTGTCATTGAAATAATCGTAAGATTTGACACTTTGGCACCTGCAATAATGAAATAATGGTAAAATTATTTGATAGAAAACACTTTACATTCAAGGTAAAGATTTGTTGATAGAATTTAATTAGTCTTGCTCAAATTAAAGTGAGTTATTTACCCCCCTTAATGGGATTTTTACATAAGCAACAAGGAATTAAGTACAACATTTTACTCTTAACAAGTCTTCCAACTTTGTTGTAGCAAGTAATATAAAGAGATGGAATTTTAAGAAATGTTCATTAAGCTCCAAATACATCAAGTGTTAGTAATTGAGTTTTAATTTAATTTTTCAATGTCTTTAATATATTCACATACAATTGATCTATTAGCTAAGTTTGAATTTTGAGAAACCTCCGCCCAATAATATTTAGTGGTGTGTATAGAACAAAATAATCTCGTAAATTTAATCATGTAATCTAAAAACAAATCAAAACTATGAAAAGAACACAAAAACTTTTTTTTGTAAAAGTAAAGAGCTATTAAAATTATTGGATTTGCCCAAATTCGTCCAATCCCTGCCCGGCATCGAAATTAAGATATTTGAAGAACAAGCTTAGTGTACGAAAACTTCTACTATACACTGAATTCAGAGCAGAAAAGGGTCAACCACGAGGGTCGAAAATAAAGATGTTTAAAAAGTAAAAAAGAGAGAAGGGGGATAAATTTCATAAACCAAAGCATTTTATTACACTAATTAATTAATATAGAGCAGTGAACAACAAACATTAACAGACAATTCCAACTAACGTTGATTAGTTAGAGCACAATGTAAATAAACAGACAAAATTATTCCAGGATCTCGATTTCTACAGGATAGAACAAGAAGAAGCCTTGCTGCCGCCTTCACCGTCTCCGTTGCCGGAGACATCGCCGTTGCCGTCGCCGGTGGTTTTGACGCCGGGCCAATTTTTGCACTGGCAATGTTGGCCTTGAGGAATTCGATCATAAACGGAGGCAACATGTCGTCCGCAACCACCCCAACTGGTCTTTCCACAGCTCGAACACTTAACCTCGTAACACATGATTTTAATTTTTTCTTCGAATTCCGAATGCTTTTATAAGAATTGATTTTTCAATTCGAATTTCGAATGTTTTTGTAAGAATTGGTTTTTGTTTTGGTTTATGAAACGTAAAGAAGGATTGGGGGTTGTTATATTGAGGGAAGAAAGCGAGTTGAACAAAAGTTTGTAGATATGTTCAATGTCCGAATTTAGTGGGTTGACTCGACCTTTTTAACGGCGTCGTCTTCAAGGAGTTGGAAAATGTTTACTCCTTTTTTTTTAAAAAAAGACATGCTTTCGATTTTTTTTAATAAAATTTTGGTTTCAACCATATAAGTTATAATTTTAGTTTACAACCATAAAAAAATTAATTTTTTTAAAATTTTATTTCAAATTAAATTGTGTTATTTTTTTTTAAAAAAAAGAAAAGTATACTAATAATTATTTCACCACTTTAAATTCTATTCAGAGATCAGTTTCCTCTGTGAACATTTTCACAGTCAGATTTGTAAATTATTGCACATAAATGAGTTTACAAATTGCATATCAAGAGAGAGTGATTGTGAATTCTCTAGAGATCAATAATAATCAATTTATTTGTATTCTCCTACAAAATAAGGCTCTTTGCCTTTTTTTTTTTAACATAAGCGTGTGTTCAATTTATTTGAGGAATTTTTTAAAAAATAATTAAGAGTTTGTTTCTTTGTAAAATACATAAATATGTTTTTTTGACTTGGCTTTACTTCATATTTTGTACACAAGTGAATACTTCAATTTGTATAAAGTTGAAAATATAGACACACATATTTTACATGACATTCTACATGGTGTCCTACGTGTACTATGTTACAAAAACACATATGTGTACTTGTTCACCTTTATACCAGTGGCGGCTCAAGTATATTAGTGGTCTAAGGCGAAAATTGAATGGAGGTCTCAAACTTACAAAAAATAATTAATTGATCATATAACCATATTCCAGCTGTGTCAAACTTATTCTAATAATTCTTTCCTTTTATATGAAATAAATAATCTTTACTGTAAATAGAACTTATTTAGTATTTTTTCTTAAAAAAAAATCTATAACCTATTATTACTAAAATAAAAATTGAAGCTACTAAAATTTGGAGGCCTAAGACACTTGCCTTTTTTCTAACACTATTGAGCCACCCCTACTTTATACAAGTTTAATTGTTTACTTATACACATCTAAAATTGGAGGACGTAAATATGAAGTTAATAGAGCCAAATTAAATAGCATATTTATATAATATGAGATTATTTGTTTGGTGAAAACTAGTTCATATTAATTGAAAGTTCCACCAAGAACATACTTCTAAATTTCAAAATTCTAGAACTATCAAATAGAATAACATATCGAATGTAAACTATAAATTTTAAGAAAGTAGTGATACATAAACCTTACCCCCTGCTTTGAAAATAAATTCTGAAAATACCAGTTAGGTGCAAGCCAAATTATTTTGACTATAAACTATAAAGAACAAGTGGCATTTAATTTGAGGTGGTTATTAGGTAAGTCAGCATGGCCATAGCTAAATTGCTAGGATGGACCTGGAACATTAATTATCGTCCATCTTTTAGTATAAAAATAAATTATAAATTTCATAAACCCAAAAACATTAATTCTTAAATTCTAGGCAATGATAGGGTAGTTGACAATATTTCAAATAAAAATACCACTATAGAAAGTGATGGAGAAATGACGAAGATTTCTAAATGGTGATAATTGCAAGTAAATTCCAGTTTACTAACGACGTTATAAACAAGTCTCAAAAGTTTGACGATGACTACTACACGAATATTACAATGATAATTAATTATATAGTCCAACGTCTTATAATGACCGGCGATTTATATACTATGTAATTTTGTGTCCAATTTGCTGCTTTTTTAATTCAGACGGCATGTGATATGGTCTCATATTCAATTTTTGATATTTGGGTATTAAATCGTGTTAGTATGTTATGCAAAAGTTAAAATTGAAATATTATTAAAAAAATTATTTATACTTTTTGAAATGGAAGAGTAACTTAAAAAAAGTTATAAATTTTACAAATCCCATACGGCAATATTGTATAAGGTTAATTCCTTACTATATCAATTATTTCCTTAATTTTTTAAAATTTCATATTTATTAGGCGTGTTGATACATCAATAATCGATTGATACATGATCAAAAAAATGGAATGAGATCAATCGATTACGCTAAAAATGGGTTGAACTTTAATTAAATCCAATGACCTATTAATTATGCTATAAAAGTTGGTGACAGTAATTTCAATTGCTATGTATGCGTAACCGAAAAAATTTCAAAAATTCAAAAGGTCTAAAAAATCCTTATAAGATAATCGCTGGTGGAGGATGAAGGTTTGAGTTCGTCAGCGTCCTTGCCGGCGAAAAGACAAGCTTTCCTGAGGGCTTCCATGTCTTCTTGGAAGCCGTCATCGGAATCGCTACCGGAGAAATTCAAACAGAATTTATTTTGGAGTTGGAGTTGGTCCAAATGGTTTAGGCCTATTTCCAATACAATTCTGGAAGTCCCGGATACGGCCCAATATGAGGCCCAGTTTAGCTAACAGACAAGAGGCCCATTCTCTTCTCTTATTTTAGGGGATTTTTTTTTTCGTTTCGGGGTTAAATATGAGGCCCAATATAATTCTAAAATAAGAGTCTTGTATGTTAGTTAAACTGGGCCTCATATTGGGCCGTATCCGGGACTTCCAGAATTATATTGGAAATTGGCTTAAGCCATTTGGGCTAACTCCAACTCCAAAGTACAATTCTCTTTGAAAGTAAAATTTCTACAAAATGACCTTTTCTCTCTCTCTAATGAATTCATTATTCTATAGTATGTTTAGTCTCCATCATACGCATGAATGATAAAATTAAAACATTGATAATAATAATAATTTTAAGACGTAAATTATATATGATATGTAAATTAACCTAGTTGATGCTAGGTTAAGGTAAATCTTACTCTAAGTCTCGTCATAGAATCACGGAACATTAAAAAACAAAGAATGAAATTAACGAAGGAAATGGGATACAAAGATTTAGAAGTGCAAACAGCCTGCTTACTTTCCATCAAGATTATTAATAAGGAAGATATACAATGTCCCCTCCTGAGAAGGATTATCGAAGATTGCAGATATTTTTTGAAATTTAGCAAAGATCGTCATTAAACATATATGAGAAAAGACATATAAAAAGATTTGCTATTACGGAAAGATGCAAATAATAATAATATTAAGTTTGTTTTCTCGATAGATTTAAGTACGTAGCTGATTTTAAAATTTTCTACTATGTAATATTTTTTTTTGGGGTAATACATAATAATAACATTATGACGTACTAATTAGAAGCAAGATGTGAACCGAATAAGAACATTGTTAAAGTAATTTAGCTAAGAGGTTGACAAGACATACCAATAATACTATGTACCAAAGAATATTATTACATCACAATTATTTGGTGTCCTAGTAAGAATCTAATAATATAAATTTATGTAAATTATTCATTGTATTCTTCAAAAAATAGACAAGATCAATTGATTCTCCCTTCTATAAGGAAAAATAAGTAGTTACGTTTTAAAGCCGTTAAATAGGTTTTCCATGTTTATATGCTTATACAATGATGAATATTCTTGTATCGATTGATTGTTACGTGGAATAAAGTTATTTCATGATTATTATTTTGAGATTATAATTTTAAAATGTTTTATTTTATTTTTAAGTGAGATTAAATAACACTAAATTTGAGATGTTAATTTATTTTAAAATAAATTTTATATACCTTCAATCAAATAAAACATAAATTTAATCTCAAAATGTCCCACTTTATTAGGTGAATTAAATGACTTTTATTGGATTTTACGCGGACGGATAGATCAGAGGTAGTCCGAAAAAGTATCGGGGGAAGTTGGTGATTTGACAAGATATGACGCAACTTCATATCACCGAGGACATGACCCTAGATAGAAAGGAACAGAGGTCACGTATTAGATTAGAAGGGTAGTAAGGGTAGGATGATGACTTGCCTTGTGACATAGTAGTATTAGGATTAGTCGTGTTATTATATATTGTGTTGTTATTGGCCGTCATTAAATTTTTGCTACCTGTATTATATTTATGAGTTTCCAATGGCTTTCCACGATAATCGTTTTTGTA
>JAABOM020000084.1:24187171-24210877 GCA_011800125.2 Solanum clarkiae | reverse complement strand
AGGAAGAAACTTAGACTCACTAAGGAGCAATCTGATGTTTTAGAAGATAGCTTCAAACAGCATACTACTCTTAATTCTGTAATTCTTCTTTAACTTTACCTTCTTTCATGGTTTTTTTTTTTCTTTTTATCTTATGTCTGGATTGATTAAATTCGAATTCATGTCAATTATTTGATTCAAATGATTCTTTTTACAAAATTTTGATTTCGAACATGAGATCTCTAATCATAATCCTATGAAAGTTTTAAATATTCTTAAGTTGATTTGTACTTCAATTTTTCAGAAGCAAAAACGAGATTTAGCAAGACGATTAAGCTTACGTCCTCGACAAGTGGAAGTATGGTTTCAGAATCGAAGAGCCAGGTATATATATTATTTTGATTTAAAAACAATTTAAATTATTCTACCTTCATTTATATTTTATACTTTAAGATGTAATTTTTTTTTATTATTCAATTTAAAATTATGCTTTCTTTTTTAACGTTAACAGGACAAAGCTGAAACAAACAGAAGTAGATTGTGAAATACTTCGAAAATGTCACGAAGAGTTAAAAGAAGAAAATAGAAGACTAATTAAAGAAATACAAGATCTCAAATCTCTGAAAACTTCAGCACCATTTCGTGTACAATTATCAGCTGCAACACTTGGTATTTGCCCGTCGTGTGAGGGAACTTACGGTGGCGCCGCCGGTACCGATAATTCTAAGAAAATCTCTTTTTCCATCGGAGATCAAAAGCCTCACTTTCATCATGGTATTCATCACCAGCTTTGCTAAGCTTAATTAACTACTTAGTGGATTAATTAGTTAATTAAATCTAATATGTGTAAAGTGATCGAGGAATATATGTTATTATTTCTTTTGTTAGTATAGTGTACGTTACATTTTCTATTCAGTATTTTTGTAGATATGTATATTCTTTAAAATATAGTATATCTGAAAATAAGAAGTTCCATATATATTACTATACGTACTGCTTTAATTTTGACTATTTTATTGTGTAAATTTACTAGCTAAAACCATTAGATTAGGTGGCTACTATCATATGTGTACGTAGAAAAAGGGGTTATTTGTTAGTCCTATATATTACTCATTAAACTTGATAGGAATTAGGATACTATTAGCACAAAGCTAGCAACAAGGTTTTCTTTCTTTTTGATTTTCCACTCGATGTCTATTCTATAATGTGGTCTAGATTAATAGACCTTAATTTACATAATTGTTTCCATCAATCTTGGATGGAGCCAAAAATTCACTATTTTTTGGCTTTGGAGTATGATGGAATAAAGCAAAATAGCTCTTTAAACTGTCTGTACTTCTTTCAATTGTGAATTAGCAGCTAGTCAATGCAACTTTCGACGCTCATCATGGGTCATCCGGAAATAGTCGCGCTATGTTTTTAAACATAGGGATCAGACTGCATACATCCGATCCCCCGCAACGGGAGGGAGCCTTTGAGGCATTGGGGTAATGTTGTTGTTGATTAGCTAACAAAAGGTGTAATGTAAAAACTTACATAAACATCAAGTAGCTCACTTGGTGTTGGCATACAAAGACTCCAACACAAAATATAAGGATTAGTTTTAAAGTTATGCCAGAAAACTTTAGATCAAATATAAAGCGTCCTATAATATATAAAATTATGTTCTATGATAAAATCTTTCTTTATATCAGATAGTTAAATATCATGAATCAACCTAATGAATAAAAGGAACTCGAATAGGAGGAAACAGCTTACGTTTTCCTAGGGAAATAACTAAAATGCCTGTAATGTTATTAACATTGATCATCTTTTGTTCTTTACCTTAATTTAACTTTAAATGTTTTACGATAGAACTGACTATTAATTGATCACAGGTAATTTTGACATAATTAAAAGAAACATCTAGGACCCAAGAAAAAAAAAGCTCGGACCGTATTTAATTTTATTTTAGCAATTCCTTCCGTGTTGGCAAATGAGTAATATCATAAATGTTCTAAGAATTACTTTTGAATGTCTAGAAATAGTAATAACATATTCAATGTGATATTCTACATGGTCTAAAATTTAGTTATTTTAATTTGATTGTTACCTAATTTTGACACAAGTTATCTAACGTGTTCCAGATGAAACAATAAAAGCAATAAGTAAAGAACAAAATGTTTTGACTTGAAAAATACTCGAATCACAAAAAGTGTAAAAAAAAATCACATGTACCTATATAGGATTTAACCTCAACTTCGCTAACTTAATGAGCCTCAACATAATTAAAAAATTAACTCTAATTTCTAAATGTCAACAATCAACCTACTCATCAGACCTACCAAGTTATGAATTCATATTACAAACTCTTGCAATTCTAGGAATTAACTCTAATTCCTAAAAATAATAAAACAATACTACAACCAAATAATAAAACAATCGAACTTTACAAAATAACAAATACCAACAAAATAAAACATAACAACAAACTACAAAGCATATATGATACAACTAATACTACTAGTAAAGGCACCAAGACAATAAACTCATGCCTACTATGATCAGTCTATAATACTAATAATTTGGTTGAAAACAACAGTGAACTACCAAAAAAATAAGAATATTATAGACTTTATTTATTACTGCGCCATATTTATTGACTAACAAATGAAAGTTTAAAACAGGTTAAATAAGCTGTATATTGCCAATGAGTGTAGGGTTGATCCACAAATAACTACTAAGAAGATTTGCTATTAACCTAAATCTTTTAGGAAGTTTAATACAATTTGAGTTTTGCCTCTTTGTGATCCTGCTGAAAATGATTGTTATTTGTTGTAATATACTAATGAAAAAAATTGAAGAAAAAACAAATACTTGTGAAAAATTTTAATATTACTATAATAACTTGTTCTAGGGACATCCATAGCTGGTCAACATCAAAACTCGTCACTAATTAATCAATTATTAGGAAGTCGTGGTGATCTGGTGGGATGGTTCAAATTCCTCAATCCTTCATTTAGAAGTATCCAATTTAAGCATGGAAATGAAAAAAAAATATATGTTATGGGGAAGTTGCTTCTAGAAATGGATCTTGCAATGTACAAATTTAAATTTAATAAGTTCTAATAATGCAGATATTAACACGGGATGAAAAATACAATAAATTTAATATAATCATTCAACTTCTTGATCATAATCACATCGTCATCCTCCACGTCCATTAATTTGTTGTCCTTATACGTCGATTTTGGCACGCTCTGAAAGCTTAACCTAATTAATTTTTAATTAGCATCTTAATTAATTCCTTGCCATTATTCAACCTTTAAACTTTGTTTATGGGAAACTTCATTTCTTATTTTATATATCTGAAGCTAGATTGGTTATACTAACAATACAATTTCTCATAAAAATATTACAAAGTATACCCGTGTGAGAAAACGCCTTGTTTGCCTACTTCATAACACTATTATTATTAACTTAAGAGGACCACAATTTTAATGTTAATTATGTGTCACAAACAATTTTAGGTAAATCAGCCCATTGAGTCATTATAATTTAATCATTATCATATCATTTGAAGTTTTATACTAATCTAATTGTACACTCACCCTGGATGGACCCCTTCATGGCAATGCCCAATTATTTAACTTATTTTGACCCAGTCCAATATTATTAGTTAATATGTAATGGAATATTGTATTATTATCTGTTCATTTTGTTCTGTTCAAATTTAAATCAACTTATCGCTAATCAGAGAATAGTTCGAAAAGATGGCTTTTGATTATTATCTTTAAGTGAAAATCTTCATAAGATAATTATTGTTTATTTGACTAATTAAAAAAACACAGATGGGCGGCTGTCTGTAAAATACCAACAGTCTCCCCTAATATTCATATTCAATAAATCTAATTAGATCAGATTGAATATTTTGTGCAAATGGAAAAAATTCTCTTGCTGATGATTAAAGAAATGTGTTAACAATTCTTACATTTGTCTCATTATTAATTAATTAATTAAAAATAATACTAAAAGTCAAATCAATTTGTCACTTTTTAATCTTCTTTTGATCTACTACACTGAATTTCTTAAAAAAATATTTAATGACTTTTTCAATATAGTAATACCCCATAAAAACTTGTAAAGCCTATTTGGGCCCTAATAATTGTAGTGGGCCGTCCGCTGTATGTGGAAAAGGTCACGGGATCATACAACAAAACTAGGGGTGGCAAAAACCCCATCATTCCATTGAAGATTAATCCGCCTATTTATTAGTTCAATCTAATTTATTTTAATCTATTTATATTGAGTCGATATTTAATTCAAATTAACTCAAGAGAGACTTGTCAAAATAATTTTAAAATATCTTTTTTTAAAAAAAATTGATATGTTTTATATAGTCAATTAAAAATATATACATAATTTAATTAAGTACTAAAATATTGAAAAATAACAAATAAAGCAAGTAAAATTTAGTAAAAGCTAGGTCAATTTGGGTCTTGACCCGCTCTATAACCAATTACTCAACCCGTTTTGACCCAAACAAATTTGGGTTGAGTTAGGTCTTGACCCGTTTGTTGTCTTGACCCATTATAATCCGCTCAAATGTGACTCAATTCACCCAATTGTCACCCCTAAACAAAACATACATAGTAGTTATTTGAGAGTCCATCTATTAAAATGATTAGCTAATACTCTCTCCGTCTTATTTTAATTGAATTTGTGAGACAATGCACAATATTAAGAAAAATATTCAAAGATAAAATTTAGAACGTACTTTCCATTATTACCTATAAATATATAGTGTAATATATCTATTAGAAATATAAAATTTTGATAAATGAAACGGTAATTCAAGAAGATGGATTAGGAATAGTAGATGGTTGTATATTATATGTGATTTTATTTCAATTTTTTTTATTTTTTAAGTACTACGGACATGATATTTCCAATGACTTTGAAAATCAAGGGTTTACCTCCGAAGACGATCCTGTTAGATTGACCATCAGGTCTACTAAGATTTTTTTTTATTTCTCACCCAGTGTCTGAAGCACGTGGAGCTCCGACCAAATCCAGATCGCGCACTGCAGGGCCCATTTGGGGGTGGCACTCCCAACAAAATTTTTTCCATTTACAGGGCTTGAACCCGAGAACTCTAGTTAAGGGTGAAACACTCCCACCAGTGCATCACAACCAAGGTTGGTAGATCTGCTAAGATGCATTACCTGAATACAATGAATAATGGTATCTTAATCTCATCAAATATATATCGGAACTAGCTAGTTTGCTCATCTCTTATTTGAGCTTTGGAATGAATTTTATTTTTTAGAATAAAAAGCATTTTTGTAAATATACCTTATACATGATACAATCTATATTAGTACAGCTAATAAATTATGGATATCATAAGGTTAAATAAAAGATCAAAACTATTAGATTAATCACACAAACAAAGTTTGCCCAAGGAAAACATATATCAGATTGATCATAGTGAAAAAAGAGATTCAATCATGAATAAAGAAAGAAATATATTTGCATGAAAATCTTAAATTGTCAAATGGAGGAATTGGGCTACATTTGAACATGAATTACTTGGTCCAAAAAGGACTATATCCAGGACTTCTACCAAATTTCACTTTTTTTTGTTTATTTTCTTATAGGTTATTTTATTATCTATTATAACTCTACATCAGGAATATATTATAGTCTATAGTAGTAAAAAATTATGATTGAACATTACTCGACAAGACAAAAATGTCAAGTGTAACAAGATGGCTCTTGTTATCTTGTAAATTGTACAAATCTTCAGAAGATCATGATTTTTTATTTTACTAATAAAAACATAGGTGGTCGGTTGTCTGTCTAATAAAAACATAGGTACTCAACAAATCTTAGATCAGATTGAATATATCATGGAAAAATATTTTCTGATAACCGAATGTTTAATAACTTGGGGATGTAAAGACATATAGATGAAGTGATTCAAGTCCAACAAATAAACAGACCCCATATCATATCCACCATATCAAATTAATTTTGATCCACATAAGATAAAATATTCCATCAGAAAGTCGATAATTCGAGATAAAAAGTTGTCGAGGAATGTCCTCTGGAGGTGTCTGGAGGATAAAGGTATATCGATGGTATATATTAGCAATAAAGGATAAGTATGATAATGGAGCCAAGATTCGGATTAGAACGATAAGAGGTGATCCAAAAAAATTTTTTGTTGAGATGGTACTTCATCAAAGATCTGTATTGAGTCTTTTTTTTTTTTTTTGGGTGATGGATTAGCTGAAATAGTGTAATAAGAAGGAGGTTTCATTTGCGAATAATATAGTTTTGATTGATGAGACGCGGGACAAAGTCAGTGATAAGTTGGAGGTTTAGAGACAAACTCTACAGTCCAAAGGGTTCAAAGAAAGTAGGACCAAAATAAAATACTTGGACTGTAAATTCAGTGTAGTGATAGATTATGAGGACATGGAATTGAAGTTTGACACTCAATTTATTCTCAAGAGAATTTTTTTTTTTTTATATCTTGGGTTTGTATCCAAAGTAGCAAGGACATTGGCGATGATATCACACATTATATTGGGCCAGTATAGAAGAAATGAAGGATTACCACCTGAGTTTTGTGTAATAAGAAGGTACCACCTAAACTTAAACGTAAGTTCTATAGAATGACGGTTAATTAGACCATCATTGTTGTATGGGGGTGGAGTGTTGAGCAGTCAAAAACTCACATGTTCTAAAAATGCATCACTACAAGAAAAATCTCGTTGGACTCAATTTTATGGGATTTCACTTAATCTGTTGTTGTTGTTTTCTTATAAGTTATTTATTATCTATTAGAACTCTACATCAGGAATATATGTACTTTAGCCTAATAGCAGTAAAAAGTGATGAGTGAACATTATACGACAAGACAACAATGTCAAGTGTAACAAGATGGCCCTTGTTATGTTCTAAATTGTACAAATCTTCAGAAGATCATGATTTTCTATTTTACTAATAAAAAATACATATGGTCGGCTGTCTGATAACAGAAAATATAATAATCTGCGGCACGTAAAGAAGAGGTGTATGCGTCAATAAAGAGACTTTAGTACATGGTAAACATGACATTCATGATTCAAGTCCAACAAATAAACAGCACCCCATCTCATATCCACCATAACAAATTAATGTTGATCCATATCAGATAAAAAAATCCAACAGAAAGTCGATAATTTGAGATGACTACCTGATAAGATTTAAAAAAGAAAAAAAAAAAGAAGATGATGTGGGATTGGGCATAGCGAAATGGCTGAAAATTATATCCTATTTGAAGTGGCTGATAATTAAAATGACTTTTTTCCAATTACTTTAACATGCATTTAATCTTAATTTCTATAACTTATAATCATTTAATCTTACCTAATATGATATTATATTAGTATATTGATACCATATTGTAATCATATAGGTTTGAACTCTTTTTTAAAGAAATAAATAAGAAACAATTAAAATATGTTATCGACCAAATATCGTAAAAAAGTTTATTACCATTCTTTGTGATACTTTGTTGGTATATCGATATTCTCTATGATACCTTACCAATATTAATTAAATTTTGGTGGACTAAACCAAACTAGACTGACAAAATGGTAAGTCAATAATCAATCCAAACTTTGAACAAGTTGTACGATAATTTCATAAGTTAATTTTTGCCACCTCTAAATATATATATCCAATGCAATATCATAAATAAGATTTAAAGATAATGATATGCGCATGCAACTATAACTCTGTGCAATAAAAGACTGCCATAGAAAATATATCTAAAGGACAATTAACATAAATCACATAAATTTGACTACCAATATGATTCATATTACTCGATAACAAATATACTATACCTCAATCCCTAACTCTTAGAGCCAATTAATATTATAACAACCATTAAGATTTTGATTTACTAATATTACAACATTAAATACAAAAGGATTCTCACCATATACAATTGAACAAACACTAAAACACCCTTGTGCTTAGGCCTACAAGGCTAGCTACAAACATATTAAATACTACAACTAATTAAAAACCAAACTATTCATACTCACCTTACAAGGAAATTAAATGTTTTTTTTTTCCAAATTGGAAATGTTGCATGCAAGTCTAATTATTAATTCATAATATTACTGACCCAAACGAAAAGGGGATTCACCCATGTAATGACCATCCATATAAAGAGCAGCAGCATTTTGAGGATGAAGACCATCCATCACCATAAATTGCATGTCTTCTGAAGGTTTCCAGTGTCTTTTCCTTTGGTTAATAAACCAATTATTTATTTGTTTCTGGTCCAATCCTGTCGATTCTGCCAATGCAACCTTCTCCGACTCCTATAATATCATCGTAGCAGATAATCAGTCTTATATTATTAACGTAATTGCATTTTTTTGTCAACCTATAACATTTTTTATATTATTATCCTATATAAAAGAACAAATCCAGTAGACAAATCAACTTTTTAACAATAGATAACATGTTAAAGAGTAGTTAGTTCCTCTGAATCAATTATGTGACACAAATTATGTGAATAATGATTAATATTATAAAATGTACTTCTTTCTTCCAATTGAAATGCATGAGAAGAATTACAACTGTATAACTTTTGAATCACTAAATTTTTATTTTAAGATACTAAATTGATCTGAAGTTTGATAGCTACTATGATTAATTAAATTGACTCTCGAGAAATGAAAAGTGCCACATATATTGGCACAAAGAGAGTACCATTTTCTTAGAGTACCAACAAATACTAATCATACAAAATTTGTCCCAATTCATATAACATGCTTTTGGTTTAAGTCTGTCCAAATAACATGCCATCTTTCTGTGCTGAAATGATTTATAATCATACAAATGTCTATACGTTATTTTAGATCATAAGTTTTAAAAGTATATATTTTGATCTTAATTTTGGCATCAAGTCAAACAATATCGAAGTGAATAAATATTTATTTAAAACCATGAATGTAAATAAATTTTAGAGATTACCGAAGGGTATGGCCACTTGTAGTGCAACTCCCACCAATTGATCAACTTCTGCCTAGCATCTTTGGGCAATTTGCCCTTTTTCTTCTTCTTGGAAAGTTCTTGTTTGAGGCTACTTAAGTAACCACTGTATTTTCTCAACAAGTGATTCTTAAGTTCTCTATCTTCTGCTCTTGGATCTATTTCAGCAAGTTCAGTTTCTCCACCACTGTTCTCTTGATCCTCTTCTGATGATCCAACACCTTCACACTTGTCTTCTGTCCATCATTTAATCAATAAAGCAAGATAATATAGGTTAATAATAGTACATTTAGTCATAAAAAAGAAAAGACCCGATGCACAAAGCATGTCGCATTCACGCCTACGAGATAATATAGGCAAACTTACTTAGATCACACGGTGATAATTTTACTCCCTTTCTATAATGGAGTATATTTAGCTATGTTGTACAATTAAGGGTAGATCAAACCTTATAACATCGGATTTATCTGAACTTACTACTTTCTACCCAAATCATAAATTTATATGTTAAAATTGAGAATTACAATAAATTAAAAGTTTGAACCAATAGAATTTTAAGTCAAGAAGCCATATATGTGTTATAATATTAAAAATTTACCCAAAAAATTCATAGTTGATACAGGGCATAGTTAGAGGCACACAATCATTTTCATCCAACTCTAAAAAATGATTAATCCCCCAATAATTAGACAAGCAAAGCTCTTTAACGAAGTCAATGTTGGTCAACTATTCTTTCACAAATTCTTCTAGATGAAAATTAGACTAGGCTAACCAGCCTCAACCCGAGAATCTATCAAAAACAACTTGTTTATCTTCACGAGATAGCAAGATAGGAGTAAAGTTATGTGCACTTTACTCTCGCAAACTCTATTTGTGAAATTATACTGAATATGTTAAATGTTATTGCTGCTCACCGCCCCGATATAACAAGTTAATGACATTTTTACCAATGATAAATACTAAAAAAACCAATAATGAAGACTCAATCTTAGGCAAATTGGAGATTACCTGCACCTAGACAGAACAAACCAAAGGACGAAACAAAACCTTGACGTGTCATGCTTCTTCATGTGTATTTTAAAGGTATTAAACAAAAGAGTACTTCAAAGAATCAAAGTAGAAATGCATGTATCTTCCCTCTTAGTAATTCTTTTTTTTTTAATTTGCACCGGATATCTAAGTCACTTTAGAGGTGCAGGATAGAGCTTTGGAGTCCAGACAAATTTATATTTGTGCCATGTAAGACTCGTTAAAAAATGAAACGACCCCTATTAAGAGTCTTTTCATTTTCATAACACAAACTTCGAAACCTCTACTTAAAAAAAGGATTAATCATATCCATGCAAATACAGTTCTTGGTGATAATTTCAAGCTCATAATATTGGATACATGTTCACTTGAAAGGAAGCAAAAAACATTTCTTCTCAATCACTTTCAGACATATTGGTCTACAAATGAAAGAACATGACCTCTGAACTGACCATTCACTGCCCACTCTTCTCAAACTAAAACCAAAAGAGAGAACCAAACAATGAGACAAAAGAATACTCCCCTTTTAATTTTATGTAAAAGGATGATTCCTTACATCATATTACGTAATTTAAACAAGAAATGTTTTTGAAATTAATAGCTTAATGACAGTAAATTATGCCATTAAAAATTAAAATTACGTAGTTTCATATTAATGAAAATATTCATATGTTCTTAAACATACTAAAAAAGTTTGGATGCCATGTAAAATAAAACATATCAGAGCCTTGACTTTGATATGACTAGAGCTTAAAGATACGGAGACTCATTCACAATTGATAATAATGTTATAAGGCTTATTATTATTTCACAAAAATCGACGGCAAAAATATAAGATAAAAAAACAATAACACGCCTAAAGGCAAATATATAGGACAATATATTGTGATTTCATGATTAAGATATAAACATTCGAATCAAGTAAAGCATATAATAAGCCAGATATATAGGAATGAAATAAAATACAGAAACTAGTGAAAAGAAGAAATACTTTGCAATAAAATGGGGGGAAAAAAAGTATGATTGTTATAGGAGTATATAAAAGCAGAAGAAAACGTTGTAAATAGTTGAGAAGACCGAAATCTGAAGAGAAAATAAAATAATTGTACCATTTTTACGTGACAATCTTTTTATTTATTATAATTTCTTTTTTACTTTAAATAAAATGATTTTTCAACCACACAAATATTTATAAATAATTTTAGACCATAAATTTCAAAAAAAATTCTCTTTAAATATCATATTAAATCAAATGATATCACATAACTAAAGAGAATAATATTATACTCACTCTGTCCCATATTATAAGATCACTTTCTATTTTACAAGATTATTAAGAAATCATCAATATATTAGTAGATTTTAACATTTTACCCTTCATATATATATATATATATCAATGTACATTAAATTAAATTAAAAAAAATCATTAATACACTAATTAATGATGAAGATAAAATGAAAAAATTAATTAATTTTATTCTAATTTAGTAAATGCTCTTATAATATGAGACCAATTCTTATAATAAGATGTCGACGGAGGAAGTATTGGAAAAGAGATATCTGACAAATATGGTACAGGCTACATGGTAGAGCACTGATATGAACAGCACCCAATGTTGTTCATTTTTCCAAAGCCTAATTGGCACCACATACAAAAAGCAAACTCTACTTGGAAATGATACCAATATTAATATAATCCTTGTTTTACTACCTTAACACACATACATCTATTTACTGGTTCTAAACTCCTCCTTAAAGATTGTTATCTTGTTAACAATCTTTCTTCTGTAAGGTTCATGTCCACTCTTTCTAAATGATTTTTAATGAAAATATACATGCAAACTTAATGAAAAAAATTACTCATGTTATGCTTGGCAACCCCACATAAGTTTTTAATGTATTATACTTAGTATTGATTAATTCTTCTTTCAATCATTTTCCAAAATCTAAGAATTGACATTAATCAGTAAAACTTTTACTTTGAATATAATAACTTCATTCTAGAAAAATGTACAAAAAAAAAAATTACTATAGTTAATAAGAAAATGTAAATTGAAATTAAATGATAAATTTGATTTTAATCTTTAAAATTGAATAAAGAAAAATAAATAAGTATCAAATATATCCAATATTATTTATTTGGAAAAGTGATAAAATTGTCCAATACTTCTCAAAAGAAAAAGAAATTGTCCAATACCTCTTCTATTCATTTTATTTATGATGATATGACCAGGCACAAAGTTTATTGAAGGAAAGCAAAAGATTGTCAGACTAATATGTTTTAAACATCTTTAATAGTTGTGATTGTTTTATTGTTCGAACTCTTCAAAAATATTAGTGAATATATATAAAAATATTAAAATTAATATATTTTGGAATAATTCAACATGAGTACATCGTTGAAAGTGAAAAGTCCACGAAGAATTATAGGATTTCTAGAGAAATACAGTAAAAGTCAAGAAGTTTCTGTTGGGAGCGTCAGATAAATGTAGTGTAGAATTTACTAAGTGGGAACAATATTCACCATTAAGAAACAAAGTGAAGCAGGACCCATAAAAAGTTAAAAACTTAAATTAAACAAGATTAGAGAAACAAACAAACGTGTGGCTTCCTACATTGTTTATAATTTTATATACTATCTAGAACATCTGTCTGTCTCTCGTTATGCTCCCTCCATTTGTTTATTTGCATAATGCAACCAATTCATTTCTTTTTTATTAACAATGAAAGCATACACTTTATATGAATATATAATATATCAAAATGCACCAACAACCTGGCCCAATGGTTAATTCAATGGATTGTAAACCGTTGTGTTATCAAATTCAAATTTCAAACCTAAACAAAGATAAAAATAACAGGTGTTTTCTTTTTTATTTGTCTTATTTTTGATGAGTTATCATATATTTGTTGTTACTAAAAATTATAAATATATCATGAAATTAGTTCAGATACATACAAACTGACTTGAAATCATGATTAATAAGAAATTATCCCCTTATGTTTTAAGTAGTAATAAATAATGTACTCCCCTCCATTTACTACTAACCAACAATTTAAGATGTATTTTTCCAACAACTTAATATCATATTAATATGAGAAGAATTATAATTTATAGCATTTTTTGTATACTTTTCAACCATCTAACTTTTATGTTTCAAATATTAAATTAAGCTTTGAAATATAATCAAATTGACCTCGAAAAGTGAAAATGGTGACGAATAAAAATGCACAGAAAGAGTAATAAAGAGTATATACTATTACTCTCTTTTTCGTACACTTGTAAATAGGATTTTCCTATTCCAGATGCAATTGTTCTGCTGCATCACTCTCTCCACGGGAAAGCATTAATTGGAAATGAAGAACGATTTAATTTGGGGTCAAAATTGTCTTGAACAGAAATAGCAATGCATTGGGACAAACAGTATTGAATGAACCAACAGTTTGTACACTGAACACACAAACAAATGTTCAAATCATAGCCCTTAGTTTCTATTTTTCTTCTTTAAAGCACTCAAATGGGGAACTTTTATCAGTCCCTTAATTTATTCTTCTAGCATTCTTTCCATGCTTGGCAATTACGATGAAGAACAAATCAAAGGGATTTCACTGTCTTTACTACTTTCTTCGTTCATTTTTATTTATTCATTTTAAATTTTGCATGTTTCTTGTAAATAATGTGTATTTTACAATAACACTCATATTAATTAATGTATAATTTGAAAAAATGAGTTAAAAAATAAGTAATGTTGATGATAAATTGTACACAAAGAAAATAGTTGGCATTTCTTGATATGTTAAAAACTTAAAAGTAACACTTAGCAAGTAAAAGTGAAAAATCTATTTTTAAAAATACCGAATGAATAAAAATGAACAAAGAGATTAGCTAGTTCATCCTAAGAGATGATTGAAATAATTTAATTTTAAATTTTAAAAATTGACTTTAATGAGTTCCTTTATGATCAAATAAATTCTTATGGCTTATTTGAAAATACAAATTTGCGAAGCCTTAATTTTGAAAGAAAAAAAAATAAAGTGAAATAATCAACGAACACCATAGGATGAATTAATTGGAAAAGGAGGAGTAATATTAATGAAAAATAAGAAGAGAATGCATAATTAGTACCAGAGTTGAAGATCCTAACGGGAGCATTACCAAGCATATTAAGCTGAGCTTCAATCTTTTGCATGAACTCCATTGCTTCTTGTAGGGGCCTCGTAAGCTCCTCTCTATACTTCACTAGCATGTCATAGTATGCTTCCTGAACATTGTATTGTATCATATTATATTAATCAACCGTACATTCTTGATTTAAATGATCAAATAAAGACGAATTCAGAATTTGAAACGTAATGATAGAATTGGAGAATAATTCACTATATCCATAAATTTTACTTATATCTTCTAGTAAATTTGTTAATATTTGATACTCTTTTTGTTTTATTTTTACTTGGCATGATGAAAATATGTAATAACTAGTACATAATTTATTTAATTAATTATAATTAATGATAGGGATAGTAATAAAAGAAAATAATAAAGTTCTTTTAATTTATTAAAATAAAAATATATACTTTTAAATAAATTTAAATAATAAAGAATGATACTTAGTGTTGGAGAGACAGATGAAAGGATGAACAAGTATAATAGAGATAAGATCTGTGTATATCGAAGTTTAACTGACCATGAACTGATCAAGTTCTGGGTCCTTGGAAACATCTCTGTCGGTCAACGAGGCTCGTTGCCTCACCTCAAACTCTTGCCGTACCGCCGACAGCCTCGCCGCCACTTCCGGCGGTGCTCCCACCTATACAATCATTTTACCACCAACTAAAAATACAATAAAAAGTGGAAATAATGTAATGCTTACACTATAGAGTAATTTAAATTGTGGTAGCAAAGTACTGTAAAGTCCCAAAAAATCATGTTAACCCATTTGTTTTGTTGGATTCCGGACATTCATACTAAATTGAATTACCACGGAGAAGATCAAGAGAAGTTAGAGAGGTGTAGTTAAAATATTTAATAAAAGAAAATTGCTGAATTTTTAGTAAATTATCTAAATATAAATAGAGATTTTGCGTTCAAATACTATTAAATTATGTTAAATTCATAATTAGAATGCTAGTTCCGGACCTTGTACAGCAAATATAGCAGATTTTGTATTAATTAAATTTACAGTCGTAATAGAAACAAGGAAACACAATCAAAAGAAAAAACAAAGGAATATTTTGTTCAAGCTGAGTTAAGCATCATGACGTTTTCGATTTAATTTCTAAAATACTAGGTAGATAATTTTTTTTTATATTTGAGACCGTACAAAATTGGCTCAAACAGGTAAAATGCATATACCTTTTGACAATCCATGTAGGCATCCAAAAGGTTGGAACACTGAGGATGGGCGATAATTTTAGCTTTTAAAGCTTCGAGTACTTCCCCAGCAGGAGCAGAAGGTGAAGTCTCCGTACTCTCCTGATGATGATTTTGCACCGTTTGATGATGATGACGAATTATGGAAGGATAATGAAACGTATGGTCATGATGATGTTGAGATGTACTTCCTCCTTCCGTCTTCACGATCATCGGATCATAACAATCTCCGCCGCCGCCACTACTTCTTCCTCCTCCTCCCCAACCACCAACCGGAACTTGACTTCCTCCATAAATAAAATGACATCTTTGACCTCCGGAATTCTCCCCTACTTCATTATTATTATAATTATTCTCCATTTAAAAAAAAAAAGACAACCCTAAATTAAGATGAAATGAAACCCTAAAGCAACTCTAGGATACTTATTATACTATATGGGGAAAGTTGTTTCAAGTACTCTTAGAGATCTCTTCTTTATTTGGCAAACCAAACCAAAAAAATAAAATTAAAAAAATTTGACAAATTGGCTATTATTTTTGCACAAAGGAGATTTTGTGCATATTAAAATAAAAAGGTATTATCATCAAAGGATAGAAAGGGGAAGGGATCTTAGAAGATTATTGTGGCTAGATGTGAGCAAGAAAAAAGGAAAGAGGGGGTAGGATAGTGGTGTTTACTGGGAGCGCCTGCGTGGGTGACAAGACGTTCTTCCTTCAACAATAAAGAAAGGTATATATATAAAAATATATACTTCCCCTACATGAAAAAGAAAGAAAGATCACTAAATAATTATAAATTAAAAAGTTTTTACTTATTTTATTTCTACAAAGAGAAATCAAAACTGATATTTTTAATTTCTTTTCTCCTTTTTTTTTTTTTAGGGGGGGAGGGCGGGGGAGTAGGGGAGGGGTTGTACAGTTCTTCCCTTTTAATTGATTTTTAAAATATATATGTACATATATATGAAGTTTTTAATATTTTATTGACTCAACCGAAGCATCAACTTCAATCTAACTCAATTCGTTTCTATGAAGCCTCTATCAAATAAAAAGATGTTGCCAAACAAGCTCACTGTTGACTCAAAGAACTACTCAGCTAAGAAATAACTAAAATGATAAAAATTCCTCTGAAAGCAAGGAGGTCTCATCAAAGTTGTAAGTGATTATATCATCAGCGGATCGTTTGTTGAGAATCTCTTAGCATATGTATTTGCATCATATAATAATGCATATTGAATAACATCAGTACATAAAATGTACGGTATGTAAAATAGATAAATAGAAATAATGCTCAAGAATACTCGATGAGAAGAATAATGATCAACTCAACCCAATATGGTATGCAAGTTTTAAAAATAAAACAATGATTTCATTAATCATATATAAATATAAAACTCGGTAAAATAACTCTTTACTCTTAGAAAGTTTTTCTAACTGACAACCATTAACCATAAGCTAGTGATGATACAACGAAGTGATAATGTTGCCACATTCATCTTATACCTCTTGCTAAGGTAATAAACATTAACGTCATGGATCCAATATAAAAGTCGTATTTTAGGACAAGAGAGGCATCACCTCTATTACACACTTGTTATGTAGTTTATGGGATTTGAATTATCATTACTCTTACTCAAACTGGTGTTCAAGACTACTTCCAAAATATAAAGTACTTATATGCTCAATTATGTAAAATACTTATGTCATGTCATCTCGTCAAATTGGACTCTCGTCAAACTCAATTTCACAAAAACTCATTTCTCAATTATCATTTATACCCAAAGCTCATGCTCTTTTAGACTAAATGCTCAACTTCTTTAAAGCTCATTAATTAAAATATGCAAAGTCTCGGTTTAAAAGCATTTATCGCTAAATGCAATAAAAGAATCATCAATCTCACAATCTCAAATAATGCGTATTAAAGTCACGATCACCAACTCATTAGAGTTCATAGGAAAGTAGTCATGAACAATAATTACAAAATAATTTAAGAGATAGAAACAATGATGATCTCAATTCATAATTATACAGAACTCAATAGAATAAAGTAACTAATTTAGAATTCAAGAAACTAAATTAAACTCAACTCAAACTAAATGAAGACGGAATTTAGGTGTTGGGCAAGTGGATGAACTCAATGCAATGATGTGAATAGCATTACATACCGAAAAGATTAAAACTTTACTCGAGAATTAAAAATCGCAATACAATCTTTTGAACCATAGTATTTTTCCTCTTGGAACACTTTCTCTTAAATTATCTAAGTATAAACGAGAGGAATAACCCATTGTGTACTCTTAAGAGGCTTATTATAGTCTGGAAACATTAAGGATTTAATTGAATAAGGTAAAAAAAGATAGAAATATCACTCATTAAAACTGCCAAAGTGAAGCATGAAACTTCATTTACGAGTCATGATTTACTTAACGGCTTGTAGAGTGCCTCTCACAAAATCTACTATTTCAGAAACCTAGAGCTATAACTAAACCTCTGTGGATCATAAGTTCTTTTCCAGGCTCATTCTGCATATTCGTGAAAAAAATATTATAGTTATGATTTTGGACTTGAAACTACAAAACTACCTCTACAGGTTGTAACTTGAAATACAAGTTGTAAACCCTCTTGTGGAATGAGACATTGACTCAAGTCAAGACTTGGGAATTATGAACGTCTATCGACAGGTCATAAAAATTGCTACAGCCTATCCTGTTCATTCATAAGAAAGATTCTGAGACTGGGTCTAAGGCCATAGAAAGTTCTATGGGTCGTGGATCCATCTCGTGGAATGAACCTGGACTTAGCATTTTAGGACATTGATTCTACAAACGACATCTACATTCCATCAATGGGTTTAGGGCCGTAGATTCTGGTCGTAAAAGTCAAATTCCTATAGAATTAGATTTCTTCTCTTTATTGTCCAAGCTGACTAAGTTAGAATACTTTAGTAGGTGTCGCAATAAGGGTCTAGGCCAATCTCTCATCAATCCCCCTATCCACATGTAACACCCCACATCTTACAATACTAGTACTATGCAAATGAAACATGATATGGTTTTGGTCAAGTTAGTGCCAATTTTTAAAAGTGTTTGAATCTCCAATTAAAGGGCGATTTGTATGTCTAACGCTGAAGAGGGTCGAGTGTAAATAAGTTTTAAGTCGAATTGAGGAGATCACGACCTTAAATGAAGTGAGAGAAGTGAGGTGCTTGTAGAACTTAGGAAGCTAGCAGGTGAGCCACCTACTTGTTACCTTAAATTTGCTAGCTAAACGAAGACGAGGCCCGACGTCGAAATTATCCAAGTCCGATTATGTATAAAGTTCATGTTAAGGATATAACTTTATCCCATGTTTTAGTATCATAAATGGACTTTATTTTTAGCCCAAAAGGAATATAAAAAGGCTTAAGTACATCACAACTCACTTAACCATTTAGGCCCAAAACAAGTGAAGAGAAATTTGAAAAATGGGCAGCCAAGGCCCATCAACTTTGAGACCCAATTAGGCCCAAGTGAAAGGGCCAAGCTGCTGCATCACCACCTTAATAAAATAAGACTTAAACCACACAAGTAAGTCGGCCAAGAAGTCTTTTAAAAAGGAATGAAAACAACCCCTTAAGCCATTTCAACTTAGACAAAATAAAAAATCTGCATTCTTGGTTGTTCTTTGCTCTCTTTCAAGGTGTGAAAAACAAGTCCTCACAACCTTATAAGGATTCCTAAAGAAGCTCTAAACCTTGAGTTTAAAGGTAAGTAAATCTACTTATGCAATTAGTATGATTTGTTTATAAAAAAACAGAGAAATAGGCTAATTCTACATGTCCTAGAAATTTTGGACAGCATGTATCTTAAGGATTGTTATACACTTTTCTTGTTAATTAAGAGACTTTTCTCTTCTTGGTTGGTTGTATTATGGAGTAACACTCATGCCTTTAACAAAGGTTTGTTTGTTAATGATGAACCAGGCTTCTGCACCATTTTTACAATCCAAAAAAAAGAGTTGTTGTACAACGTCGTAATTGTGTTCTTCAAAGAAACTTGTGGGCTGATGATTGGAAATTGTTGTTCCACGACCTTCACCTAATTTGGAACTATTCCTGGACTATTCTAAGAATGATTTTATGTGTAAAAACGTTGGATACAGTTTGGGTAAAGTTGAAACAGGTTCGGGATTGTTGACATCGAAATGTGGCGAAGTGATGTAACATTATGCCACCTATTTGTATGTTGTGTAGAGTTGTATGTGTTGTACTTTTCTTGGGCTGTTGTAAGACTATTATGACACTAGAATGGGCTGCACATGATATGTATATGAGTGTGTATATTATAAAATACGATTAGGGGTGGAAAGGTTGAAAGAATACGCTCGAATTTATAATTATCCGCTTGCTGCCCGTGTGTGTTTTTTTTTTATGAGATTGGGCTGCTAAAATGTATTTATTGGCTACTAATGCCAGTTTTATCACCTACTATGTTATAGATAAATATTTGGAGGAAGGAAAGATTATCTTGAGGTAATGACGAGGTCGTACAACGAGATATGTAAGGCTACTCGATTTCGTATTACTTGGCATGAAACCTAGGTTCTTCTTTGGTACATAGAGGCTCTTATCTACTTCGACATAACAAACAACCATGTATCCACTCTTTCACATGTTTATATGCTCCCATACATAGTCACTTGCAAACCTATATACATACTTGGATACCAAGATACACGAGTTCGTTCTACATCATAAAGTTCATGTATTGTTCTACCTCCTATGCATTTCATTATTTGTGTAACCTATTTCTTTCATTATGGTGTTATCTTTTGTGATTATTTGCATGTCATATGTTGTGTCTACAGTCCTCCAGTTCCAATATTATGACCACCAAAAGAATCATCTCAAAGGTAACTGAAAGATAAAGTAAAGTGTATTGCTTATTGATGGGTGGTAACCCGAGGGGTGGAAGAATCACCTAGCCAGGATCGATCCTATCACGGGGGGTAGCCCGAGGGGTCAAAGGAAAAGCCTTGCCAGAGCCGATCCTCATATAGATTTACCACTGATCAGCTGGTCATTGAATTACATGTTGTGCACAGATTGTACAGTAGAGGTAAAGTAATAAAAAGAACATAAAGTACATGATCCCACAATATGAGTAAGGGTGATCTCTTATCCTACACTAGTGCATAGTTCCATTTGAGTTGTTACTTCATATATAGTATTTTCTGCCTTACAAATTCAGTACATTATCTCATACTGGCATCCCTTATGGGGGACCTGCATTTTATTCTTCAGGTACAGGTGCTAGTAGATCTCCCCAGTAGGAGTACAAGACATCTAGCTGCTGTTACCAAGCTCCAGGTTGTTTCGGAGCTTTGTGTCTAGAGCTTATATTTTTGTATTGTATAGTTAGTCGAGGCGGGGCCTGTCCTGACCCTTATCATTATCTAGAGGCTTTGTAGACTATGTAAATTAAAGTGTGGTCATGTCTCGTACTTTAGACACCGTGGCCCCAACGGCCTAGTCATATGCATTTCCTTTTGGCTTGTTATTTCTGTTTACTTTCTTAAAGGCATGTTGAACGTAGGAATGCCTTATAATATGTATAGAAAGCGCATAAATACAAGTTGGTTCTCTCGGGCCTTATCGGCAACAGATATCAATCTGCCTTAATGGGATTTTGGGCGTGACACCACACCCACCACCACGGGAGGTGAAAGCATGGTGGCAAAAAAAATGTAATTCGCTTGATCAAGTATTAGTATTAAAATTAATACATCGACGACCCCACTTACCAAAACTTGAAGCGTGACAAACTTTTGAAAACCAACAACATGAATTGCTAAGGTTGTTCTTGCAAGAACCATTCAGAGTTTGAAACTCATCAACATTAAAGCAAATGTTTTTCAGGCTGTAGCAAGGTTGAAACTTGTTAATAAATGAAGACAAGTTACATGGACCAATGCACAAGAGAGGGAGCAAATAACAGTCAATACTAGGAAAAGCTTGCTTTAAGGTAGTGACAAAAGTTGGTAATGGAGGATTGTTAGGGATAACCATGGTGACCTGATCATGGCATTCATAATAACTCTCCAATGCAGCAACAATAACAACATGAACAGAAAAATATTTGGTATTATAACAAAGTATACAATGAGCAAGACATGTAGAATCATATAACAATTAATGACAAGTAATGACAATTACGTTATGCTCATGTTACGTTATTCTTTTTTATTAAACTAAAATTCGATCAATAAATATTATGACCTGATTTAACTTGAAAGGAGTTTAAGAAAATAAAGAAGAATTTTTAATCTTGTCATTCAAAATTAAAGTTATGTCAAATGTATCAAAATGTTCTTTAGTCTTGTGTGTCCTTAAGCTTGCCACGTAGAAAATTAAAATTAAAATATTATCGAAAAATAAAAGAGCTTATTTTTTTTGAAATAGACTAAACAAATTTAGATCTTTTATTTTTAAACATAGAAAGTACTGCGTATTTAGCTTTTGAATAACTTTGCGATAATATATCATTATACTTTTGTTTGACTTTAGATTATATAAACAATTGAAGCAATTTTAAGTTTTCGTAACTTATTAAATATTTATATTTATGAGAAAAAACACAACTTAAAAGAATCAAATTGCATATTAATTAATAACACTTATTCAGTACTATTTAGTACCATCCAGTTAAAAAAAAAAAAAAACCTTATAATTTGAGTTGGTGATCTAGAACACATTGGGAATATCTAAAAATATTTGTTTTGAAAGCATCATCAATTACGTACCTTGACTAAACTCTGAGTTAATTCAATTCATCTGATCAGCTATGAATTAATTGAATAGAAAGAATGGTTGAAGTAGCTATAAGCTAGAGAGGGATTAATTGTACGAAAATTCAACGATAAACAGTACAAGATAAAAAGTGACCACTGTCACATCTTTATAAGTATTTTTTTTCCTTCTTTAATTTATTGTTGCATAGTAAAGTCGTTAAGATTGTGATAAAATGATAAATATTTTCTCATTTTTAATTGTACAGGTCTTCGCCTTGAGTTCCTCTGGGAAATAATTTTATCATTTATGTGAAATTTTCTGATCTAAATTCAAATAATTTAATTAAATATAAATATTTAAAAAAAATTGTTTAAAAAAGGTCTTTAAAATTGAGACGTAAAATTTTGGTGGTGGGATGTTAGCAGAGATTACTGTTAGTGATAGCACAAAATTGTGCAGAAGAGCACATGCACTAGCTTAACATGGAGTCAGGCTTTAGATATTCAACACTTGCTCCCTTGACTGACTGCTTCAACTGACCTCTTCTCTTAAGTATTGCATTTTTGTTTTTCACAATATTCAGTAAAAAAAAAATCATAAATAGTTATTATAACGATTCAGTTCTCTAATGATATTGTCTGCTTTGAACTTGCACGATCTTAGAATGTGTCATTAATAGGTAAGACTTATTTACCTATATATCCAACATCTTTCATTTGTTTTGCCGATTTAGGAGTTCTCATCTCAAGATGAGTTATTACATACATTCCCTCTATGGACTCAGCGTTCTCGCTAAGGTTTGCCTCACCCAGTGGAGGAGCCAGCATTCTCGTCAAGGGTGTTCATACTTTTAGAACATGGGTGAATGATTTTTGTATCAAGGATGTTCAATAATTGATATATATCAAATATCTATATTTAACCAGTATATTCGAAAAAGTTTTCCATATTCATCTAACGACCCTTGGGTGAATGTAGCTCTGCCCCTGACCTCATTGTAGGGGATTTGCCTAGACTCAACAATGAGATTTATATTGCTTTATCGAGATTCGCCTAAATTCAGTTGAACTCTAGCCTCACATCGATAGGGTTGATGCAAGAATGACTATAATACCATTTGTAACAATCCAATTTACTAGTGACATTGTCAGCTTTGGACGTAGGTCCGCACAGCTTTAAAATGCGTCACTAATAGGTAAGATATATTTATTTATATACGTACCATTTATCTTGTGTTTTGCTAATGTAGGACCTCTAATCTCAAGATGAGTTGTTATATCGCTATTACACCATGTGCAACTCACCTCTATTTTACTTTCTATTTTCTATTTCTAGAGAGTAAAATAGAGACTGGGCACTCCAACATAGGGGTCAGACTGCGTACATCCGACTCCCCTTACCCCGCAATGGACGGGAACCTTTGAGGCATTGGGGAAATGTTGTTGTGTGCACTCCAACGATCGTCTATTTTACTCTCTACACTCCAAATATAGAGATTTGAACAATAGTTGTC
>JAABOM020000084.1:24146281-24156629 GCA_011800125.2 Solanum clarkiae | reverse complement strand
AAATATATCTTGTAAATATTTAGTTCCTTATTAGGCTAGTCTCATGCCTTAATTGAAAGCTTAGTTTTGTATATATTCTGACTTTGCATATTGTGAATGGGCAAGGAAAACATTCCTCTTCTATCAAAAATTTTATTGCATATAATAGTAATAATAAACTCAATATAATTTTTTAGAACAAATTAAAATATATAAATATTTTATTTGTCTCTAAAAAGAATATATTGTTTTAGAAGCCTAACATTTAAAAGTTTCAAATTTTTAATAGTACATTAATTACTTTGTATCTATTCCAGTAATATGTATTTGTATCACTGTGTATGCCTTATGCCATTAAGTATATTTTTCACGATTTATCTTGATGTCCATCAATATGTATAAAAGAAAAATTAGTTCTATTAATTATCTTTTTTGTGATTTTTTAAGTACTTAAAAAATAAAAAATGTTTCATTAATATAAAACAGAGGGAATATTATGAGAACTAATAATAAAAAACTCTTAAAATATAAGAAAAAAATATACTTTAAACAAGATGTCTCGCAAGAGATGGAAAAAACAAATCTAAATAAGGCATGAAAAATTAATAATTCAACCTTCATAATGTGGCCTAAAATTTGATTTAAGAAAACTAGGAGTGAACATGGTATGGTATGATATTCCGCAGGATTTGAAACTTCAATACAGTAATTTTAGTATGCGATTTTTAAAACTATTATACTATTATCATACCAACTTAATTTGGCATGATTCAATATTTTGAAGTTCGATTTTGATATTTTGCAGTATGATTTATTGATAATTATAGTTTATTCAATTTTGATAGTTTAAAAGAAAATTCCAATTATATCATATTAACACATTATATATGTAAAAATATATAACTATATATATATATATATATTGACATGATATTCAATATGATATGGTATGATAATTTGGTTTAATAGCTTAAATATATATTTTTCTTTTTTAAAATTTTAAGAAATTTTGTGATGACAATATAAAGGGAATTAAAGTTGGGCATAAAGTAGACCACAATTCATTCCGAAGCCATATTCATTCCTAAGAAATTTTGTCAACACTTCTCTTGTTTACTTTTTCATTTGTGCATTATTTTAAAGATATTTTTTTTTATTCGCCGATTTTGAGATATTAAGAAAAAAATATAATATTAGGATTGTTATACTTTGCTATCTTATTTTTACAAAAAATAACAATATCTTCCGATAAGATAATAATTTTATATAATTAAGTTTTTTTAATAGAGACGCATATTGTGTGAATACATATGGTAATTAAGTAGATTTTTAACTATTTTCCCTCTGATAGCAAAATCTTCAATAACTAAAATCCAGAAATTTTGGTATGAAATTCAGTTACATTTTAGTACTTTATCCATTCTCTTGTTTGAAATCCAAATTTAGAAAATTGTCCAGCATTTCTAACGAACTGCTGCGACAAAATTGAATTAATGACATATTTTGGTAAATATGGAAAGTTTACTATTTTTTAAATAATTCTTTAACTTTCTTTAACAATGGAGAATTTTCTTAAAACTTTATAAAGTACTAATATTTTGTACTTTAAAAAATTAAGGAAAAATGTCGAAAATTAGTTAATTCTGTTTTAACTTTATATATTTGTAAGTAGGAATAATTATTTTCCAGTAATATGCATATAAGTAATATAGGGAGAAGGAAGTAAAAAATTGGTTTAAAAAACAAAAAGATTTATTTTTATATATTTCATGTACTTTTAACTTATGATTATAAGATTAAAAAAAATAAATTTGGTGTACAAAAATATTCATTATAGACAGGATCTAGAGAAGGATTCAACCACAAAGATCCATTATATATGCAACCTTACCTTACATTTTTGCAAAAGTTATTTCCAACACTTGAACCTAGAGATCACATGACAACAATTTTATCAGTTACTCTAGCACTCCCCTTCATAGTAAATCAACAACAACATACCAGTGAAATCCCACAAGTGAGATCTGGAAAGGATAGATTGTACACAAACCTTACCACTACCTCATAGAGGTAGAACCCTTCATAGTAAATATAAAATAAATTTATTTTAACTTAAAATCAGACAAATAAATTAAAATCAACAAAAATGTAACCATTATGAAGTTCGGTGTTATCAGTTACTGGACCCCTCTGTCATAGTTGGAGAAACATTTGTTTTCGTCTAATTCTAGAAAGACAAAGCAACACATAAAATTTCTTCTTGACGCTCGTCAAACTTGAAAAATACAACTCTTCTGGAAAAAGCAAGCAAACAAAGGTGTTCTAAATTCTGAATCTTGACGTTTTCAAACTTGAAACTTCCTTAAAAAAGATAAAAGTTTCCCATTTTTCCCTATTTTGATTGAATCAATCTTCCAACATAACATTATTTTAATGTCAAAATGCAATTCTTGATTGATAATTTTATACTGGTGATATTATTTTATTTTGGGTGTGTGTCCGCAAGACTATTTACAGAGAGAAGAAGAAGAAGAAGAAGGTTCCATTTAGCCTTCGATGTGGACTAAAAAGTCCATAAATTCCTAACGAATCCAAAATCTCAAAATCCGAGAACCCCTGATCCTCGTTTAGTGCTATTACTGTCGACCCACTAAAGCTTTCTGTTGTTTGATTGTTTTTTTTTCCTTCATATTGTTGGATTTTTGGTGGTTATGTGAAAATGGGTTCGTCGGAAATGGATAAAGTTTCAAACTTTAGTGATGGAGGTGGAGTGGAAGAGAGGAAATCTGAAATGGGTATTCAGAAAAATGAGAATAGCAATAAGAAGACAAGGAGAAAAAGGTTTTCTATTTTTCCTAGGTTCTCTTGTATGAGATTGGATGATGAAGCTCCTGTTGTTGAGACACCTGCTGCTGAAGGTGGTATTGATGTGGAGGCTAGCCAAAAGGGTCCTGCTCCTGCTCCTAATCACTTAGTTGTCATGGTTAATGGCATTATTGGCAGGTGACTTGAAATCTTTAACTTAGTATAAGTGAATTTGGTCAAATCAGATCTCCGATGCGTGATTGGTCTAAATAAATATTGTGCTTGATATAGCTATCATGTATGTTGTTTATTGTATTTCAATTATGGCACTATCTTGCTGTTTTTGTTCCTTTCTTCCACGATTTGCACTGCTTCCTTTGTTAGTTGTTATGTTCTTCCTAACTGTTCTCTCACTCTTTGTGGTTGGATTTGCTACACTTGAGTCGAGAGTCTTTCATAAACAGCCTCTCTACCTTGTCTGCATACACTCTACCTCCCCGAACTCCACTTGTGGGAATCCATTGGGGGTGTTGTTGTTGTTGTATTTGGTCCAAATGGATATTGTGGATTTACATTAACTAGTTCTGGATTGCCACATAGTAATTGTTGTTTTTCTTTCTAGTCTCAGTAGTAGTTGTGGGTTACCACTTGTAAGTGTGGAAATTTCGTGGATAATCTTAGTCCTAGTGTTATGAGTACCATTGATACCTCTTATTAAGTCATCCGAAGCTTGGTGAATGTAAAAAATGGTACTAGCTAAAGAGAAGGATCAAAGAAATTTCCTTACAAAGTGGAAAGAAAAGATCACAGAGGCCCAATTTTAGTCCTAGCATTATGATTGTTATGTGATGAGAGATAAGTGTGCTTAGATTGGATGATGTAACATGTCTGCTTCTGCAGTGTAGACGATTGGAAGTATGCTGCCGAACAATTTGTGAAGGCCTATCCACATGATATCATTGTTTATCGTAAGCTCCCTGCTCTTTATGCATCTTTCTGTCAGTTAGATCATATCTTTCCTGTATTAATCTCAGCTTTTTCCTAATTTAATATGCTCTTTCCAGGCAGCCAATCTAATTGTTCAAATTTGACATTCGATGGTGTTGACATAATGGGGATAAGACTAGCTGAAGAGGTATGTGAATCATTTGTTTTATTCCCCACGTTTAGTCAATTTAAATAAAATCCTGCTCCTCAACACAAACAGCTCCGTTGATCTCATTTTATCGGACCTACTCACAGTGTGAGAGTCGACAACATCTTCTTTGACCATGACCTTGTAAACCAAACCAAGTCATACAATTCAGGAAGAAAGTAGTAGTATTTTGTATTGTATTAGGATGATATCTAGTCTGATTCTTATCGCTCGGGTCAAACATGTAAGTTTAGTTATTTGCTAAACAATATATACTTTAACTTAATTTTTAGTGACTGTTGGTTTTTATATTTACCGTCAGGTACTATCTGTTGTAAAACGTACTCCACATCTACAGAAGATTTCTTTTGTTGGTCACTCCTTAGGTGGCCTGGTATGTAGATATGCAATTGCAAAGCTATATGAACAAAGATCTGCACGAAGATCTTGCGGACAAGACATGGAATGTAGTCTTAATGGGTCCACTAGTGCATGTGCGGAAGAGGTATCAAAAAGAAACATTGCTGGGCTGGAACCCATGAACTTTATAACTGTTGCTACACCACATCTCGGTTGTAGGGGGCACAGACAGGTAATTAGAAGGTTTTACTCCATCCCATCAATTTATTGATCCTTACACTTCGTGAAGTTTTATCAATCACTTTGGCATCTTGCATGGCTTTGAATATTTTTGTTCTAGTTTCATTCTGAACTTTGCTTATCATGTAAGTGCATGGTAAGTTAGCAGCATGAATATTATGATTCCCAAATAACCCAATTGCTTGAGTTTCATACTTCTTTCGTCATGACAATATTTCTTTCTTAATCTCAAAACTGGGTGAGCATAGGAAACACAGCTTTTGATGTCTCTTAAAAATATTGTAGGCACCAGCATTCTGTGGGCTATACTCAATTGAAAAGATTGCAGCAAGTTCCTCATGGTTACTTGGAAGAAGCGGAAGGCATCTCTTTTTGAAAGATCACGATCAAGGAGAACCCCTCCTCCTTCGGATGGCCAGGGACTCTGAAGATCTGCCATTTATGTGAGTGAACATTGACTAGCTCACTTCAAAATGTCAAGTAAATTATGTATCCTAACTTCCCCTTGCAGATCTGCTTTGCAGTCATTTAAGCGTCGTGTGGCCTATGCAAATACATGTTATGACTGTATCCTACCTAACTTCATCATTTACATGTGTATTCATCAGACCATCCTTTTCTTTCTCTTTTTTGTTTTTTTCGTCCTTGATGAGATAATTCAACAGTAGATAAGTGCTTATGCTGATAAGCGAGACCTTAATTCCACATGTTAACTTATTTAATATAATGCAAAAAACCTTGACACTTGTATAGATCTTGTTGGATGGAGTACATCATCTTTGCGGCGCAAAAATGAGCTTCCAAAGGTAAAAGTTATATATGACATTTGAGTTTTGACAAAAGCTTGCATCATACAACTAATACTTTTATTTTCAGCATCGGAATTTGAAAAAAGTGGATAAATATCCACATATTGTAAACGTAGATGAGGGAACAAGTGTTAGTTCTCAAGAAGAAACTCCTACTAAGCCCAAAACAAAGAGACGCAAGTCTCAAGAAATGGAAGGTTAGTATGTTTTTTCTTTCTTTGTTAAATGATGTTAGCCTTCTGTTTCAGAAACACTTAATTATCCTAAAATAATGGATCTGTTGATTCTGCATATTATTTCGCATCTTGTGATATATGCTTTTTTAAGGAAAAGACTACATTCAGATGCATCAAAGAAATGCTGCCTAAATGAGAAGAGATTATGAGTCCACTTAAACACACTAATTCCAGTATTTTACGTAATCCCACCTTCAAGACTCAAGCTACTTGTCTCAACTGCATAACGAGAATTTACTTCTTCCTTAAATGCCGTACAGTTGTTTGCTGATTCTTAATATCAGCCATTTTTGTCAGATACTGGTTTTCAACCCCGACTCTGCTATTTTATTTTATTAGTGGCAGCAATATATACTACCTACTTAACTAGGGGAATCTCAATGCACGTTGCATGGTTTCTGCTTTTAGCATTTTTATAATCAGCTTCACCATCCTTTTTTGTTATTTACCTTTTCTTCATGGTTAACTGCTGTAGAGGCTATGATCAGAGGTTTAACAAAGTTGAGCTGGGAACGCGTTGATGTTAGCTTCAAAGGAAGCAAACAGAGATTCTTAGCCCACACAGCAATTCAGGCATGTATTTGTTCCATCTTCTGCATACTATGTTTCTTAACGTATAGATCATCGCAGATTTCACCACATATCAGTCTGTTAGCTCAAGATACGGTCATAAATTTGCATACTATGGGGTGGTTAGATGGATTGTTGAAGCATACTATTTTAAGATTATGGGTGTTAAAGAACGGATAATTAGGCTCAAAAGGGTAATTAAGTTTATAAGTCTGTCAATTCCAAGCTAATTGGGTTTTATGAATCTTCACTATCCATTTAGCTTCTTTGAACCGAAGATCTCAAAGATAACAAAGGGAAATGTGCACAAGTTGTCGTGATCTTGAACTATTTGTTTATCACAAACAGAAGCAAATTTTGTAGTTTTTTGATAATTTTTCTCCTGTGGTTTCTGAAAACACTTTAGGCATTGGTTAATATTGAGGAATGGAATAGAGAAATAGAGTAGTTTAAAGAAGAAAAGAGCGGTTCTAATGGAACGTGTAGTGTGTCAAACATGTTAGATGTATATCATGAGCATTAGGAGGATCCAGTTCTCAAGTCACACAGATTCTCTAGTGCATTTTATCTCTTAACGTGTATGATGAACTCCCTTGAAAAACATTGGCGCGCGAGTAAATGAGTTGCTCCCCCAACTGAGCTATAGCCCTTTACACATCTCCGTCTTTTGTCTTGATAATCGTTCACCTGAAGCAATGCTGCATTTAAGACCAAGTTCGTCATTTGGTTCTGTTTTTTGTCGCAGGAAGGTTGTTTCCGGTAAGAAATCTTTTAACATCCTTCGTTTCACAATTTCAGGTGCAGTCTTATCGCATAAATTCTGATGGAGCAGATGTTATACAACACATGATCGACAATTTTGTCGTGTAGAAGTAGGAAAGTTGCTTTATTTCCAATAACCATATTTGCTGGAGGCCTGTGCAATTTTCAGCGCCTGCTGCATAAATTGTAGAGTATACATGCATACCAATTCAAGATACAAATGATAAGTCAAATTTCAAATTAGGTTAGTTACTACAGCATATATATAGTGCAATTATTTGTAAAGTTTTTGAGCTTGTATCTCTTCAAATGTATCCAAAACAAATGATTTTTTCAGTTTCATTTTGTGTATAAGCATAGCATTTCAACGCGCAGATTGTTACAGGGTCATCATGTAACATAAGATAGATGATTAACGTGATCCATTGAGATTTAGTCCTTTTCGCTCCGACTCATCAAAAGGAAAAAAAACAAATAATCTTGTTCTATCACCTTTACTTTACAGAGCTACCACTTGCATTCCCATACCTCCACCCATCCCCAAATTTAAAAATAATATATGGGGGGTGGGGGTGGGGTGGGGGTGGGGGTTGTCTCTATTGATGCGTACATTTATGCAAGTCCAGTTTGGCCAAGTCCAACAAAAGAAAAAGAGCTGATAATAATGCAGGTAACCTAATATCAGGTTCAGGTAAGATTTGGTCCCTACTTTCTAACTACTGCCCTTGATGCATCATGTACTATTCAAATAAGCAAAACCTGATTTTCAAGATTTACCACATTCTTGCATTCAATTTGATTTGTCAGATGACATAAAATTTAAAAGTGAAAAAAATATCAAAATGTTAATATTTAATTTTATGATTTTTAATATATCGTACAAGAAGTTAAAATTAAAATGTCCGAAAAAACTAAGGTTTTTCAACCGTACTAGTCCCTTTGTATGGGGCTTGATTTTTGAGACATCAAAAACAACCTCTCTATCACTATGAGGTAGTGGTAAGGTCTGCGTACATTCTACCTTCCCCAGATCCCACTTGTGGAATTCCACTGGGTATGTTATTTTTTTTTGTTGTTGTTTACTACTCCCTCTGTGCACTTGTACTTGACATTGTTTGTTTTTCAAAGTCAACTTGACTAAACTTCAAAACTAAATTGAAGTAGCTAAATTTAGTATTTGAAATTTAAAATTTAGATAGTTAAAAACTATATAAAAAATGTTATGAGATGCAATCCTTTTCATATTAATATGATGCAAAATATACATCTTAAAATATTGATCAAAATTCATATAGTTTGGCATCGATAAGTGAAATAGTGACAAGTAAAAGTCAACGGAGGAAGCGAAAGAAAGAGAAGATGAGTAAATTGAAAATGGAGTAATAAATTACTGCTGGTCCCTTACCCCTCCTCCTGCCAAAACAATAATTCTGACTTTATGCTAAACAAAATCAGTTACTTATTCATTTGCAAAATATGGGTGAAGCCCATGTTTTTTATTTGTGAAAGTTTTTAGTTTTTATTTAATGAAATTTACATAAAGTTCCTAATTGGGTAATAAAAAGCAGAAAAACAAATGTATCATAACTATATATACATATAAGTTTATTACAGCTATTATTAGAGCCTAGGAAGACAAACTTTTTGCGTGCTCATAGTTAAGTTTCATTGTAACGTGTGACATACAATATTTTAGGTAGTAGTATTTGTATTGTCAAAAAAATGATTGCTTATATCTGCCACTTTCATTATTATAACTTTGAAAACTGATTTGCCTTGTTCATCTGACCTAATCTTTTGATTAAGGAATAATATAAAATGCCACAAAATTAAAAAATATATATATTGACATAAATTACTTATGCATGAACTATACAGTGAACATACATTATGATACATTCAAAAACAGAATATAACTTGCCTATAAACACAATGTATATACATGACTATACGACGAATGATCATTCAAAATGACAAAGTGAAATATCTAATCTCTTAAATTACGTGTCAAATGAGAAACTACATAGGCAGTACAATGCATAGCGTGTGAAAGTTGAATTGCTCAAAAACCAAAACTAACCAAAACAGTAACAATTGAGAGTTGGGGATTGATATTTACAAATGAGAGGGGGGACAAAGTGAGTGAGAATGAAAGAAAATGAAAGACCATAAGCTACACTACTGAATTCACTTGTCCTTTGTGCCAAAAATACCTGCCCCTTTTTCTGTAAACTTAAAAATTTGTGACTTCTCAAAATTCATGTTTGTTCTATTAACTGTATTTTCTAGTGAAATAAGTCATTCCCTTTTCAGAAACTTTACCTCTACTTCTTTTTCTTTCTGAATCAAGAAACAATGTGTTTTCTCCTATCTTAAGTATGAGTATTATGGGGTTTGTGGTTTCATTCAATTCTTGATCAACTTTTCTGGTTTTAACATTCCAAAATTCCCTCTGTTTTCTTGCAACAAGAAGAAAATCCAATGGCATGTTCTCAACTTTTAGTCTGCTGCCATAGAAACCTACAGACTGTTATCTTTTTGTTACTTTTATTCATTTCAGGGTTGACACATGTTAGACTAACAGTTGAAGGTAAAAAGGGTCATTTCAAGATTTTTAAAAAGTTCAAATCTTGAAAAAAAAAACAGGTTTTTTAATGAGAATTTTCAAACTTTTTGCAGGTAGGAGAATACTCAAGACTCAAACTGGAACTATTACTCAGGTGAGTTCTTGAATCTTGATTTAAAAAAAAGTTTGATCTTTTTAGTCATGATTGATGAGAAATTGGTTTAAACAGAGGAAAAATGAAGAGAAGATGTTAAAGATGAGATCTTTAATAGGTTCAAGGCCACCAAGATGTGAAGGAAAATGTAGAAATTGTAGACCATGTGAGGCAGTTCAAGTACCAGTTGTGCCAAATCTCAAGCACCAACAAACATCAACAATCCATCAATTGAATGCATTTCCAAAATTGTTCTTAGCATATTCAAGAGGCGATGACATATCTAATTACAAGCCTATGTGTTGGAAATGTAAATGTGGGGACTCTTTATTCAATCCATGACAAAGAAGAAGAAGAAAAAAAGATCCCTTTTTTTGTTATGGAGAAACTAAGTTTTCTTCAAGTGTCTATATACATGAATATCTACTAGCTTTTGTAGATTTTTGCAGAAAGTATTAATGCATATTTTTTACATCTTAATTAGCAAGGACATCGTACATTCGATTCTTTTCGGACCCCTCTCATGGGATTTCATTGAATATGTTATTGTTGTTTACCTTTCCTTTTCCTCTTTTTTATCCTATCTAATACAACAACAACAACATACCCCAGTGCCTCAAAAGGCTCTCGCTCATTGCGGGGTGAGGGGGGTCGAATGTACGCAGTCTAACCCCTATGTTTAAAAACATAAAGCGACTGTTTTCAGATGACCCATGAGGAGCGTCGAAAGTT
>JAABOM020000084.1:24128499-24146181 GCA_011800125.2 Solanum clarkiae | reverse complement strand
CTTCACAAATAAAAGAAGCGCAGACAGTTTAAAGAGCCATTTTGTTTTATTCCATCATACTCCAAAACCAAAAAATATTCAATTTTTGGCTCCATCCGAGATTGATGGAGAATTATCCTATCTAATACAAAAACACTAATTACAAGAGATTAGAAAGTTTTGGACTGCCAATTGATTGTGGTTAGAATAATGCCAGTGTCAAATCATCATTAATTATACTAAGATGTTATTTTTGTCTTTAAAACATTGTTTAAATGTATGCATGTATATATTCTATTTAATATTGGATGAAGTTGATATATGTAGTTATATTAATGGCCAATGAAATGGTGGTACAGTTTATTAACCAAAAGGGACTCCTCAGAAGCAGTTTGGATTATTGTTCATCGCATTCTGTGAAAGGATGCAGCTAGTAGGTGTGATGTGAATGTGACGACAGTCACAGAGGGCTTTGGCTAATATTTATTAACTTCATAAAATTAAAAATTTAATATATTTTTATCATATAATATATTTAATTCTTTGTATTAAGTCGATAGTGAGCAATTGTTGGGAATAATTTTTTAAAAGAAACTATTAAAAAACAAAAATAGAAAATGAGGAGTAAATTTAAAAGAGAAAGGAAGAAGGCAAATAAGAGTGGGGCGGCACGTCAGTGGGCAGTGTGCAGCAGAAAAGAGAGGGGGACCTGGTCATGTTTTCGTATCTTACAAGATTTTATATGTTTCTGTTATGCACATATATCTTTTTATTAATAATAATATGAAAATTAATAATCTAATATTTTAAAACTATTTGTACATTAAAAAAAATGTGAGAAAACTGTATTCGGAAGGAATTGATCTCTAAATTCAATAAATAACTCGATTTTCAACCAAGTAAATTATTTAGTGATTTTTATAAGAGAATTTTTTTTTTAAAAAAAATAAATATTTAAAATATAATAAGGCAAAAAATAGTTATAATTTGTTGAAATTACAATTTGTATGTAGTTACATGTTATAAGAGAGACCCAAGCGAGATTGAAAGAGGACAGAGAGTGGAGAGACTCAAATTGAATAGGTATATCTATTAAATAATTTTATATATTCAACTGGTATATATATATATATATATATATAACAAAAGATTGTAAAGACGGGTGAGAGGCGAGAGAGAGAAAGAAAAAAGAGAAAAAATAGCAACAAAACCTTAATTATTACCATAAATTATAAATTTTTTCAAATTATAATAATATAATATAAATACATATTATATATTTGCTTAATTTACTCTTCTCTTATTATTATTAATTACTTCCTCCGTCTCAAAATAATAAATTTTTAAGATTTTTTTCATTGTTCAAAATAGTTGAATCGATCAAAGTTCAAAAAGAATGTTTGAAACTTTTTTCATATTTGTCCTTTTATTTATTGAAGTTTTATATTTTTTAGGAGATAAATTACATAATATATTTATAATTTCACAAAGACATTAGTGGAAAGTATGATGTAAATTTTATTTTTTTATATTTTTTTAATATGTGTGTATTAAATGGCATGGCCATGGGTGTCCTCATACCTCGAATGTATAAACTGTATAAAAGGGCACAGTACTACGTATGACACTCCCTCGTTTATTGTGTTCTTTGCATGTCTCACTGCCCACCCTCGTGTGTGACTATTACTTTGAATCAAAATTTTAATTAATTGAGTATTAAAATATAAAGAAATAAAATTGTATAAAAGTTAAAAAAAAAGTGTCGATATATAATTAGTGAACATATCTAACTGCGTAATATAATCTTCAATTAAAGAGTATCAATCGACACTCTTTAAATATATGTGGTTTTGCCACTATTTCTATCTATTATTGTTAGTAGTTTTACGGAATCGAATTTTTATCAAGAAGGAGAAGAAAATTTTCAATTTTATTTAGATTTATCATTTGAATTTCAAAAGTTATATATATATTAAGAAAATAATTTTCGAAATTTCAATTTTATATAGTTTTACTAATAAGTAAATCATAGCTCATAAATAAGAAGTCTAGTTAATAGATGGCTTATTTTCATTTTTTTTATAAAAAAATAATTATGATTATATATTATTACAAACTTTCAAATTATAAAAAATTATTATAACAATAAAATCAATGACTATAGGAACTAGCTATTCTTTGATATTATTATTTCACACGTAATACAATAAAATTTTCACATCAAATATGTCATAACTTTATATTAAATTTAAAATTCTATTTTTTACGTGATCAAGTGCCCAAAATTCCCCATCAAATCTCAAAATAATTTTAGAAATGTTATAACAAACATTAATTTTTAAATCAAAACTTCAAATTGAGGTTCAAATTACATGATCAAATGCCTACATAGTTTAATGTGTAACAACATATTAGCTACTATTTTTGGTCAAATTTATGTGGAGATTTGAATTCTGAGCCTTAATGTTAGTTTTTTACCCATAAATCTTTACATTTTCTAATAATAAAACTAGATTTTTTAAGCTATTCTATGCCACGCCAATATACGATACAAAATATTCAAAATACATGTTAAAAATGTGGCCTAAGAAAAGTTAATCTTGCAATTCAAAAAATGTCATATAAATTTGGATAGAAAAATGTAATTATCGCATTACTTTTTAAAATATTAAAACACAAATTTGTGCTTGATCAAAAGTGCTTGTTGGAAAAAAATTTATTACTACTCAAAAACATTTCATTATAATTATACCCTAAAAAAAAGTAATAAAGAATCGATTTTTGCTTGTCTATGAAGTCGGTGGGCCTTTTCTAACTCATCAACAGAAGCCCATAAACAAAAAGCTTGAGCCCATAATGATATTACGTGGCATGTCAAATTAACAAATAGTAATTACTTTTCATTTCTTGTAATTTAAAAATAGTAATTAAGTCGTAGAATTTCATATTTTACAAGTGAATGAGATTTTGCTATTTCATTTTTGTTGCCTTATTAGGTAGAATCGGAATTTAAAGTTTATTAATTTGATATTTTAATTTTTTTTAAAAGTTATGGAGATTTAGTTATTGATAATTTATATATATTAAAAAAATGCTTATAACAAATTTAAAGATTGAGTCAAAGTTATTGGATTCGACTTGGCTCCACCCTAGATCATTTGGCAGGGTATATAAAATAGTGTTCAATATGATATATTAATAACGCAGAGATTATTTTATCTTAACGCAACTTATGCTGACATTGTTGTTTATTCATTGTTTAATTTGATCTATATTTTTTTATATATATAAAAACATCCTTCATATTCTTTAGCTTTATACACTTTTAGAGAAATTGTATCTTTAATCATTCTAATGTATTTTTCATCAATCTCGGATGGAGCCAAAGTTTCACTATTTTTTGATTTTGAGGTATGATGGAATAAAGCAAAATGGCTCTTTAAATTGTCTGCGCTTCTTTCAATTGTGAAGTAGCAGTTAGTCAATGCAACTTTCGACGCTCATCATGGGTTATCCGAAAACAGTTGCGCTATTTTGTTAAACATAGCAAAAAGAGATAGCGCATACCACTATTGTTCGGGTTAGTTCAAGTATTAAGAATGTATTAAACAATTATAAATTTTGAGTATGGTGGTGGAGTCAAAGTAATGAATTGTAATTCTGAAAAGCCAATTGTGATATCTCTTCTGGTAATTAATACGAAAATTTAGTTACCAAAAAAATTTCAATACATACACTGTTTTCTCTAATATCTTCCACCAAATAAACCCTAACAATTGTCAAAATCTAAAGGAACGTCTCATATTTGGTGTGTATGATTGACTAAAAGGTTGATAAAGATTTTTATGTCATTCTGTTTTATTGTATGATTGTGATATTTGAATGGAATTAATTTGCTCGCGTATAAATTTATTAATAAAGAATTAGATAAATAAATAGATTAATATTTTTCAATACAATATTTCTATTTGGTACAATAACTATAATTATGTTTCAATTATAGCCACAATTTGTAATTATGATATCATAGGTTGATTAATGTTTGACTGTTGTGCTGACCCTCATTAAATTCCGTCTACCGACACATCCAAATAACATAACTTTTAAAATCACCAACAAAAATGCACCACCTGTACCTAAAACTAACCCATAAAGTGGCACCCTCTCAATTCCTTTTCTTCTCACACCTCATCTCTAAAAACTACACACTCATCTTCTTTACTCCATACTGGTGAGTTTCTTTAAAATAACACTATTTTATTTTTTGGTTAATCATGAAATAGTATATTTATTTTTACTATTTGATGCTTCACACAGATTGTGTTTTTAACTTGAGGTAGTTAAAACATGAAGGAATAAGAGTGTTGTGAATTTATACTGAACATGTTGAAGCAATCATCAAGTAGGAATATCAGGACAAAAGGGTTCAAATTAAAGCATGTTTTTCAAGCATTTGCACTGTTTTTGATCTGTTTATGGTTGATTTACCAAGTAAAACAGTCTTACAGCAAGATCAAGGTGGAAAATTTGGGTGAAAAATCAGTGAAGGAACAAGATTTGCAAAAAGTTGTGAAGTTGGGGAGAAAAGATCTGAATCCTTTGGTGCTAGATGAGTTAGCTGCTGAGTTTCATAAAAACCCAGATGAAGATCTTGAACAGGATGAACTAGATGAGGGGAAAAAAGATGAGAATGATGGAGATGATGAAACTGAGCATGAACAATTGGAAGATATAATTGATGAAGATGATAAAGATGCAACAAGGAGAGATGCAGTTTGAGAAAATAACTATTTATAGTTGGTGGATAAATAATTATGAATTAGGGTGTTGAATTGCCCCTGTTCTGGTATTATGATTTTTGGAAAAAAAAAAAGAAAGCCAAAATTCTAACCCATGAAATGTAGTAGAGGAAAGTGTTTTTATGTTCTTGCTAATGAGTAGTATTTTACTAGTGTTATTGTCATTTATTATTTATAGGAAAGGTGTATTTTAACTCTCTGGAATGGTGGTTTTCCAGATTTAATAAATCATTCAATAGAGTATATTATCAAAAGTGAACAGACAATTGGTTTTGATTCAGTGTATTTCAACCCAAAATTAAGCTTTCTGCACTCTGAATATGAAAAAGAAACAAGCTACTGCCAATCATATTCAGTTTCTGGAACTATTCTACCATGATTCATGGAGGTTTTGGCCATAACGAAATGGCCAAATTTGAACAAAAACCATCAACCAAACAGTAAAAGTTACAGCAGAAATGAGGGATCCACCTTGCATTGTATAATACTAGTGGAAAACATTTAACGTTTAAGAAAGTAGTCTAGAATTCAAATAAAAAAAGTTTGGAAGACAGATCATCCGTCGCATTGTTACAAACGCCAATCAGAATAAAAGCTGGCATTGAGACATTACAATGAGAAAGCATGCTTCCCCTCCTAAAACTGTGAGGCCTTAAATTGCAGCAGCCAAGGCATAGATTGAAAGGAGTAACATCCGATGAATCTGCTCGGGCCACTGCTGTTGATTCGCTTCTACGAATTCTTAGTCTTGACCTGTTGGTGTGCATTCCACTGCAACAACATCCAAACTATAGATGTGCCTGACAGAAAATGGAACTCTTTAGACAGTCGGAATGTGATCAGGAGTGACTCAAATTTAATGCAAAGAAGAAAAGAATGTGCTGATGCAGAAAGATAATGCCACTAATGTGGCTGTAGTTTTTTGTTACCTCCAGATTACTGGAACTTCCTTTTATAGTTAACCACAAACATACGTAAAGATGTTCAGTAAGTTGATAACAACTTCGACCCTTCTATTAGAACCATCTTAAAGATTTGCTTGATCATCTCCTTTTTCTTAAAGTAACTAACATCTTAAGGTATTAAGCAATCAGCACTGCACCTAAAAGATAGGCTTTAATTCGTAAGAAGAGCAAGTTGCAAGAGTAATCAAGATGTTCACAAGGAAGAAACACGGAGAGGTTTGATAAAGATTTTACAGAAAAGTTAGGAGCAAAAGCAGATCTTCAAATGATTAAGTTGCAAATTCAGTGACGTGCTACAACTAAATGAAGCCAGTCCATTTCAACAGAAACTCTAAAATCACATGGTACTATCACCTGAAAGCACTACTTGCCTAAATCCATATTTACTTCCACTGTTTTAAAAGCAGAAAAAGCCCAGGGATGGAAAGGAAACACGGAAAACCTGCAAGATATAATAGATCTCATCATAAAAGAACTCCGGAAGGAACAATACCTGCAAATATACCAACAGTGACCAGATTTTTTATTTCCATTGTCTGATAGATCAAGAACTCTGTCAAGAAATGACCAAAGGCATAGACAAATGATAAAATGGTTGCCAAGTACAAAGGTCTGTCGTGAAGATTAAATGCACAAAGATAGCAAAGAGTGCAGGTTAGAAGAGTCCACACTCCAAATGTCCTCCCATGTACTTCTGTCACTGCAACATGATAAAATAAAGACAAGGAAGTTTCCATTAGAAATATATGAGATTCTGTCAGGTAATGTGTGGTTTATTTCAATGCAATTGCAAGTAAAACCTCATCATACCGAACAATACAAAGTTCATCACTTGTCAAACTTGAGATGCATGATGATTATGTGCTTTCACAAAGTTTCTGTTCTTGAAAATTGTTCATGAAGTTGAGAACCAAATGTGTACTCAAATATGCTACTGACTGCACTACCAGTAACTTAAGGTTCAATTTTCACAACAAAAGCTATAGCTTAACAAGTTGTAACCACCAAATTGCCACATTATTGTCCACATTTGAGCCAATTAACCCGAGGCAGGCGAGAAACATAATCCTTCACATTTACCGGATGATAAAGCATACTGTTATAGGTGCAGTGAGGCCAAGCAAGTACTATTGCAGCAATCTAACAACACAAACAAATCTTCAGATTTTATCAATTCCAACTGGGTTGCAAAATAACATAGATGAGATGACATGAGAGCTATGAAACTTGAACAGACTCAAAGAGAACTTTTTAAGTAGGCTTTTTGATACAATTGTTGGAAGAAGGTTTCTCTAAGAAAGGATAAAACTATGTAGAGAGCTCGGAGGTACCTGGTATGCCCATTTATGAATTACAAAATTCTAGTCAAGGGGATCAATTTTACCTTTCTATATAAACATGCAGAATTAGAAGTAAAAAATTAAGATAGATATAAAAGAAGTGCTACAAAATATTGCATGAGAATAATAAATTTTCTTAGGTTCCAAATTCAAAAGCTAAGGCCAAGCTACAGAAGTTTCTTCATACATCAATCAAAAGGTCGATTGAAACTCTGAGCACAATCTATAGTTAAATGATAAACGATATTTTGCAACTAAACTTTGTCAACTTATAGGAGTTTGCCTTGTTTGAAAATTGCCCAAGTTAATGATAAACGCTATTTTGGAATAGGACATCCATAAATAGATTATATTTTCACCAGTTTATAATTATCTTATCTAGAAGTTGAATAGATTTCTCTAGTAACCAGTTATAAGTTATTACCAATCACAACTGAATACGACCTTTAATGCACAAATGTTCCATCTTAAACAGGGAGAAGAACTTGATCTGATTCCTGAAATTGTTCACTTTGATAGCACTCACATTCTGATTTTGATCAGTCATTGCTTGGATTTGAGACTATAATTTCTAAAACAATAACATTAAAGTGAAATCTGGCTATACTTGCATAAAATACTCGACTTGAAGAATTCGGCATATAGTCCTTAATCAAGAGAAATGAAATTTCGACTTAGTAATCCTTGGATGTAAAGAATGAAAATTGAAAATGTAAGCTATTTTAATACTTGGACCTTGGCAAGCAACAAATGTGCATCGGATTCACAATCCAATCAATTCTATTGCCTAAAATCATGCCAAAGAAATGAAGTCAAAAGCCAAGTCTTAAGCCTAAATGACATAATATGTTGATCCGGTTACTCATTCTTACCGCCATTCCAACCCAATGGAATAACAAATCAACTCAACAGTATATTATTCCTTATTCATTTTCCCAATCAAAATGAAAAACATCTAGTCTAGGGGCAAATCCAAGTTTCAACACTCAACAGTGCATGTATCTGAACCCACTGCCTCCGCTCAAATTATATTTATGTAAAATCGAGTGACAGTGATGTCCCGTTCCAGTTTGCATGCACCTTGTCTAATCCATCGGGCAAGAGTATTACATCCCACAAACACAGGCGTAAGGTGAATGCTAAACCCCAATAAGACCTTGGTAAATGAGCTCACATTGACTACTGCAGCTGATTCAAATTATACTAATTTTGGATCTACAAAGCCGAATACACTAACTTAAAATCCTGATCTATCTCTATATGATCCTTGATAAGTATTGACTAGATACAGCTAGCAGAATTCCCTGTATGTAATCATACTTGTGTCGATCGCATAAAATCACCAAAAAGGCACTTTTATGTGACAAATCACAGAAAATAAGGCGAAAATAAGGGGATATATTCGTAGTACAGATCCAAAACAGATCACGAGAATGTAAAAAAAAAAAAAAAAGCCAAAATGAGCGTGCGTCGCAAAGCACGAAACGTAATATAAGCAAAAAAGTAGTGTAAACTTACTGGTGGTTTTGGAGAAAACAGCGAGACGAAGAGCCCAAATATCGACGAAACCGAACCATACGGATGCAAGCCGAAGGGTACCCACTAACATCAACCACCATCCTAGCAGCTCCATCTCTCTTCCTTTATCTCTCTCACACACCACACACACTTCCTTGGTTTCATCCGCCCCGGTTCCTATTTTGAGCTACCTACCAAAACAGTAAAGATCCGGCCCGATAAAAATCTCAACCCCGTTGATCCAAAATGAACTCATTAGGCCCATATGTTCATGGTAGGCAAAGTCACAACGTTGCTCTGACTTTTCAAAATTAGTATCGCATCGATGTGAACACTTTAAAAATATACTTTTTAGAGATTATTCTAGACGGACAAGATTTCTCTCGACTTTTTTACGTTAGATTTTAATGGCTAAAATTTAATTGATCATATCTTCTCTCTTCGTATAATGGCATAGGTCAATTAAATCTTAGTCATTAAAATTTAATATATGTCATGTGCAGTCATCAAAATAGGAACTTAGGAAAAATGGAAAGGAGCCTCCATTTTCGACATACACATGTTGGTATTTTTAAATAGTCCGAGCAACGCATAGCTGTAGTTAAGTTTGATAATTTCAAATTTTTAAAAAAATGTTCTATTATATTATGTAGAATTATTTTGATATAGTTTGTATTAAATTCGATTTTAATTTGTTTTGTCTGGTAAGTCAGTAATTATTGATTATTTGCTCGTAGCATTTTAGATATAATTTTACGGAAATTTCACATTGGATCAATGAAACTGAAATAGATATAATGTAATTTTTAGAATAACACGCATAAAATGAAAAATTATACCTTCAATGATAGTGAGAACTCTTTCAGACTAAAAGGTGAATAAATTTGTCTATATAATGAGTTTATCACTATATGCAATTAAATATTTAGTTTATATTAGTAAAGGAAAAAATCTTTTAATATGAAGGATTCTAAGCCTTTCATCACATTACATTTAAATTAACTACACTATTATCTATATAACACTAAAATATATCATTGGACATGTAATAAGGTATGTTGTTAAGATATTCAGTATTTTTGTAAAAAAAAAAAAATGAATATAATAGCAGCAAATGTGGTCACAAATACCCAAACTTTTTAATCCTTGTGATATAATTGTAATTAGTGTTAAGCAAATCTTTTGAGCTGAGGGTTTTAGGAAACAACCTCTCTACTTCTCTGAGGTAGTAGTAAGGTCTGCGTACAATTTACCCTCCCCAGATCTTACTTGTGGAATTTCACTGGGTATGTTGTTGTTGTTGTTGTTAGTGTTAAGCAAATCATGAAGCATTGATACTTACAAACAACAACAACAACAACATACCCCAGTGTCTCAAAAGGCTCCCGCTCATTGCGGGGTGAGGGGGGAAGCATTGATACTTACAAAAATATCAAGATATAGTGTTAAGAAGAGGGTTTCTGTTCAGTTGTCATTGAATAATCTCTCATTACTTGATATAAAAACAGTGTTAAAAACAATCTTAACCATAATGTTGACACTAATAAAAGTTTGGTTAAACATTGTATTTACAGTGAAGTATCATCTTACAAAAAGACAGTCAATAAATGAAGCAAAAATAGGTAAAATGAAGTCATTAAAATTAGAGTACACAGGCCACCAAACTTGTAAAAATAAAGAAGTTGTCGAGGACCATTATAATGGTGATGTATATATTAATGTTATGTTTTTGATGGGTCTTCTTTGACTTTTTGCTTGTAAAATGATGCATCACCTGATTATTAATGTGTATTAAAGATAATTATAATGGTGATGTATATATATTCATCATGAGGCATCTTTGACTATTTACGTGACCAGATTATTAATACGTAGGGAATTAACTTGAGGTGGCAGTTGTAGTGAATTGAAATTGTGGATACTATGTTCTTTACCAATTGTAGCATGAATTCCAAAGACCATGAAAATGAGATGATAAAGAAAAAGTACAAACGTAAATTCAGGACTGTTATTTATGCTTACAATGTGAAAGGGACTTTCACGTTACTCTGTCTCTAATGTCTGCTGTTTAGAGCCACAGTACACCAATTTAATGTTATATGAGGAGGAAATGGTACACCAATTGACTTTTTGCCTGAGTTTCTTTCTTTTTAGAAAAAGAAAAATATAATTTTTCCATATTTGATGAATGTTTTTTTAGCAGGAAAAAGTTTATGACTCTATAAATAGAGAATCATTCTTTCTAACTTGGTAACATGCACAATGTAGCCATGAGGGCTAGGAAAGAAACTGTGAGTCATAAATGAACTGGTGAGATTATTTCTCTCGATATTGTGTGCTCTAGTGAATTGCTCATTTTCTCTTGTGAATGTAGGTCGATTGACCGAACCATGTTAAACATTTATGTCTCTTTATGGTATTTTTCTCGTTTATCTTCATACTCATGGTCTTTCGAAGGATGCTTTGTTAGCTTCTGCATTACACCACCTGATTCATATGGATCCTAACAGTACTAGCGGCCCAAGCATAGCTATTTATGTCCAAGATTGGTCAGTTGAATATTCCTTGAAAGTACAATCAAAATTTCTTGATTCGCCACCACTAGTGGCACAAATCGATAGTAAAACATTTTCTCCTCTCATATATTCAAGAACGTGGCCTCGGTGCCGTGACGATTGAATTTGGAAAAAGAGTGCTTAGTTAAGAAGCAATGCAGACAAGGGCATTGGATTCTTGTATTGTTAGGAATGACTCATTCTGAACCACTTGCAACACAAAACACACTCAGCATAATAAATGTTGCGATTTCTCTCCCGATACTTCATTTACTGCTACTGCTTGCAAGTGTTTAATTTTTATAAGCAATTTGGTACTTAATGGGCAGACCTAGTCAAATTGACACATGATCTGATAAGCCAGCCTGGTAATGTTAATTTCCAATTCCCCCACTAACACTACAATATTGGTCCCCCAACACTTCATTCACCCACACAACAGGTGGCCTTTCTGCTACTGTAGCAGCAGTTATACACACCAACATTACTCTATAGGTAAATAGGTCCCCCCAAGTCATTTTTGAAAAACTAAAGGATTCCTCTCAAATCTGCCATATCCAATATTCCCACCTTAGCTTCTTAAAAAGCTACTATGTTTTATTTTCCTTACAAATAAGTAGAGCATAGCTGGCAAATCCCTACCATTGTTACCAAATCACAAATTTTCCCTTATTTAAACAGCATTATAGCTATCTCCCACATTTAGCGTCTCAAACTAGTTGCTAATTAATATTTTATGTACCTAACTCTAGTTTTCAACGCTTGCGTGCACGCACGTTCTCCTTAAATCCGCTGCACATCAAAATCAAATACTTCGGTAGAATAATTATCCCGCGATATATACTAAATTAGCTAAATACAAGATTTGAGTATATCCATAGCTTGTAACAAAAGAGAAAAATATCCTTGACATTGACAAATTGCAACGGTGAAGAAGTTTACATGAGCAACACACCAAGTTGCGGCAAAAAAACCAGAAAAGGTGCTCTGTCAGTCAAATCCACCACAATATCTGTACATATTGAAGAAAGCAGCTTAATAAAATGTTCGTTAGTAGTACCAACAAGCAACTAGTGACCGACGAAATCTAAAACTCATCGCCACCATTTACCACTCACAAAAAGAAAAACAGTAAAAGGAATGAAAAAACAGTTTAAAAAAGGTAAAAGAATCTCAGGAGAGTAAATCCTGAGGACACAATTCTTTCCTAAGCTTTTGAGAGAAAAGCCTGCAAGCATCAATGCTGAGATCAATGGCAGCGGACAGAGCCACGAAAGCCGCTGCGTCCTCCGTGCAGTTCACGTGTTGGACGCTAACTTCCACTGTGGGTTTACTGCACTTACTCCCACCTTCACCTTCCACCTTAGCCGACATCACAAAACCTCGATACATACAATAAGGCCACAATCCGTACCCAAAGTCACCGCTTCCTCTAGGGCTACACGCCGGTGACGTGGAGTTCACAGGTGTCGTCTTCCCATTCGTTGACACACTGGTTCCGAGGTCTATCACGAATTTTCCGCCTTTGCTACAGCTCAGTGTCGACTCGACTAAGACTATTCCAGCTGCGGCTGAGTCCGGGATGAGTTCGAACCGGTAACCAATGCCGTCTGCTGAACCACGTTCGCGCCACGTCTCGAGTCTGCCCCATGGTTTCCATGTTCCGTCCCCCGGCCGGAGAATTAGCCATGACCCCGGGTTGGACCGACTAACCCGGTCCGAACCGGGCGAGGCCACGAAAGGTGTAACTATTGACGCAGCGGCGACTGGAGAACCGGAGAGATCGTGGACCGTAATTGACCATCCTTTTCGCTCTTTCCCTGGTCGTTCCCTTTCGCTTCCGAACGAACTCAACCATCCTCGCGAACTACTGTGCTCCAATGGCAAAGACCTGCACAATGCAGTTCTGATTTCATTAAAAAAGTAACTGAAAACCTCGTGAGTAAAAAGTGCTCCGAGGCGTGATGGGAAAGGGAGAAAAAAGTAGAGAATCTTTGCTTTAAACATAAACTATGTGGCTTTTTGTAGATTTTTCCCAACTAAATGAAGAAATGAGACTTCTAATTACTGACATTGGAAGCTACTTTTAAGCTTTAACTAGGAGTCGTAAAACTAACTTCCCCGTACAATTTGAACATTCTTTTGCATTTGAATACTGGAAAATTCGAATCGTTTATGCGGTAAATGTAGTGTGAGCTCTATTTGTGTAAGTCAAGCCTGTCGGTATCAGAACTAAAGCTGAGAAAAAAGGTAACCGAACCAACCTCGACCTCTGATTACGGTCGCCGGGGGTGCGGAAACTGAATTTGCATGTGAAAACAGGTTGGCGAATACTTCCTTGAATTTGAAACACTTGAGGACTGCACTCCGGCTCTCCGTCGAACTGAAATACGAATCTCGGGTCGGGTTCCGCCTTAACACTCAAATGGAACTGCGCACTTGAGTTCTTCGCTTCCTTTCCAATCACAATCCAGCCATTGTAAAACAACACCGACCTAGATTCCGCTCCCGCCAGATCCAACGGTACATCAACCTTCCCTAGCAACCTCCCGGAGCTCACACCACATGTAGACCCTCGCCGGCCGGTGTAAATTGAGATTTGAAGGTACAACTTCCCACCGCCGAACAGGGACTTCGCAACGAGCTTTTCGAGATCAGACTTGTTCAGGTGAAAACTCGCCGCATGGCTTTGTACGTGACCGTCCGGAAACTGACTCTCCGGCAAAATGCACGGTACAACCGCCGTCTGGAGAGGAAAATTCTTCAACTTGATTTTACAAAAACACGGCGACGACGACGGATGAACGACGGAACTAGCCGGCTTCGAAGCAACCGGAATTTTCAACGCTAAATTACACACACTGAGTCTCACGAAAGGACAGGGATCCATTGTGGTTTGTGCCCCTTAGGGTCAAACCAACAATCAGTTTCACCAAGTTCTGTATCGCTAAAGCAAACTGAAAAACTAATAACGGAAGCGTATATTAAAGGAAAAAACTACTGTGCGCCGTTGTTGATATTGAGAAGAAATTGAAATAGAGTCCATGGGGATTTGTGCAAAGAATTGGCTCTACTCGAAAATACTGTGTTCATCTTTAGGAAGAAGACGACTCTAATAAACTCCCTTTTTCGGTAATGTAAAATCATTAAATAAATTAAAAAGAAACTTTGTTAATGGAATATAAAATTATTTCCAATATTTATATTGTACGGAGAGGAATGGGCTTTTTTTAGCTGCTAAATAAAAACCCTGTTCGTGTGGTTGGATTACAGCTGTGTACAGCCTGGAATTGCTTTTATGCCAGTAGGAGTCTTCCAATTACCAGATTACGCCTGTGCCTTCTCTCAAAATGACGTTTATACCCTTGGGTTGTTGTCCAGGGGTCCCACATGATGATCTCTCAACACTTTTGAGGGTGGGGCAAAAAATGCAATGCATGAGTCTCTCTCTCTCTCTTTTTTTTTTTAATTCATTTAAAATTCAATTAAATTTGAATTTTTTGTTAATTCATCGGTAATGTCATATTAAAAAAATTTAAATTTAATATTTTAAATTAAGTTTAAAAAAGAATATTTATAATTTATAATGTTGCTTTTGTTTCTTTTCTATTGTTTAATTTTCTATTATCTTAAGGTCAGGGGCGGATCTGCGTGATTCATTTTGGAGTGTTCGAGCATTTATTGATTCCGAAATTTTTTTTATATCTATAGATATAATATATAAAAATTGTTTCATGAGTACTTTAATTCTTGTTGCTCTCCTGAGGCACAGTTCAAGCCCTCGAATGAGGGGTCGAATTCTATTGACAGCACTTGGAAAACTAAGCAAGCTCATGCGATGAGCTTGACTCAAAGGCAAGCCCTTCGTTATCGTATCTTTTGGGTTATTTTGTTTTGACACGTGGCATGCCAGTTTTTTCTTGATTAAAATAACGTCAGCATGAAGCAATATTATAGTTGTATGTATAGTTATAATTTGAACTCTTTTAGAAATTACTTGAATTAAAAACAATTAAGTTTGGCGGATTTTGATTAATTTAAGGAGAAAAGTCAGCAAGAAGGATTAGAGGTATCCAATTATGTGGTTAGCAGCTAATCATGTTTGAGGGGTCAAATATAAAAGGAAAGAATTGTTTATGAAATCTTCCAAAAAAAAAATATAGTAAAATTCACCAGCTTAGCTGATGCTGTCAATAAATATTAATGATGTTAATATAAAAAGGATTGTGAAATTTTTTATGTTACTATGTAGTTGTTAATTGCTATTTTGTCGTTAGTTGTTTCATTGTTAATACTTGACTAAGTATTGTTTAATCAGGAAATAATATAATCGTAAGCTGTAATCTTGCCATTGTTATGTCAATCAATTATTTTTCAAATTTAAACAATTCTGAATATGAAAATGATAGGAGAAGATAAGGAAAAAGAATAAAATGGTCCTCAAATATAAGAAATAAATTAAATTTGTTTTTACTTTGTATTTTGTCACAAATAGGAGTATGTTTTTATTGTTGACCGCAAAAATCTAAGAGAGATAAAAGTCTTATTCGAGTTCAAATTCTAAGAAAGCCAAATTTAGTGGATGTTTAAACATAAAAATTGTATTTTTTTAAAAAAATATAACATTCATTTTTAAGTCACAAACAATAGCTAAAATTAAAATTGTATTTGGAGATGAATATTAATTTGAGTTATTTTTTAATAATTTTTTCTACGTCTCGCCTTCCATCCATCCGCGAAATTGAGGTGGGAGAAAAAACGTAATTCCCCCGTTGTCATAGATTACTTTTCTCCAATATCATAGGTTACTTTTCTATCTTCCTCCCCCGTGACATTCTCAAAAGCGATCGCTTTGCACGGGCTAATACGCATAACGCTTAGTATCCATTATTTACTATTAGGACTACTGTTCTCGCATCCCTATATCCAAAAGGATGGACGAATTCGATTTGAGTGTTCATCGATTAGATGAATCTATATGTTACCGGATGTGAATAATTTTTAATGAAAACTGTGAAAAAAATCCAAACTTTTCAAAGTATCCAGAATGCAGCTACATTTAAACCAACTTTTTCCTGACTGGGCTGTAGGAAGTTTTGGGCTGATTAGTCCAGATGACCGTAAAGCAAGAACACCCATTATAAGCTGGCATTTGGCCCTAATTTTTCAAATACTTTTGATAAATTATTTTCGAATAAAATTTTACTATACATTTGATTATAAAGTTTAAGAGATGTATTAGATTTTTTAAAAAATATAAGTCATACTCATAAGTTTTTATTATCATTTTATAATGAATAAATTTTGTGAAAAGTTATGACAATAAATATAATTAATATGAATCCGAAAAAGAGAAAGAGAAAGAACAAAAAGTACTATTGGTTTGCATATTAAAAACTATTATTACTATTTGTAATTGAAAGTAGATACAATGAGACGTATATGTTTGTTAATTTATGTGTAAGAATCACACTCAGGTGTGTTTTGTGTGACCCACTTGTTATTGTTTTGAACTGTCTTTTTCATCAATTTGTGGTTGTTTTTTGATGATCTAATTCAACATCTTCATCGTCAATCGGTTGATTAGGACTTTGGGATGCATCGAAAGATAAGGTAAAAATACTATTGATTCTTTTGGAGGTAGGATGGAGATAATGATTGAAGATGAGTTTATCATAATTTTTAAATAAGATTGATCTAAAGCTAAAACTTTATTTGAACATATAATTTGCATTTCAAAAGTTATACTTCTTATAAATATGAAAATCTCATAATTTGTAAAAATCATCTGAACTTTTCCAAAACTTACAATATTATACAAAGAGCAATCAAATCGCGTACCTTCATGCATGTTCTTTTATAAATAAATGTTTCATCATACGTTGTTATAAACTTTTAAATATACTTTTTTTCTTTAACAAAAATCTATTGATTCAAAAAAATTTAACCATAATAATATCTAGCTATACTTTAAGGGTCGTTTGGTGTGGCGGATAAGAAATGTTAATCCAGGATAATTTTAAGTGATCCTCAATTCATTATTTGGTTGTAAATGTTGGATAACTTATCACAGGATTAACAATTAGTCCTGGAATAAGTTATCCCTCCTTGAAGGTGGAATAATAATTGCAGGATAACTTATCCTGGGATAAAGTATGTAAAAGCCAAAAATACCTCCGTTTAAATTCTCTTTTATACATTATTTTTATATTCATGTATATTAACATAATTTTTAATAAATTTTATAATAATATTCACAACCTTAATTAATTGTTATTTTTATGATAACATATTTTTCTATTAAAAATTACATTTTATATATACAAATTCTATTAAGAAAATATTATAAGTTGAATTTATTTGTCTAATACTTATATTTATTTATATTTTGATTCTCTTAAAATGTCCACTCCACTATTAAATTGCATATTTTTAATTAAATAGTTTATTAATCAGTTAAAAATTATATTCTATACATCAATTAAAATGTAGCTAACTTTAAAATTTAATACATTTTTTTTACTTT
>JAABOM020000084.1:24073913-24085554 GCA_011800125.2 Solanum clarkiae | reverse complement strand
CGTGAAACACCCAAAAATGAGAAAAATCTTGCGGTTGAGAACCACGGTTAGTTAAACTTAACCGTGGTTATTGCTTGTTGCCAGCTAATATAACATTATTGGACTATAATTATCACCATCCTCTGGTCTATATTAACCGTGGTTAAGCCCAGCCGGTTAATTTAACTTAATTTATTTTTTTTTCTATTTGTAAAATAATGGATCTTTTTAATTTGATATAATTACAAAGAAAACCTACCAATACGGGTCGTGAATTGTGATATAATAATAGGGCTGCTTTATTCTAAATTTAGTTGTTAGATGTGAATTTTAGATTAAAAAAAATTATATATGAAGCATTATTTCTAAATGATCTTTGTAGAGAGTAATTTAAATTTAATATATTTGATGTATTTTTAAATTAGAATTTTCAAAAATATTTTTATAAAATAAAAATAAAAATATATATGTACTTAAAACTCTTCAAATTCGATATCGTTATTACTCATACATAATAGGGAAAAGATAAAAATATCAAAAAGAAAAAAAAGTAAATAATGAATATTAATGCTTCGTTTTCACGTCTTGTAATGCTATCGGTTAGTGGTGGAATCACATGCTATGTTAAAACGGCAGCTCACCTTTCTGACAAATGGGTTCATTCAAACTTCCGAAGCAATTTTGCATTCTTCAGTCCCTTAACTTTTGGTGAAAGGAAAATGGATCCTCAAGGTTCTACATTCGGTTCAATTTAGTCCTTTCAAAAATTTTAATGAAACAAAAGTTATGTTTTCGTTCAATGGGACGGCTGTGTTTGGGCTTGGACCTTGAATAGCATTAGGAGTGACAAATCCAATGTGTTTAAGTTTGGATAGATTATTGATCCGCTTACTTATTAAGATAATTCAGTAAATATTAAATTAATACGTAATTTAAATTGAATCACACGAAACCCTATCAAAATACTTTTAGGGGGGTATTTGGATTGATTTTTTATTTTAAAGTGGCTTTTAAGTTGAAAGTGAAAAGCAATAAGTTGGAGACCCCTTACTTTTGGCTTTTGACTTTATTTTTACTTTTTAAGCTTCAAAAAAGTGTTTTTAAATAGTTTTTGGTATTACCCAAACACTTCCAAATTGTTTTTAGAAAAAAGTCAATCCAAACATCCACTTTGAAAGTTTTCTTTTTTGTTTGTTATATTACATATAGACATTACAAAAAATAATTTATTAGATACTAAAATATTATAAAAGAACAAATAAAACAGGTAAAACTTAATTAGCACTGAACTGGGATGGGGTGGATCAAGCCAAAACATGTTTTATGACCCATTACTTGACCCGTTTTGACACAAGTCAAATTAAGTTATTCAAATTTCCAATTACCTCTCCTAAATAGCATAGGTGGCTATTTGGGAGTTTTATCCCAGAAGGTTGCACTACAAATAATGGAAGTTTAAGCCCATGATATCCTTTTAGGCTAAAGTTGGGCTGGGCTTTAGTAAGGTATGGATCGTCGTCAACTTTCCAGGAATACAGGCTCCTAAAAACTAACAAAAATGACTATACGTAGATATAATGCATCAATTTCAATTAAAATAGCTATATATATATATATATATATATATATTGATTTTGTACTAATTATAATACATGTATATACATTCATATTCATTGTTATACAAATATGATACGTTTCAATAGTTCATCTTCCTTGACGAATTGATTTTCTTTTTTCATTTACGATCATCTCAAATGTCTTTCAAGAATTCCGAGTACAAGTATAAGCTCATCTCGAAGTTTTCGAGTCTTTTGATATATCATTTATATTTACAGTATGTCAAACTTTAAAAGTTGAGAATTGAAACTCCTCAATATATATTAACACAAATCTTCTTCTAAACAACTTAAAAATTTCAATTTTTGAGCGCATTTCAATTTTGATTCTTACTCACTAAAAATGAATCGCTAGCGTGTCAAATTTTAAAAATGATTCACATTCTCCTAGTTTTTTTTCTGTGTACAAAAAGATGTTGAGAAAATCGAGGCTTTGACAAACGAACGTTTGGGTGAATTTTGGTTAGTAAAAGTGACCAAATAGTCATCTTTTAATTATTCCTATACTTAACTAGACGAATTCATATGATAATACACCTAATAGTGAGTATACCATACACACAACATTACCCCAATGCCTCAAAGGCTCCCGCTCATTGCGGGGTAAGGGAGTGAGTGTACCATATTAAACGAAAAATTATTTATGAATCTTATTTTCCCTGCTTTCATTAAACTTTAACCAATTAAATATTAAAAAGTTAATTTTTTAAAAATAGCCACTTTTTAACGTTTGTCATCAAATATATTATTTTATTTTTAAAGCTATCAATATTTAACTACTCGTTCAACCTGAAAAAGAAAAATGAATAATTAACTAGATATTTTTTTTTAAGTTTCAAAATTAAAGAACAATTCATTGGATTAAAATATTTACAAGCTCAAAACTTCAAACCAAAAAATAATTGCGGATTTCAAAAATTTGATAGAAGTTTAAATATCATAAAACGACATTCTATGAAATTTAAATATTTTAAATATTTATAAGTTCTTTATTATTCTAAACGGTGATAAATATCATCCCACCTTAATTTTCCATAGTTTTATTGCGTGGGCTGGGTTTGAATAAGTTCTTTCCATTTCATAAAAATTATGTTGATGTTTGAAAAATACTTCAAAATCTATTTTCACTTTTTCTATCTCATTTTTTTTAAAAAAAAAAATATTGCAGTTATTTATTTATTTCAAATTGTGTTGAATTTTATTTTTATAAAAATTACCTTATTTGTATTAACGACCCCATTATCTCCTTATTTATATAGAAAATTGAAACTGCATGTAACTTATCCAAAATAGATAGTGATATATATATTCTCTCCGTTTTTTTATATTGTCATATATATTAAAAATTCTTATTTTTAAATAATTATTATTTTTAAATAATCAAAAAAATATAATTTCATGTTTATAAGAAAAAATAACTAAATATTATACAAAAAGTATAACCCAACCCAACTTCATATTCAACTCCAACTTAACAATTACATACATATAAAAAAAGGGAGGAGTTTTCATAAATAATCTAAGTTTGAAACTTAATATGGTCAATTAACTATATTTTACATAGTTACGTGGCATAACCTCGACTATGTGATCTGGAGGGAAGGAGGGAGGCGATCGAGAGAGGGTAGAGAGTGGAGAGACGAATTGTATATACATATCTATCAATATAATTGTATACATGTAGTTGATATACATATATAATTATATATCTAGCAAGAAATAGCACAGAGAGAGAGAAAAGAAAGGCGAGAGAAAGGAAGAGAAGAGAGAGAAAATAGCAACAAAACACCAACTATTGCTATAAATTGTAATTTTTTTAAATTATAGTGGTATAATGTAAATGCATATCATATGTTTGCCTAGTTACATTATTTTTCCATAAAAAAAATAATTGATTATTGTCATCAAACGCCAACTAAGTTGTCCTTTTTATTTTTAATCAAATGTTCAATATCCAACTAAATTTGATCGCATCAAAAAATACAACATAGGAAGATAAACTAGTACATAACAAAGACAACTCTGTATCCAAGAAACTAGGATTCAATTAAGAATAAAAAAAGTAATTACCACTCGTCACGTTTGTTGGATTTAGTGGTAGTAAAGCTAAGATAAATTAAGATGATAGAAAAGGGTCCTTATAAATGAGATTCCTTCCTACAAGCAAGAATTTCGGGGAACAAAGAGGTGGTCCTAACTCAAAAGTGATATTGTTTAAAGTGTGTATAACCACTCTCCCCAGAGTTAACCAATATGTAAACAGCTGTATCATAGACATTTCTCTATCATCCTCTGGTAAAAAGGTGAAAAAAAAAACCCATAGACTGTCATCTGACTATAGTAAAAAGAGCAGGGCAAATTGTCATGTTACAGAAGTTGGATTCAGTAACTTCACAAGGAAATGTCTACTTATAACATCATGTCTCAACTTTTGAAGGCAATACCTTTTTTGAATACTTACTGCCACACAAAGCAAACCAGTAACTGAAAGTGTTAGGTGAAGTTGCTTTCAAAACTTTTTAAAGTTTTCCAAAAACTGAATCACTTATCTCCAATACAGTTTGCTCTTTTCCTACTTTGGTGCCTTATGACTGGAAACTGAAGGATATTTACCAGTTGGTAGGAAGGATGCAAATGTAAATAATCAAGACAGTTGTCTGATTGAAGTAAGAAAAAAAGTTGCTTTCAAGGTGGAAAGTAAAGTACGTGTAAATGAAAGACTCTACTTATGAAATTATACTGTATATGTTGTTTGAATCAAAAGCCTTTCTTTTTATCGCTTTCAACAAACATCAGCATAAGCAAATGAAAATGGAAAGTACAACAAGTTTTCCAAATTAAGCTGGAGGATTCTTTTTGAAACATAGTGTTATACGAAAGAACGGAAGAACAAGCCCTCACCTGGCGAGTTGTGAAGAAGAATTGAATTTGTAATATCCTCAGCAGAACACAAAGTGAGATACGCAACAACGCTGAGTGAAGTGTGACTACCAATCTCAGCAAGGACTGACAAAAGGTTGTTTTATGCAAGTTTGCAAAGATTATAAACAAGGGGCCAAGGAATATTTTGAAGCCAAAGCACTCAACATGAACAAAATCAGAAACTAATAAGGAATGCACTTCATCTAGATCTACAAACCGATGTAATGTTCTCTCCAACAACAACAACATACCCAATGAAATCCCACAAGTAAGGTCTAGGGAGGATGAAATATACACAGACTCTACCACTACCTGATAGAGATAGAGAGGTTACTCCTGAACGACCCTCAACTCAAAAAAATATCATCCCAAAAGCAGAAAATACTAGATATGAAATGACTAGAGTGGACAACAAATAAAAATTTATAAAAAAGTAGTCCAAAATATACCCTGAAGGATCGCCTATTTCAAACGAAAAAATGCAATCCTTTGATGGTTCAAATGGAGGACTTAGATATCGCAAAACTAATAACCCTCATTACAAGAATAACATACCTTAGTTCCAGAAAATAAATCTGGGGAGGGTAGAGTTAACGCAGACCTTACCCCTACCACAAAGGTAGAGAGGCTATCGCCGATAGACCCTTAGCTTGGGGAAAAACAGTTCAAATAAGTCCCGGAAAAAAAGTAACAAAAGTATACATCTATGTTTTTCTTTCACTGAATTACCAAAAGGGAAACAATGTGTTCTAAACAGAATAGTACTAACAAACACGAAGGCAAAAGGTGCACACTACAAGTTGAAAAAGAATCATATGAACAACAAGCTTCACAACATCATGATCTTTAAGAAATAAAGATAATTGACGTGCATTTTCAACAACAGAAAGAGCTCCTTTCCCTTTTAATCGATGAAAAAATACAGAAAGATTACACTAATATTCCAGAATTAGTACAACAATAGCTACACCTCAATTCAGAACTAGCTGTGATATCCAAGAAACAAAAACATACTCGCGAGGTTAAGATGTACGCAAACCTTAAGAAATTGTTTCCAATAGACCCTCAGCTCAGAAACGCTGATTAAATATTTTGATCTAAAATTAATTCCCAAACAATCAGTACTACAAGCTAAAATAACATAATCTTTAGATGGCTCAGCTAAACCCCAAAACATGATTGAACAGGCAATCACCTACCCCTACTTACCAAACAAAGTTAGAAGAAAAAAGATAGAAATCTAGGTGACACAATATGAAAATGGCCTATTAAATTGTACTCCACTCAAGAAAACACCAATCCTCAACAAATAAAATGTAAATCTATTCCAGTCTTAACTTCATTTTTTCTCTTTTAACACAGTAGGATGTTCATAACTAATGCATGACTATAATAAATGACCAAACTTTAGCTTTTTCTTCTTCGTCTCCTTTATGTCTAGTTAGAAAGAAAGCATCAACCAAAATAAAAAAATTACTCCAAGATGGTATAACAGTTCTTTTTCTTTCCATTAGCCAAAAAAATAAAATAAAACACTATATATAAAGAAAAAATAAAAACAGAAAAAAAACAACTTGATATAAATAAAAAATGCCTGGCTCCATCCTGTTTGCCTTTTAAACACGCAAAATGACTTTTTTTCACATTGAGACACCTACATTGTCCTCCTCCATCATCACCAGCACCACCTTCAATCTGTGAAAACTCAGAAATAACCTTGGATTTATTACCTCTTTCTTCATGAACATAAGGGCAGATTCGCCATTACACATCATCATCATCATCATCCTCCGCCTCTTCTTCCTTCTCACAATGCTATTAACACAACAGAAAAACTTATTCCCAGAAAACCCCATTTTTTCTGAATGCCCCAAAAGCAAGAAAAATAAAATCAAAACAGAGAAAACTAAAAAAAAGGGTCTTTTTCAGCTTTCTTTAAAACACCAACCCCAATAACACCATACTACTAGTAATAGTACTAGTACTAGTATATTCTGCAACTGTTCTGTTTTTCTGAAGGTCTACAGAGAGAGAGAAAGAAACAATTTCATCAGGAAAAAAGAAAGAGTGTTAAATTTGTTGATTGGTTATGTCAAAAAAGAAAATTTAGTTTGTTTTTTTGGGGTATTGGGATTTGGGAATTTGGGAGATGTGTTTGGGCCGGATTATTTGGATTTGGAATTTTTATGGGTAGAGGCCGGTGAAAGGCCATTTTCAACTTTCTCTTTGTTCCTTCTTATGGTAAGACTGTCCCATTTGTCTTGCTCTTTTAACCTTTTACTTCATCTCTAAATTTAGTCTATTATTCTTTTTAAGTTTTTTTAAATTATGTTATGTCCAAATATAAAGGAGAAGGTAACAAGAATGTAATTATTGAACAACTTCAATCTCATCGTGTATAGACGGAGTCATGAATTTTAATTTATGAATTTTGAATAATAAAAAAATTTATGAACTTTGAATTATAATTTTTATTATTGAATTTCGAATCAATTGTTTGTATATATTAAGTAAAACTTTTAATATAAATATAAAATTTACGTTAAAGATATTTGATTTACTACGTGACTAATCTCATCATCCAGGGGTTATATGGTGGATAGATACAATCCTTCATCTTTAATTATCAATTTTGAATTTGAATTTTAAAAATCTTGATATAGTAAGTACTTTCCCGTTATAGTTCGAATATGAATGAATACCATAAGACTAGTGAGTTTCGTGTGTCAAATAACAATAATAATAATAAACTAAATAATAATATATTCATTGAAATTCTATAAATGGATTATGAAAAATGTAGTGTGTAATTGAAGCTTTGTCCTTATTTATGAAGGTAAATAGACTGTTTTTTATATACCTACTCCTCAAATATAGCGTATCAAAGAAAACACAACATAGAATACTAATAGCACCAACGAATAACCCGATAACCAAATTAAATAATAAAAAAAAAAGAACAATAATAAAATTAAACTATGAAAAAAACAAAAGAGGACAATAATGATACACTTATAAGTGAAATTAAACAATGATGACTGCTTACTAATCATCTATTCCAGTCCTCGATAACTATAGCCTGTTATCTAAGCTCTCATCTTAAGCAAGTTACAAATATATTATCTCTTGTCTAATCACTCTTCTTCAATACTTGTTCGATCTATTTATACATTTTCTCAAATCCACCATAGCCATTTCACATCTCGTCACTAGAACAAGTAAATATCTCTTTTTTCACATATACGAATCATGTTAGTCGGAGGGGGGAGGGGGTGATATAAAAGTCAAAAAGAAGAAAATGTTTAGTGTAATTTATTTAATAATGATATAAAGAAAACAAGAGTCATAAATGAAGGAGCGTTAATGTAGCAAGTTTGTCCAGGCACTGTCTGTCGTGTAAGTTGTGGTTTTTGGTAAAGAATAATTGGTCAATTTTCGTTTAGACATTTCGATTTAAACCTTTCATTCATTATAACAAAAGGCTAGTCACGTATTCCCCCCAACACATTTCTTGTGTTTAGTAAATGTGATGTATGCACAAATTGAAATTTGGAGTACCATTTTGATGTAAACAATTCAACATTAAATCACTACAAATAGTTTCCCCTACTAGTACTGCAAACCTACACTTATTTGCTTCATTTGTTATTATACCTGAATTATTGTTACTAATTCATCCGTTCTTTTTAAGTTATTATATAAAAGAAAATTATCCGTACAACTTAGTGTGTGTGTGTGTTTTTTTTAGCTTTTTGGATTTTTTTCATTTTGGAATATCAAATTAATAAAATCAAATTTACGTTTAAAAGTTAGTCAAATTGACTCTAGGAAAACGTATTATTACAACTAAAAGAGAGTGTTTCCTTGGCGTTGGTTAAAAGTGAAATTTTTATTAGCATCATTTGAAATTTATTTTGCCTTTAATGATTTTATGAAATCGACGGACATGATCAATTAAAATTGAGGGAACAGTCAATCCTATTTGTTGATTTTCTAAAAACACATAGACAAGGTCAATTATATAAGAAATATGGATAAAAGTATAACTACTTGGAATCAAACTTAATTATCGTTTATGATTTCAAAAATTCTATTACTTAACCATACGTGGCTAAAATCGACCAACAAAGTTGATTTTTACCACTGGTTTCACAAAATTGACAGACAAGATAGGTTAAGATAGAGTGATACTGACAGACAATCGACTTTTCAGAAACGAATATAAAAAAATATGGCTAATTAAAATCAAACTTGAGTATTTCTTTTTTATGATTTTGAACAATTCTACCACTCGACCACGTATGTTCTTTGACGAAATATTTCCATCTTTTTTATTTATACTTATTAACTATAATTTTGCACTTCAAAAATTGACCATATCCATTAATATTATTTTTAAAAAATTATAATATTTGCGGGGAAAAAACTAATGAAAAAGGTCCGTAGGTTTTCTATTAATTTTTTTAAAATAAAAACCAAATTGACAAATACAGTCAATGTTTCCTCGATATTTTTGACTGATTCTTGTCTGTCGATTTTCTACCATCAAATTTTTTTATTATTTTTAATAGTGTCTAAATTTAATTATTATTATTTTGTAATTAAAAACAAAAAATAAAATATATGTAATTAAGAAACTCTAATTGAACAAGTAAATTATGATCTTACACCGAAGCTCTATGGAAAATAGAAAAGAGAGTGAGAGAAGCAGTTCAGCATTCAAGCGTCAATCCTTCCCGATTATTCGATTGGTGGGATAGGATATAATAATTTCAAATAAAATATAAAATTATTTTACGATGTATTTAATTATGAAAATTAGTAACTATTTCTGTATTACATCAATCCTCTCTGCGTCTGTCCCTTTCCAACCAACACAAATCGACAGTATATTGTATTAGAAGATTTCTACATAAACAGAAATAAGTGAATTTTTTGAGGAGTTATTTGTAATGAATTGCATCGACAAAACTTTTTAGTTCTGAGGTGTAAAAAAATAATAATTTTAGAAAAATAAATGAAATTCTTATTTATATTTTTGTGTTTGATATATAAATACTAAAATATTATTTTAAAAATATTTGCACATGATTTAAACAAATACAATGAATATGCAAATAAGAGTGGGGATGGGAATGTCACTTTGTAAGTTGTATAACTACTTAGTTTCCTACTTTCACTGGGAAATTCATTATTCTTATTTTGAAGAAACTCATTTTTCTTTAAAAAATATTTTAAAATTTTTTTGACCAATTAAATATAAAATATTTTAAAAAATATTTTCCTTGATATCAAACATATCCCTAAATTAAACAAAATTTCCAGGTTCTTTTACATGTTTTTAGAAGAAATGGTTCATATTTGCATATGTTTTTTCGATTTGGAAAACATTATGGGTGCAAAAATATTGCGCATAAAAATATATGAACGCCTAATTAATTAAAGTTTGGGCTCATTTACTATAGCAATTTATTTAGTTGATTTTACACAAATTTCATACTTTAACTAATATCAACTTTTTTTAAAATTACTATAAATCTTTTTTTTAATACAAAAAACGAAACTAGTGATACATATCGAAAAAGTAGGAGCACTAAGAGATTTTAAGAATGATACATGGAGAAGTGGAGATTGTAATTTAGATCAATAAGTGTTGCAGTTTTGTATCATTTAAAGGATCTTTATAATTTTATAAAAGAGTCGGGATTAATTAAAAATTTAATCGATAAATAATTTAAATTGATTCATTAAACTTTTTATCAAAATATCTTTTAAGAAAATTTGTTTTCATTTGATGTATTGTGTACTTGTATTTAGTCACAACTAAAAGGGACAATTATTACATAACATAAATAAGAATATTAAAAGTTGAAAAAAGTTGGACAAATAAATGTATGGCCCGTTATTTAATTTATGCAAATAATCTTTAAACAAATTTAATGGCTTATTGTTGGAGAAGAGGGACCCTTCATTAAAATAATAAAGCCAAAAGAGACAAGGTTTAGATGGGAAAGAAGGAAGACGGAACTCCTTGCTTTATTTTTTCTTTCCTTTTATGGTTTTTAACTTCGCGTCCTTATTCGGATTGGAATTTCAATCAAATTTAAATTATCCGCTACATAATTTATTTGAGAATGATATTCTTAATAGAATTCTTTTATATTCAAAATTTAAAATCAAAATTTTTGATTAAAAATGACAGTTTTACTTCTATACTACGATATTTATTAATTTAACTTCCTGCCCCAACACATTATGAAAAATGACGTTCATTCCATGATTTTGAAATGGAAATTAGATAGGGTATATATCACTTCGATTTTTCTGAATCTCTTAAAAATATTTACTATTTTTTTTAAATATTGATCAACATAAATAAAGTATGTGTCACATATTCACAAAACACGTAAATTGTGCTCTTTCCATTTTAATTATTTTTTTGAATTTGACTTGATATAAAATTTAAAATATAGATATTTTTTCTTAAAAAAATCTTATGGTCATGAAATTAAAAATATGTCAAATGCATCAAATTGCAATATATTTTGTAGTTTAAATATGTTATGTAAAAAATTAAATTAAAATTTTATAAAAGATAAAAATAAATACTTCTCAAATCAATTAAAAGAAAAATAAGATAAATAAACTGAATAGCAATTAATTATAGCACTTTAAAACACACTCCTTCCCTAGAAATTCTTATGATTATATAATCTTGTTTCATTTGATGTCTCATTGTGAGGCCAAATATTTTCCTCAGCGTTCTATTGCTGTTTATCCATTTCAAAAAATTTTAAAAAGTTTTATTACTGTTTAAATTTATTTATTTTACTTTTTTTTAGTTTAATTTTTAAAAGAACGATTTTTTTTTTGAGAAATTTTTAGTTTTAACTTGTCATAAAATTTAAAAATTTTTATTTACTTTTTTAAACTTTATATGTTTCAAGTCAAAATAAATAAACAAATTAAAATAAATGAAATAGAATGTTTCCTTTCTATTGTTGATATTATATAAGTACATAAAGTAGTAATAGAGTGTAGACGAATTGTTACGCCGAAAAATGACCGACTCTTTAAAGAAATAAAAATCAGTTTAAAACTCAATTCTCGAAATTCGAATTGAC
>JAABOM020000084.1:24034100-24044126 GCA_011800125.2 Solanum clarkiae | reverse complement strand
AAACCAAGACAATTGTTGGCTGCCCACAATTGTCAATGTTCACATTTGCCTAACAAAGCAATGTTCACACTCCAACAGTAGCTTACATGTTTCATGTTATATTGCAAATTGTTTAGCTATTTATAATTTAGATAAATGGATGACAATTACCCTTGTTGGTATGTCAAGTGTAAAAACAGAGGAAATAATGCAGAGTTGGGAAAGGATTTAAATTACAAAACCATTTTTATTTAGCAAATACAAGTAGTACATCTTATGGCTACTTACGCCATACATCTCTATATTAAAGTCCTTCTAATTCAATATACTAGTATTAATCTAGCTTCTGCTATATGTTACAAGCCCAGGAAGCCATCCTTCAAAACTTTACATATTGCTACAAGATTCGACATTCCACGTGGGACTAGAAGCTGAATGTAGAGATTAGGTCGAAGAGTACAACAACAATAACATACTCAATGAAATCAGGTTGAAGAGTGAAACGGACATATATGAAGTTATCGGGCTAAAACTCATCGAACGTGGGGGGCCCAATTACATCTTGATGTGATCCTTCAACTGTTCTGTCTTGTAACTACCATCATCTTTGCTTACAATTATCTTAACTAATCTGCAAGGTTCTGCATCTTCCAGCATTTTGACTACATTTCTCATTGTTGGCCTTAATGTGGGAAGCCTAGCTGTGCATACAATGGCAATCCTCAAGACTTTGATTGCATCTTCTTTGAAAGCTTCTGGGATGCTTGAATCCACCATGCTTAATACACTTTCCTTGCTCTTCAGTTTGCTGCTCACCCATGTAACTATGTTGCCATTCTCTCCATATTCAGATTCTATTGGCCTTTTCCCAGATATAAGCTCCATCAATACCACTCCGAAACTATATACATCACTTTTCTCGTTCACTTTGTGCGTGTATCCATATTCTGCAACAACAATTCAATTCAAATTAGCTCAAAAAGGATGCAAGGTCACCAAATGAATAGATAATCTAGATAGGATCTAAGTTAATTAACACTAATATTGTTTTACACCGCCATCAGTGCAATTCAACTATTGCTCGGGTCCTTCAAAAATGTCGCTGATCCTCCAAAAATGCGCTATCTTTGGAGGAGCCAACACGGGTTTAACGACATTTTTGATGATTCCGAGCAACATCTCACTATATTTTTTGAGATACCACATCATGTTTGATATGCAGACTTGCCTATTGTTGTAAGTCAATTTTACAGACGATGGGAAAAGGTATACACGGTTAGTTTTCGGAAGATAAACTCAAACTGCATATAAAATCAACTTCAATGAACTGTCTTACCAGGAGCAATATATCCATGTGTTCCAGCAATCACATGAGTTGAATCTTTGGTTGAATCAGCTTGAGCAATCTTAGCAAGACCAAAGTCCGCGATTCTTGGCTTGCAAAACTCATCCAACAAGATGTTACTAGACTTGACATCCCTATGAATCACTGGTTTATCAAGATGATGGTGTAAATACTCCAGTCCTTTGGCTGCACCAAGAGCTATCTCATACCTCGTCTCCCAATCAAGCGACATCTTTTTGCAGGTGTGCAATCGATCCCACAAGCTTCCATTTGGCATATATTCATACACCAACAAGCTTGAGTCATCACTCGTGATGCTACAATACAATTTCACCACATTCACATGTCGAATTGAGCTCAGTGTTTCAACCTCAGCCTCAAATTCCTTCGATTTCTTCCCTGGTTTTCCCAACATTGGTGATGTTGTTCCTGATATTTTCCTTCTTCCTGAATCAGAAGTCCAAATATGTTTCACAGCGAAATCTGTTCCATCTGAAAGCTGCACTCTGTATACACTACCAGAACCACCTTTTCCAATCAAATTGTCTTGTTTGATTCCATCAAGAATCTCATCCTCTGTGAAGGTCAATATATGGAATGACTTTGTATTCCAAGAATTTTGCTTCAAAGACCTCTCATGTTCCTTATGACTCTTCTTCTTCAAGTACAAATAACCCGCTAATGAAACGAGCACCAAAATCAGAGCCACCAATAAACAGATCAAAAGAGTGTACCATTCTCTAGGCTTTCCAGATTCACCATAACATCGACGAAAGCTCTTAATATTTTGGCTACAAAGACCATTATTCCCAGCAAAGCTACCCTTATAAGCATCAATTGATAGAGAGTCTGGTATTGCTCCAGTCAACTGATTATTGGAAAAATCAAGAAGATTTAACTTCAGATTAGATAAACTTGTCGGAATTTGCCCTGAAAGCTGATTATCCGACAAGTTCAATGAAGTTAAAGTTGGTAATGATCCTAGAGAAACAGGAATAGAGCCACTAAGCAAATTATCAGCCATGTCAATCGTGCTTAGTGAAACACAAGAGCTTAAAGAATCCGGTATTGAACCAGAAAACTTATTCTTCTGTAAATAAAGATTACCAAGCTTTTTAAGCTCCCCAATTGTCCCCGGAATTTCACCAGAAAACTGATTGTTGCTGCAATCAATTCTCACCAAGGAAGAAGCATTTGAAATTTCAGGAGGCAATTCACCAGAAAATTTGTTATTAGCAGCATTAATTTCACCCAAAGATTTTGCTCTTCCGATATCAGAAGCAATAGTACCTTCAAAACCATTCATTGCAACATCAAGGATTTGGAGTTTCGGTAACCCCCAGATTCCGGCAGGAATCACACCGGAAAGTGAGTTTTTGCTCACTCGAATCCGCTCCATTGTTGTACAATTTGCATAACTTTCCGGTATTTCGCCGGTGAAATTGTTCTGAAGTATCAACAATCCCCTCATCGTCCCCATCTTACACATTTCCGGTGGAATTGGACCGGTGAAATTATTGTCCGATACATCAATGAAATCAAACTTCGCCCAAGAACCCAACTTCTGGGGAAGCTTACCAGTTAATTTGTTAGTGTACAAAGAGACGTTCCCTAACTTTTTGAACTCTCCCAATTCTGCCGGTACTTCCCCTGAAAATTGGTTGTGAAATAACTGCAAACTTACCAATTGATTTAACCTTCGAATTTCCGACAAATCACCATACAGATAATTAGTCGAAGCATCGAAATATTCAAGACTCGTCAAATTCCCCAACCCAACCGGCAACCTCCCTGTCAGCTCGTTTTCATATAACTCAAGCTGCCATAATTTCTTCAGCTTTGTGATTCCCGAAGGGATTTCACCAGTAAGGTGATTCATCGACAGCTCCAAATTAATCAGCTCCGTGAGATTTCCAATTTCTTCAGGAATTTCCCCTTCAAGCCCACAATTCGATAAGTACAGCCAATTCAATTTATTAAGCTTTAAAATCACTTCAGGAAACGGTGTTCGATCAAATTGATTATCACCAAGGCTAAGCACGATCAAATTACTCATATTCGCAACAGAGTTCCATGGAAATTTCCCTGTAAACCCACTGTTATTTGCATAAAAATGGGTTAACTCGCTGAGTGAAGATAAATCAGGAAAAGATCCAGTAAATTTATTGTTGCCAACATCCAAGTAATTCAAGCTAACACACTTGTTCAAATCATCAGTGACTTTACCAGAAAATGAATTGAAACCCAAAGAGAGCTTTTCCAATGATTTAAGTGAACAAAATTTATCAAAAGGAACAAACCCCGAAATTCCTTGATTCGAAAGCTCGATTTCTTTGACTGACCCATCGGTGTTACATGTAATGCCAGTGAACTTACAGAGAGGAGTATTGGGTTCCCAATTTTTGAATACATTGGTGGTGAGGTTTGATAAAGAGGATTTAATGGATAGAAGTGTTTGTAGCTCGTCGGAAAAAGCGACGGGGAAGAGAAAGAAGAAGGAGAAAATAAAGATAAGTTCCGGCCGGCAATTGAATAGCGCCGCCATAGCTGACGAAGAAGTTGACGAAGAGAAGTTTTTGTCTTCGCTGTTGAGAAAAACGTGTGAAGAAGACGAGTATGAAGAGCGCTAATTCTAACAAATTATAGGCGTTCACATTATATACCTTACTATTTACTTTGTTTACTATTTCTTTATTTATAGTAGAAGTATTTTTATTGTAATTCTTTAATCGGTGTCAAATAATCATATTAAAGTTTGACTATTTTGGACTCGAGTCGTATAAGCCTCATTCGAGGAGAAACACTCCTTAACAAGATTTTTTTCTCTCGGATCCAAGATATCTAGTTAAGAAAAGAACAATGACATCCTAATTCAAGAGATATTGATTAAAATCACATCATTTTTTTTTAAAAATTTTATATCGTTCTTTTATTTTGCCTGAATTATCATTTATATATTAAAGTTTATTTAGAGTCTAATAATGAATACCAAAAAAAAAGTAAGTTCGGTGCACCAAAACTCTCGTTATGTGCAGGATCCGAGGAAGGACTCGACCACAAGGGTCAATTGTACATTGTCTTACCTTGTATTTCTAAAATAGGATATTTTTGAGGTTTAAATCTATGACTTCTTGATCATATGGCAACAACTTTACTAATTACTCTAAAAATCCCCTTCAATGTTATATCAAATATGAGATGGATAATTGATCTCACTGCATGAGCTATCTTTTGGATATTACTTTAGTTCTAAGATCTATTTCTTTACAAAAACATAATACCTAATTGAGTAAATAATGGTAGTTTAGACTTTTTTAAATAAGGGAAACAAACTATTTTTTACGAATGTACATTGTGATAATTTAGATAAGAAAGATGAAAAAGAAAATGATAATTAAAATAGGACACTAAAAAAAATCTCTTTATTTAATTTATTTTTCTAAAAAATAATGATCCTTTTTTTAGAATTTTCTTAATTTTAACTTTTTAAATAACATATTTAATATAAAATTAAACAATTTGGCATATATCATTAATTTAAAAATATAATTTTAAGAAAATTTATAAAATAACACAAATTGAAACATGTAGCATACTAATTATGATGTGTTTTTAATCATCTACTCCTTTATTTTAAAATTTTTGGCTCCACTTGTAAGAAAATGATTTTGTGGTGTCAGGAAACAAAAAAATGATTTATTTTTTTTGGTGCGTATAAATAAAAGGATTTTCGTTTGCTTAAAAAGCGGAAAATTGCCGGAAAAGCATTTTGTTAAAACTTTTTAAGATGAAGAGTTGACATAAACTTAATAATAATAAATCTTCAAAAGAATAATTTGTTTGACTTTTAATTGGTTATAATCAATAATTAATGGAGTAAAATGCAGCAATCTATTAATACGTAATGTAGGGGATTAGAGTTGAATGTTTCAATTCCGCTAGCTTTTATGTCATATTAAACTAAAAAACAAAAATGATAAAAACACAATATATGTGAAGTAATTTATCACTTTATATATTTATATTATTTATCATGATAAATAAAAATATGCAAGTAATTATATCTTTATTTGTCACTTCATAATATTACATAACCAATGATTTGAAAAATAAATTTATATATAGATATATATTAAAAAAGTAAAATGAAAGTATATTAAGTTAGGTAAAGATGAAGAAAACAAAGATAATAATAATGTAAACACATCAAATTAATCATTAATTATATAAAATAATATACTCATTCTTACCTAATAATAAGTTTACTGATTTAATATATTAATACAATTTATATAATAATATGAATAGTATATTTAAAGCAACAATTTAATACAATACTCATCCAAATTAACAAAATGTAGAGAATCTTCCTATCGACATTAGGATTAACAATAATATTAGCTCTTTTTGTCGTTTGACGTGTAACAATTTAATACAATATATATTTAAAAGATTCAATTAGGCTTATTGCGCTCTAATAACAGCAATACATACAGTGAAATTTTATAAGTAAGATCTGAGGAAAGTAAAGTGTCTATGAGAGGTTATTTTCGAAAAACTCTCGTCTCAAAAATCAAGCCTCATAAGCAGTGGATACTAGATATGAGAGGAAAAAAGGAGAAAAGAAAAGAAACAAAAAGGAAAAAGGATAAAAAAGAAAATGACTAATAATGAAGAGCAAATGATAGTACATAATATGGTAATAGTAACAAATATAAGACAAATAATGACAATACAAGATATAAAGATACGATTATTCCTACTAATCTACTATATCACAAGACTATACATTAATCTATCACTACTAGTCTATTAGCATTCTACCCTAATACGTGACATATGCTTATTTCACTCTTAGAATATGTCATCGATGAGTTGAAGTTTCGCCACATCTTATTGAATTGTAATATATATTAAATTAGCAAAAATTTTTTAGAACAAACAAATCTCAAAATATAATAGCAAATGGTACAAATCGATAATGTGACGAATAACTAATCCACCTAATATTAGTTGTGGCAGTGTCACATACGTAAGTATTGCCACTTTATTGTTCTATATAGCTATCACCTTATTATAGATAATCCTTTTTTTTTCTCCTCATAACATTTTAGTATTTGAAGCTTAATGAAAATTCTTTTACGTGTACGCAATTATTATTTTTTCTATTAATTAAAAAAAAAGTTCCTTGCATTAAAGTAGTTAAATTTAAAATGTTTTTATTATATTATAACAAGAAAGATGGATATTGTAAATAATATTTAGTTATCAGAAAATATTTCATATTTTTAAAAGTCTGAAGAGACATTTGATAATCTTTTATTCGTAAACAACATCGAAATACATTAACCATCGCAAAATTTAACATCAATGGCAGTAAGCTCTTCCAATCCATGTAACTTACTTTTATTTTAGTATGGTTAAAACAATTTTTTTTAAACATCAAATTTGATCATTTGCATTTTACTCTCAACAACATTCTATAGCAATGAAATAAAATATTTAATACGATAAGATTTATCTTTTGTATATCATACACATTAAAGTTAGGTTACAAGACTAAAAAATCATTACATCCTTTATTAATTGTATATAACTAGGTGCGTTTTACTAATGCTTTAGTGCTAAAAAAAAGTGACTAGTAATAATTTTGGTTTTGTTACTTTTTCTTTCTCAACTTAGAATTTCAAAGTTAAATTTTAGTGCGAATTCAGATATAAAAATTTTAATTTTTTTAATAGATGAACTGTTTTGACATTTTGCAGAAATTCTCTCATTTTTCAGTCGACTTAGTCTGTATATATACACGTTTATTATTATTATTATTATTATTATTGTTATTATTATTATTATTGAGAGAGAAAGAGGGGACAAGAGATAGAAGACTGCATATGATATTTGTCTTAATTGAAATTATAAAAGAGCTAAAGTAGTGCACTTCATATTTCCACTTGCTTTCACTTTCAATTTATTTTTAATTCCTTTTTCGTTTAATATTTTTATTTCTGATGAAAGTGTGTGTAGCCAGATTCATGGAAACTTCCAAGCTGCTTTTGTTGACCCTAACCACCACGTGGACTTCCATCCTTGTCTTTTTAATGTTTCTTATCTTTATAAAAATAAAAGAAATTTCTCATTTTGTTTATATTAAAGTTTGATTACTCTCCGTAAAATTCACTTTCGAAAGACTCGCTTTCCAAAATATTGTATTCATTTGAGAGGTAGAGTGGAGGAATTTCTAACTATTTTATCATTATCATCAATTTGTAAAAATATTACTAAATTATTATAAAGTATTACTCCTTTAAATTTAATTTAATCTATATGACTTTATTTTTTATTTTACTTGGTAACATAAAAAATACTCTAATAAAATTCGAGCATCATCAACTCCAAGACCAAACGTGTGAACTGACTACACTTTGGGGAGTGGTGGCCAAATTCTCAGTGATTCATACAACTATTTTAATTGTTAAATATATTAAAAATAATTATTTTTAAATATTATTTTTAAATTTTTATTTATTATTTATATTAAAAATAAATATTTAATAAGACTTATTCATTTCGTAAAATCATAAGATAATTCTACGTTTAGAATGTACTTAGTACGCCAAATCTTTTTACAATTTTCTCATATTAACTTTCAAAAATATTATTTTTTGCCTCCATCTTCTCCATTCTCACCCGCACACCCTCACCTTTAAAAAATGTGAAATTATTATTTTTTAAAAAAATTAAATTATTTAAAAGTTAGGTCTGGAGTTGAGTATGATCAGATTTTGATTTAAATTATTTTTTATTTACTAACAAAATACTACAAAATATTTTTCACATATCAACTAAACATGAGAAAATAAGTTAGAAATCAACTTATTTTTCAAGTAAATATTTTCTAGAAAAACTTTTTCCTTCATACCAAACAAATTCTTAGTTCCTAATTTATCCTTAACATTAGTTACAGTTATTTTTCAATTACATTTTTCAAGATACTTATTTATTATATTTAAAAAGTGATTTAGTAAATCATTTATGTTTCGTAATCGCTATGCGAAGACAATAGTGAACAATATTGTTGGACGGGGGAGTAAATGCTAACTTAGATAATCAAGAGAGAATTGATTAATTTTTTTCCATCCTTTAACATTAGTTATTTTAGAATTAAGATGCATATATAAATAAAAATTTAATTATTTATAAGGCATATATTAATCAAACAATACTTCTAGTTAATTTTTTCTTGAAAATTATGTCAGATCTTATCAATATAATCATGTAAGTTTAAAACGAATGCGCTACCGGATGAAATGCTTAAGCAATTAGTTGCATAAATAATAGAATTTGATGACTAAATTGATGGTTAATACCATCAACTTGGGACATGGTTTATATATTTTGGGAACTATTTTGATGATCCAACAATTAATTCAAATTTAGGAGTCAATTTGTCCTATTTCACCACTAATTCTTTATCCACTATTTTAAAAAACTTCACCATTTATTGAGTGCGCCATTATTTAAGTAATTGATTATTAGTAATGTGTAATTAATGATAATCTGCACCAAGTACGGTCAAAAGGAATGAAATAATTAACTTGCACCACAGCCACCACTAATGCTTATCCTGTTTGGAAGAAGAAATTTGAACTAATTTGATCACTTTTTAATATCCCAAATAATTTACTTCTAAATTCATTAAAAGGAACTGAAAATAAGACCACAAGAGAATTTTAATATCCCAGATAATTTACTTCTAAATTCATCACAAAATTAGACTACTTATAAAACCATTTTAAGTTCCATTCGTTGAGAATTTATGTTTTATGCATTAATAATGGCAAAATCTTCGTATCATCTTGGAATAATATGTAATTTTTATACCAATATTTACAGAGTGAATTGATCAGAACTTATTATTTAATAACCAGTTAAATTGCATTTATAAGTCTTCTTATATTTATCCTTTTGTGTACTTTGCCCGTGAAATATTCAGATTTTACCTGTGAAAGAGAAATGGTCAAGCAAGTAAATTAACAGAACCATAAAGTTTAGATATTCCAATAAGTAATATGGAATAAAGAGTGTGTTGGACAGCCTATATATATATATATATATTTGCTTTTATTATCACACAGTGCCAACTGCAAAAGCAAATAAAAATGATAAAGGCCACGTCAAGTAAACATGGACAGTCAACTAAGAAAGACAAATTGTCTCTGAAAATTATTTATTGACGTAACGGATAATCGTGTTTTTAATTTGATTTTAACTGATATTTATATTTAAATATGTATGAATAAATATTTGTAAAAAGTTAAATAAGTTGACACACTGTTCAAGTGTACACCATATAAAATTAGGCTTGGACTTGTGTCTACTTATTCAATTTTATACAAATTTACATATTGTTACTATAAGTTAAAGATAATTATGTAGTATAATTGTTATTTTTTCTAATGAAATAACTTCATACAAATTTCATATAATTAATGTAATATTCAGTATGAAGTTAAATCAATTTCAAGAATATTAGACTAGATGAAATGAGAGAAGAGTCAAGTCCTCTGAATTTACAGAGTTTCCTTAAGAAAATTACTCCCCTCAAGTACTCGAGGTTATGGAATATATCAACAACATTACCCCAATGCCTCAAAGGCTCCCGCCCATTGCGGGGTAAGGGGGGGTCGGATGTACGCAGCCTG
>JAABOM020000084.1:24022306-24034000 GCA_011800125.2 Solanum clarkiae | reverse complement strand
TTTAAAAATTGTAGAGATAAAAATGCAAAGTTTTGAAAATTAATGACACTGTGACGGGTAAAAATTGGGTGTCAACAATGACTTTGCATGAATGACATGCATTTTAAATAAAAAATAAGTGAGATCGTGAATTATATGATCTTAAACCTAAAATATATATGTATTGAATCTTGTGATTCTTAAATACATCATGTGAAAATTTAAAATTAAAAAGCTAACACTAAATATCTAAAAAAGTAATATTTTTAAAAGAATAAAATCGAGGGAGTTAAATAATATTCAGGGTAACATCATGGTTGGTTATTTGTTGAACATTAAATTATTTTTTGAGACATAAAAATCACTCAGTTTTACCCAAGTACCATACAAATTCACTAAACTGTTATGTGTAACGAAAAGAAGTCATTCAAGTTTGGCTAAATATCACAAGAAGTCGCTGAAAATAACTTTTAAATAAACGAGTACTTTGTTTAGATTTGTTGGAAGAATATATATTTGAAAAAATACGCGGAATAAGTAAATATATATTAGTTAATTAACTAATATACTATCAATTACACTTTGACTTTATATAAGTTGCATATTTGTAGAGTAATATACAAACACTATAAATTGTATCAAATTATACAAACACTGTGAATTATATAACGAATTATATAAATGTTGTGCACATATTGGATAGCAAAATATGCATACACTGTGAATTGTACAGCAAATTATTCAGACGTGCGTGAATTATACAACAAACTATACAAATACTTCTATGGCTATAGTTACAAAGTGTAATTACCTAAACTGATCCTCTTTCGACTTATTAAGTTTTAGCACTAAACTATTTATAAAAAATTCTTCAAAAATATTTTGTTACAAGCATGGCCACAATTTGCATAGTCTGACCCAGTGTTGCTTGCAGAATGCAATCACGAAAGCCCATTTATACCTCGTGGGCCTAGACTCATTTCTTGTCATCCAAATGGTCCGTTGGCCCATTATGAGGGGAAATCACTGGGCTGGGCTAAATTTGGGCTTTTGTGTGTGTGGGTTGGGCTGGGGATCAAGTATACACAAATAGCCACTTATTGATTAGCTATTTAAGAAAAAGTCCCAATTATAAAGCATTTAATGGTGAACTGCTTCATAAACAAATTAAGATCTACTTAATTGAAATTGCAAATTGCAAATATGAAATTTCATACTTCAGTCCTTCAAGTCTTAAGTCGAAATTTCAAAGTATTTAAATAAAATAAAAACTACTTTTAAATATTTATTTTAAATCAAAATAACAAGAATAAATCAAAAATCATCAGTTAAAAATTCTTAACCAAAAACAAGAAGTCAATCCAAAAGTGCTCTAAATTCCTATGGTTTTCCAATTTATCTTTTATGCATATTAAATGTTTTGATTATTTTCCACCAAAGAGTGCTATATTTTCAAATTGGTCACTTGTGACAAAAATTAGCTTTAATGTTTTACACTAAATATCTTCTCTTGAATTGTCATTTTTATAAGCAGAAATGAGCGTCTGCAATATTTTACATACTAAGTGATACTCCTAGTAAATTGTTGTGATTTTATAAGCCCAAAAAAAAGCATCATTTGGACAATGGAAAAGATATGAAGTTAACCATTAATTTTTGTTAATTCACTATATTAAAAATAAATTTATAATTTTATTTATCTGCTTAAATAAATCAATAAATAAAAATTAATATTAACTGATCATTTTAAATCATTTAAAAAAATTTGTTACAAACAAATAAAAGGAGGAGGGGAGAAAAAAGAGGAGTATCGTGGTTGTACCGATATCAATTGGTCAGTTTCTCATAGTTGATCGAATGATCCAGCCCCATATTGCTCCCTACGCCCTTCGGATCTAGAGTCGCTATCCGCTGTCCTATTAAAAATGGGATGAATCAAACGACTCTTACAGATAGATGAGATATAAAAAAAGAAACATAATTTTTCAGAGTAATTTTTCATAATTTCAAAATGAAAAAGCTTAGTTAATGATAAAATTGGATATAATTTATCATTTTTTAAGAAAAGAAAGTGAGCAACTTTTGTGTACTCATCAAATCATATCAACTCACCATTTACCGAACTTTTTCTTTTGAGCATTACTCCATTCATCCTTTTCTTTACTTGCATTATATTAAAAATAATTATTCATTTTAAAAAATTAAAAAAAAATATCACTTAATTTTTCACTTATTTTTATTAGTAATTATATTTATTTTTAAAAATATTAAATTTGTTAGATTTCACAGGTAGTACAGTAAAATTATTATCATATTTATTATTTCTGAAAAAATATGTCAAGATAATATTGAACAAGTAAAAATAGACAAAATGTGACAAACTAAATTTCCTTTATTAAGAGAGACTATTACTAAACTAAATATAATAAAAGAAAAAGATTTAAATATATTTACGTGATCCATTAAAAGTTTGATTTATATAAGGTTCATTCATATCATTATTTTTTAATTTTAATTTTGCAAAATTATTTATTTACATATCACTTATAATAAATGATAAAAATAATAATAAGCGAAATTTGATATAATATTTGAAAATATATAATATATGCACATCTCATTACTTCGTAAAAATAAAAAAACTTTTTAAACGACCTTCGACTCAAATACGACAAACTCAGGTAAAATAAAAAGGAACAATAAAGATGCAAAGCCTATATGCTGACAACAATAGAGACTGATAATCAACCATATAAACAAATACAATACACCAAAAAAATTAAACCTTCAGATGACTAAACACCTTACGGCTCCACTAATTTTTATTTAAAATCACATGTTCGATAATATAAAACTAAATCATATTTTATTTAATTATTTATATCTAATAACTTTTCGATCTAATTATATTTTATTTAATCATTTATCTCTAATATCTTTTCGATCTATCTCTTCTTTTACATGAATTCCCAACAACTAACCGATCTCTCACACCTATTTATAAATCCCACCTGTTATGTCTTTTTTATATCAAAACAGATCCCTTTTCCTTTTGTGAAATAGAAATGTCAATTAGATAAAATCCTCATTAATTCTTTTCGCACTCCGAATCTCCATTTGTAAACCCAACTTTCTGGCCTGAAGATGAAACTGAGCCACCGCCGCCAACAATTTAACGGCCTGTTTTTGCCGGAGAATATGTAGAATCTTCCTGACCGTTGATCCTCTCAAATGCTCTGCCGTTTCAATTATCGACATCATTGACTGTTTTAGCCCATCAATTACACTTTCCAAATCCGACGCCTCTCCGTCGATCACCGTTTCCCCTCTTTTCATCAGCTCAAATATCGGCGGCGCCGCCACTTTTTCTTGAACCTTCGCCATACCTTTTTCAATTGCCTGTTTCAAATGAAATTTCACAATTAAAGCGTGAGTAAATATACGTAGATTTTCCTAATAATAAAAAATAAATAATAGTATAAAAAACTATAATAAAATAATAAATATAAGATGAATAATAACGATACAAGAATATAAGATATAAATACTATGGTTACTAACGTACTAAATCATAAATCATACATTAATTTATCCTACTAATTTATTAGCCTTTAATTTAGAGTATTTTAATTAATTAAAACTATATTTTGATAATTTAATCTTACAAGATTAGGTCCGCCAAACTCACCAAGAATTGTCCAGTTCTTATAATGTAATTCATTTCATTAATCATGTGAGCGTGAATTATTTTTTTTATAAAAACCACTCATTTCATTAAATTAATTACCATCTTTAGCAAATCTTTTATATTGATATTTGAAATTACGCAGAAAAATATAATGAAAAAGTTACTTAATTTTACTTGATAATAACTAGTAAAATGAAGAAATTAAATGTTGTCGACTGTTAGGGGGTTTAACTCTTTATGCAATTTATTATAATTTAATTTATTTTTAATTGGAGAAAAATAATAAATATCTCTTATAATGTGTCTTGAAAGAAAGATTTTTCCTCGAAGAAAATGAATTTGAAAAAAGAAAAAAAATTGACTCTGACCGATAAACTACCAAAAAACAAAATGCAACTCATGCAAAGTTAAACTATATTTCATTAATTTATTTTAATATATAGTCAATTTCACTTATTGTGTAGCAGCTCAATGAAACAAACAAACAAAAACACAGAGGCTTTGCCTGTCGAAAAAGTTTCAAGAAATCACACAAGTGTTTATAATAATTAAATAAATACTTGACAGTTTGTAAGTGGAAGAGGTTTCAAAAAATTGCAGAATTATAATAATTAAAAATTACTTAGGGAAATTAAATATTAGTATAGCATCGGTTGAAGTATGACAAAAGTCTGATGATTAATGAGATTGATGAACTCCTTATAAGACTTGAGCAATTCTTCTTTCTCTTGAACTAACTTTTGTAGTGTGAGTTAGGCCGAAGACCTAATTTTATATGGTATTAGAGCAAGACCTGTCTCATCAATATTGGGCCTCCGAAAAAGCTCATGCACTAGACGTGAAGGTGTTGACGAATGATAAAAGTCCCACATTGATGAAGAGATTCCTTCTTTCCTCGAGCTATCTTTTGAAGTGTGAGTTAGACACGACATCTCTCTCACATTTTTTAAAAAAAAGAAAAAGATTTGCAGGTCGGAGAAGTTTCGAGTAATCATATAATAAAATAGCGGTTGCAAAAGAAGTTTCGAGAAATCATAAAATAAAAAATAAAAACAAGCACATTACATTACCTTTTCTTCTCTTTTAGTTTCTGCTTTTAATCTCTTCAACTCTTCCCCTTGCTGTGTTGACAATTCTGTTCCTATTGAGTAATTAATTGTTGAAAAAAGTGTACTAGGCTTAAAACCAGCCATCCAGAGAAATGTCTTTTCCAAAGAAGTATACCATGGTGGAGATACTAAAACAAATACATCTCTATTTGTTGACATGAATTTTTCTCTATAGTAATCTAAGTAATGATCCAAAACTTGGCTCAACAATTCACTGATATTTTCATCTTCATCATCATATGAGTTGGAAATTGCATTTAATTTATCAAGAAAATTTTGGAGTTGGATAAGCCAATTCTCATAGTAAGGATTAATAGTGGAAGTGGAAGTTGATGCCATGTTTGAATGTTTGGTAGTGATCTTCTACTGTGGAATAATTTTGGCTCTATTATATATAGTAGTACCTTTTTATTTCTTTAATTTGGTCGGTTTTAGTTTTCTTTTAAAAATTTTTTTTGTCTTAGTTGTTAAGATTTTTGTTGTCAAAAAATTCAAGCTCATGTGTTTTGAGGATGGTGTAATTGCTCATGGCGGTTTGCTTTTATTACGTATATAACTTTTTGGAAGTTTCTATGAAAAGTATTTATTTAAGTAAAAAGTATCACTATCTATGTCCATGGTTACTTATACATACTAAAAACATTTATTTTTAATTTTATTTATTTAATTTTAAAAAATTATTTATTTTATTGTAATTAATTTATAAAAATTAATATAATAAAATTAAATTTTAAAAGGAAAAAATGCAAAAAGTATACATTTTTAGACTCAATTTTACCTCTATGTGTCAACTTTATTTTCGCCCAAAAAGTCAACAATTATATGCCAAAAAAAAAAAAAAGGCTAAGGATGTGACATAAAGTCTAAAGAAGTGACATAAAATTTGACAAAAATATAAATATTTTTAGATGTTTACACATAGAGGGAAAATTAGGTGTAAAAATGTATATTCTTGTAATTTTCCCTTTTAAAATGTACCAAATAGAATATCAAGAAGGAAAGATATCGCCAAAAGATGTGATGCAACGGATGGAGCTGCATGCTTCTCTTTCAATCAGAAATGTTGGACTTAAGTCCAGAATATAGAAAATTCTTAATAAAAAAATGCTCCAAATATAGTCGAACTTTATTGTGATATCAAGAAAAAAAAGAAAGAAAAAAAAATTAAATGAGGGAGTAATATACGTGTGGGTTTTTATGTTTGTTTGTTTGTGGGGCAAAACACAACCGGGACGCGTTAAAACTCTCTATACAAGTAGTATTTTTCGGTACGTTTAAAACAAGGATTTCATTTCCCAACGTCCAAATGTATAAGATTTTTTTTATTTAAAAACTAGCAAAATATAAACTTTAATAAAATAATAATTAAAATTAATAATAAATTAATCTACACTATTGTAAGTAAAATATTTTTATATATAAATAAGTATGTGGTAGTGACGGCAAGCATTGAAGTAGTGTTTGATAGTAATAGTTACTGACAATTTCACTGGATGATAATAATAGCTAACGATAGTAATAGCTAATGATAATGATAAATAATAATAGTGATTGATGACACATAATAAAAATATAATAATAGTGACTGATGATTGTTACGATAATGATAATTGATGAATGATGATAGTCATAATAAATAGTGACCATAGTTATGATGCAATTGTTTATTGTGGTTGATAATAATGATAAGTGACTACGGGTGTTGTTTATCTATAATGGTGATAATAACAATAACAATTTATTCAATGAAATTTCACAAAGTAAGGTTTGGGAAGGCTAGAGTGTACGTAGATCTCTATCCTTATGGAGATAGAGAGCCTATTTTCAAAAAGACTCTAGACTCGAATGTATCCCTCTAAGTAAAAAGAAAAACAATAAATATAAAATAACGATTAAAGGACAAGCAATGTCAATTCTGCAACAAAAATGAGAAAAATGACTAAATAATCAAAAACCAGTAATAACATTCATAAAAGCACGTAATCCTATGACAAATCTAAAATTTATCATTCCTATTAATTTTTTACCTTAATACGTGACTTTCACTCATTTCTATGTGAGATCATGTGCTCAGTGTCAGTGATATGAAGATGCACAATCTATAATGACGATAGATGATAATAATTATCTTGAATAATGATGGAATTAGTTGATAATGGTAGGAGATATATAGTGTTGAATGAAATGAATTGATAAACTGCCACTTTGTTTTTTAGATACCTTTGGATAAATATCTTAATAATATTAAAATTTTATTATTAGTCTGGATTGTTCAAAATCATTAATTATTAAATAATTATAAGATTAAAATAATAAATATATTTAATGATTAAAATTTAAACTTTTAAAATAAATGGATTAGATACAAAATAAAATGTAAATAATTAAAAGTAAAATCTTCATTAAATACAGACAAAGAAGGTCTAAATTACTCTTGCGACTAGTATACTTGCTTATAAGGGTTGATGAAGTTGACCATTCACTCAATTAAAAATTACACTTTGGAAAAGGAAAGTCTGGTAGTTTTTGGACTTTGGTAGATGATATGAGTCGCGTAGTACACTGAAGAGAATATTGCGCACACATCCTGTGGATTATTACCATATAAATAATATATTAATTTCCTAACTTGATTTGCTATTTTTTTTTTAAAAAAAAAAAAAGTATGTGTGTGTGAGAGAGAGTGTGAGTGGTAAGTGTGATGTACAAATTAAATCGAAAGAGAAAACGTGTTAATTATCTCTTATATAAGAGAATAATCCAACAGCTTCAAGTCGTGTTGTTTGTTTGAGCAACTTTCGATTGAGCTATCTGTTTATTCTTCTTTATTATATAAGATTTATAAAAATATTGTGAACTTTTTAATTTAGAGCTCGTTTGGCTTAGCTAAAAAAAATAATTTTTAAAAAGTATTTTAGAAATATTTTTTAAAGTGCTGAAATTTATTTAAAAAATAAGCAGTTATGTGTTTAGATAAAAGCGTTGTAGCTGAAAAAAATTATTGATGTGTTTGGCACGTAAGTGCTGTTAAGCACTTTTTTAATTAAAAATGTCTTATAAGTAAATTTTATATACACAAGTTAAAGATGAAATTTTTGCAGTACCCAATTTTTAAACAAGTAGAAAAGTTGGATTAGTAACAAATTTGAGTAAAATCTAATAAAAAAATTAAAAAATAGTAAACTTACATTAATGGTAGCGGAGAAGAGAACCCAAGCTTTGTCAAGAGAAAGCACGGCGAGAAGAGTGTTGGGTTGTGGTTCGAATTGAAATAATGAGAAGGGAGAGAGTAGTTAGGGTTACTTTAGTTAAGGATAATTTTGAAATATGAAAAAATATTTAGAGTAAAAAGGTAATTGTGTTGGTCAAACTATAACAACTTTTAAGCTAAAAAAGAAAAGTTGGGGGGGGGGGGGTGCTCTTTTAACTTATTTTAAACAGATTTTAACTTTTTTTAAGTTGTTTTGAAAATTGTCAAACACTTTTATAACCTAAAAAAAGCTTAAAAGCTGGTTTAAGCCAAACAAGCTCTTAATCATGTTAAGGCACTGCTTATTCTGCTTCAATTGCTTGCTTATATTTCTTCAATTACTTCAATTATGATGTTACAATGTTACCCCCAATAAACCATTTTTTCCAACTGCTTCAACTATGATTTTACTATATTATCCTAATTAATTATTTTAAGTCATGTAAATATTAGAATTAAGATAAAACAAATGAAAAATATAAATTAAATCTTCCTAGACAAATAAAAATAATTAACTACTTTAATATCTTTCAATGATTATATTCTTGTAAAAGTTTATGTATATTGCTCAAAATTATGTAAAAAGTACTATATGCACAAAATTGACAATTTAAAATTTTAGTTCTTGAAATTTTCTTAATGCCACATAAATTAGGATAGAGAGAGTAACATACATTATTTAAAATTTATACAAAATATACTATAAATTATAATACTTAATAATTTGAAATATCTGAAAAATAAATAAAATTTTGATTGACTTTGAAAAGTTTATATGTGTAATATAAAGTGGAATAAAATAAGTAACATAAATTATTTAAAATTAATATAAAACGTACTGCAATAAATTAATAATTTTAAAAATTTTAAAATATATAATTTTTAGAAAAATAAATGCACGAACTCCTACTAATTTATATATAGATGAATTAATTCTGTATACAACATGCATGTGCATAAAATGTTACTCAATGAATTTAGAGAATAGTTATATTTAATTTGAATGGATTCATGGCAATTTTAATATATATTCAATGAATTTATACTCCCTCTGTTTTTTCTGTTGCTTGGCCATGTTAACTTCGTAACTCGTATTACGTTTGAAACAAGTTTTATTAGAAGTGTATCTTCACTGTAAAGCAAATTTTTCTCAATCGCAAATTTATGAGAAATTTATGTTATAAAATAATAAAAATATTCACAAATAGGATAAATAAATAAATAAAATTTAAAGAAAAATCAATCTTGTCCATCCATTTTATTTTTAAACATTTATTTGGTAAAGAATTGATAATACACTCTTAGATTTTGTCAAGAAAATCTATGCTTTCTCTCCTTTTCTTTTATAAATCATTCGACACGATCGATTTTAAGATGTAAAATATTAGTTGAAGAATATAAATAAAAATAACAAAAATATTTCGTCAAAAAATATATGTGATTGTGTTATAGAATTGATCTAAGTTTTATAAAAAAACATATCTAAGTTTGATTTGAAGTTGTTAAATTTTTTTATGTATATTTAAAAGAAATTATCAAAAGGGGTCTTTTGTCCCACGATTTCAACTGACCGTGTCTGCAAACGAAAAAATATATAGAAATAATTATTATATCATAGTGCCATACTTATCTTTGTATGCAAGACTCAATTATTTAATTTTTTACAAAGGTTTATGTGAACCATATTATAATTGAAAACAGTATGACGTGCATTCTTTTTGAAGTTATTCACTATGGTCAAACAAATTATATTAAAATATTTGCAAAGAGCCAAAAAGAGTAGTACAAATGAATTAAGACACTCAGAAAATTCATAAAAGAAAATCCTCATCTATAAAATCTAATTAACCCCTCTATTTCATCTGATCATATGCTAAAAATATTTTCTATTTTATTGATTTATTTTAGCAAATAAAGGCCGTATATTCCTTTTATTATTTTTATCATTAAGTACGGTAAAAAGCAGTAATAGTCAAACTTTGATTTAAAGTATAATTTAATAAATATAATTCAGTACGTACTAAAACATCATTTTATTCTCTTTATTTTAATTATCTTTTTCTTTTTAATCCATTTTACCAAGAATGTTTCCTTTTTAATTTTACAATCTTTTAGTTTCAATATCCCATATGATATTTTTCTTATAAATACAAAATTAAAAGAAGTTTTAATATATTGTATATATCTCTAATTTCTCCATGGGGAAGGAAAAACTATGTATATATTCTATCTTTTTAAAATTCCACTTGTAAAATTGTTTCTTATTTGTTATTGTTATTGCACATATTTTAATTTCAAACTATAAAAATTGAAAAATTCTTTCTTGTCTAATTAAATCAAAAATTAAAAATAATAAAATAATCTCTTAAAAAAAGTTATAAGACAAATAAGGAATCAATTTAAATAGATACGTCATTTTATGTTCCCACATTTATAATTTGAGACGGGAATTAAAGCTGCTCTTTTATTAAAGTCGGTTCACTTTCCTACTGCCGCCTTTTTCGTTGGGACTTGGATGCGAAAGTACCAGATTCAATGAATTGAAATCGATAAATTATTTTTAAATATATAATATGTTTGAGAATTTCATAATTTTTAGGTAGTGTAACAATTTTTTTAATCAAATATAATTAGTTTTTTTTTTTAAATTTCAAAAGTATCCTTCATACTTCGATGATTCATAAATAAATGTCAGGAAGAGCATGTTTGTAACTACTCAGTTTGAGAAAACTTAGCCTACCTAAGCGCTAAATAGCTATTGAATGGTTCCAATGGAATTTTGTGCTCTCGAGAGACGAAACGTGTAACACCCTAAATTTTTTTAAAGCTAAGAGTGAATCATTCTTCATAGGATATATAATTTTAGTTAATGATTCTTAATTGAGTATAAGTGTTAAAGTCAAATTCTTAATGTGGAAATAGAATTGGAGAAGATCTAAGGTCACACGAACCCTCTAGTACGAAGTTAAGCTAAAAACCTTCTTAGCGTTTGAGTTCTAACGTAAGATTTTATAAAAGATAGATGGACCAGTGACTTTTAGGTTGTATATATATGCTAGGATCAATTTCTAAGTATTTAAAATATATTAGATGTGATTTAGAGTCACAACGGATCTTTTACATCAAGCCAAGTTTAAAGAATTTCTAGCAACTAAGTTTTCGTATGAGTCGATAGAAGGGTCAACTTCAAATGACCATATCTCCTAAAGTATAATGAGTTAGCTGACCCATAATATATCATATCGAAGGTATTCAAATTAGCTTTTCAACGCATCTGATTTCGCGTTAATCAGAGTTCGGAGTAGAAAGTTATGACAATTTTAGTGAAGGCGTACAGAGCTGTTCGAAGGTCCGCGCCCGGAGTGCATTGCGGACCTGACGCGGACCCTTACTAGATAAGTTAATGACCTTTTTTTTTTATAATTTGAGGGTATTTTTATCCCAAAATCTTTGGGGGTCTATTTAAGGTCCTAAAAAGTCCAAAACGTCAGTTTTCATAATAAAAAATCCTCTCTTTCATTCATAAACATAAACACTCGAGAATTATCAAGAAAATCATCAAGTTAGGATTAGCTTCCAAGATTTTTCCTCAAAATCATCAAATTAGGATTAGCTTCCAAGATTCCTCCTCAAGGTAAGTTATTCTTCATGAATTTCAAGCTACCCAA
>JAABOM020000084.1:23905873-23980840 GCA_011800125.2 Solanum clarkiae | reverse complement strand
GGGGGGGGGGGGGGGGGGGGGAAAGACAAGATACCTATTAGCTAAGCTAGGAGGCTTAATTACATCATTTATCCTATCATGGTCATGCACATGCCCTGATTTAGATCAGGGCTCGTGGGTCCAACTGGGGGCGGAGCCAACATACATTGAGGGTTTCATCTGAACAAATTATATTATTTATATAAGGTTAAAATAATTTTTTTATATATATATAATAGATATCGAATCTCCTTCAGCTAGTTCGTGTGTTACTTCTTTAAATTTTGAACCCCCTTAATTAATATCTTGGCTTCGCCACTGAATCTAACCAAATTCATTGTTTTTACTAAGAAATTTAAATATAAGAAAATAAATATACGAAAAAATCAAAAAAATGATCGATATATGTATGTATAGAAAGAGATAATATAGTTTGTTTGATGCAATAGAAGAATTAGGTCCTTATGAAATCTCTTTATGATTAACAAACAATTACAAATATCGAACAAATCGATCCATCAAGAAACAAGTATTGGACATGAAAATATATTGTCATATGTGCACAAAAGAAAAGAGATTTGAAATTAGGAGAAACCGGCATGCACATTTCCCGCTCATTAGTGATTTTTTTGAAATTGCTTGAGTTTCGTGAGTTTTTACTTTTTTGAGCAAGAAATTTTTTGCGATAAGATTTCTTGTATTATGTTTGACAGTTCACTTCTCGTCTAAGTAATCGATTCTTTAGCAAAACAGACGATGGCCTGAGTAACCGATTCTTCAGCAAAACAGACGACGATCTGAGTAATCGATTCTTCAGCAAAATAGATGCCAACTAGAATAACAGACGACAACCAGAATAATAGACACACGTAAATATTTTATCGAAAGGCTGACAATTGGCGCACACAAAGGTGGTTCTGCTACTATGTGCACATGATGACGAAGATAGAATTTTCATCAAGAAGAATTATTTTTTATTATATAACATATTTGATGTTGTGCCTTTTGGCTTTTCAAAAATAGGGGTTTGGAAGAGCCCCTCTAGCTCAACCTTAAAGGGAAATTTAGTGTAAGTTCAATCGATTCAATCAAACCCATTATTTTAAAGGAGTATGTACACATATATGTATAAAAAAAAAAGTACTATACTAGCTCTATCGCAAAAAATGTGTAAAAAAAAAATTACATTATCGAGTTAAATTACTTACCTACAATAAGATATCTTTACACTATCAACATGTATAACTACTCAAAATTAACATATTACAATTTGCATAAAAAATATTTTTGCAAATAAATAAATAACAAATAGTGGTGTTTGGAGGGATATTGCTATCATAAGTCTATTCCTTATCCCCTTTTTAATACGTGGGAAAATAATTATGAAAATATCAAGAATTCTTAGTCCCACAAAGTTCTAAGTAGGTAGTGGGAAGATTTGCTGGCATTTGTGGTACAGAGTAAGGACTTTAATTTACATCATATACTATATCACAACTCACACGCCTAAAATAGGTCAATTTTCGAGCGCAGTACCATTCTTGTCCTCTTTGCATCATATGTTATCTCTTATTTCGAAAAATGCGTCACACTTCTCTTATCTTTTTCTTATTATTATTCAAATCAAATTTTATTTTAAAATGCGTTTGGTGTGAATAATAGAAAATATTTTCATTTAATTTAGGCAAGAATTTTAAGATGGTGAATTGAGACATTGGGGAAAAGGCTGGATATCGACTGGCGCTAGGGTGAGGTGTCTGGAGCATAGGAAGGAGATAATCAATGTGTAATGTCACTTGTACGATAGTGAAAGAATATTCTAAACTCGAAAATTAACATCCAGGTAATTTAGGATTTTTTTTGCCCACCACATGAAGATGATCATCAGAAGGGGTGGCAAAATTAAACCCAACCCTCCCAACTTGTTGAAATTTGGGAGGGTTATCATTTATTAGGTCAATTCATTTCAACTCATTGAGTTGATATGCCATCTGAATTGACTCACGAGTGATCTTGTCAAAATTATTTTTAAACACTTTTTTTTTTTTAAAAAATTGATATGTTTTATATAGCCAAAATAAAGAAAAATATAATTTAATTATGTACTAAAATATTAAAAAAGAACAAATAAAGTAAGTAAAAGTTGGATCATATTGGGTCTTCACCTACTCTATAACCCAATATTCAACTCGTTTTGACCCAACTCATTTTGATCCAAGCAAATTCGAATTGAGTTGGGTCTTGATCCATTATGACCAACTCGTCCAATTGTCACCCCTAATTATTAACTCTCAACATATATATAATATGCTTAGCAAGCCTCACAACTTAAGTCCGATAGCCGGATATAAGACAAGCAAATATACATATATATATTTTAACCTAGTTGATAATTTTAAGAGAAAGTATATAAATTATATAAAATAGAATAGAAACAGTGATGTCAGACCGTACGTGACAACTATTGGAGTGAGAGTTTGAAAGTGGAAGTAGTCCCTCTGCCCTTTGGTATTACTAGACTATTCTCTTATTTACAATGTCCCTTTTGGATAACACACATAATATGCTACTTATTCTATTCTCTATAGGCTAAATGACAAATTCCCATTTACTATGCCCTGCCCTGTACCATATTCTTGTACTCTATGTCTACCTATCAAATTGATTATATTCTTCTATTCCAACAAACAATGTTCAAATTCTAAGAATAAACAACAATAATGGAGTAATTAATAACAATAAGTGACCAAGTCAACATTTTTATCGAATATTGACGTACAACATCCAATTTTTTGGCTATGTAGTAAAATAAAAACATTGTTAATAGGGTTGATTTTGATAATTAAATTGTGAATAATTGAAGAATCGATTGTTAAAACAAAAATTGAGAAAGCAGCCTCCATATTAGGAATTGAAAATACGCTCTTAGTGATTGTCACGGTGACTATAGTGATATGTCACTATGCCTAAGCAAATATTTCGTTGGTATCAAGTTTTTTTTTTTTTTTTTATATTGATCTAGACTTATCTCAACAGTAAATTATGGTAATTCAACAAGATTTTTCATTAAATCCTTACACATTGTCAGAATTCTTCAAGGATTTTGGGTCAAATCCTAGTGATCACAGTAATATGTTGCGTAGAAATTTATCAATACATTTTTTTCTTCAAATATTATACTCATAAAAATAATTGAATTGGTGCATCAAGTGGTATTCCATAAGGGAGGCTAGATATTGATTACCTCCACCAATGTCTTTTTAGTTGAGCTCGTCATACCAGACTTGCCTAGTGTAATTTATATATATCTTTTATGTGATTTGTGAGCATTTATACAGAAATTGATTTATCTGATGCTCACCCAAAGCATAGTTACTAGGAATTTCCTTTAGGTCAAAAAAAGAATTTCTAATAATAGATTTAACCAAACTTTCAAAACAATATTAGACCCACTTTTATCTTCTATTCAAGCTCAACAAAATGGGACAATGATATTTCAATTTCTCCAATTAAAGCAAGTCAAATTATTAAAAATTGACAATATAAGTTCAATGGAACACAACTCAATAATCATTAAGTTTCAACCACAAATAAGTAAATGAATCTTCAATTTTCAGTAGCACATTCTAGTACCCATCTTTGACTTTATTTTCCCATCCAAATATTTTTTTCTCTGCATAGAGGTAAAAGATAGGGATCCATTTAGATTTCGATTCATTATTTTCATATTTTTTTTCTAATTGATTACCTTTTTTTACGACAAATTCCCATTTTTAATCTTAATGCAGGATGTAAGGAAAGGAAACATTATTTTTCAATGATTATTTGCTGGGGTGGAGCATAGATGAGCGAGCAATGCCTAGGACAAAGGGAATTTAAGTCCATTATAGAGCAAGTCGACTAGGAGTTAGTCGAAGATGAGTATTAACTTAAATATTTGAATCACTCTTAAAATAGCCTCTTTTTTATGAAATAAATATTTTCACTTGCAAAACATATGTAATCATACACAAATGTCCCTATTTTATGTAGAGTGTTCACATCAAAATTTTGTTCAAATATAAAAATGCCGTAATAAATTGAGTCAAAGTTCGACTCTTCTACAAATTAAAGTACAAGTTGAACTACGTGGATGTGTCAATATAACAGAAAGGGATGGCTTATAAATAAATGGTAGGCCTATATATATTACATATGTATACATCTTTGTCATTATATTCTTAAAACTCAATCACTCTATCCAATTTTATATATCTCATTATTATCACTTGAAGAATCAAACAAAAATTATATCATTATTCTTTCAGATATTTTGTTATACTTTAACTATCTAAAGTTCAAAAAGAGTGTAAATTGTCTCAAGTGTAGCATGGGTTCTTCAAGTTGGTCACTTTTGGTGGACCTACACAACTAGTGTTTAATTTAGACATATATTCATTCTTTTTTTTTTTTGCGCTCAAAATAAATCTATGGTTCTTGTTGATGAGACTTGTAGGAATTAAATAAGAATTCATCCATAAGGAATTTTGAAAACAATTATTTTAATGTCTCTTATACAAGTACCCCTATAATGTATGATTGGAAAAGAACATGATATGTCACATGACTCTTTTTGTACCATATATTCAGATTAGGGTTTCAATTTCGATATAATGTGACAATCTCATTTTGAATTTCTCTTCGGATGAATCTATTAGGATCAAACACTTATCATTATGTTAAAAACTTTAGCTGATAGTAAAGGTGCAACTTCATTCTTTAAACCAAGTCCACCACAAGAATCGTGTTCGATCATGACTCCGACCCGAAATACCCCAACCCCTTCATGAGCCTTGTCATAGGTAGGATGTTGACATTATCCAATAAAATCACGTCTCACATGCTTATTTATTTATTTATTTTTAAAAAAGGATTTAAATTTTTTTAAAAAACTATTTAAAATAGATCAACTTTGTACAATTTTTTTATACAAAAATGTTCTCCAACCAGCTAAGTAGTTCAAGAATATCATTCCTATTAATGATTACTCCAAAATAAGGAGAAGGGTAAAGCCAACCTAATAAGGTCCATTTTGGACCATTTCCCCTTGTTTATAGTACTTAATATTTTTTGTAATATGGAATTATGTAAATTTATTTGTCAACAAAAGTTAAGGAAATTAATATTTGAATTCACACGGCATATTAATATTATTATTTCCATTTTTTCTTTCGTATTTTCCTACGTATCAAAATCCTTGAGCTGCATATAAAGAACATGGCTTACAGAAAGATGATTCTCCTTGTTATGGAATAATATCTATCAAAACCTCTTTTCCTCTTTTAGGATTACATCGGCTGGTCAATACTCGCTTGGGGTTCAATTATATTATATTCGTATCACGTAAAATTAATTATAGAAGAAAATACTCTATATCAAGCTTTTTTAAAAAAAGTTCGAATTCAAAATTTACGATAAAAAATAAAAAAATCTTATTCATCTCACTGCAACATGTATCAATAACTATCAAAAAACCCATCATTGTCTAGCATTTTAATCTAATTTCTAAACTGTGGAATACAGAATAAAATTTGGTGCGACATGCTATTCCCAAGAATTTCTATTCTTCTTACTCCTCTCTAGTGCTTGTCACAATTGTTGGAAATGCGTTTCTCATCTTTTAAATATATTTTTAATTTATAAAGGATCTTTTTTTTCCCTCAAAATTAGTAAAGGCACCAATGCCAGCATCCGATGTGCCACATAATTAAAAAGAAAAAAAAAGAAAAAATTAAAATTTATTAGGAAAAATTAAGATTCAAGACTCAATTAGTGGGGAATGTCATAAATGAACATAATTACTATTAATAGTTATGTTTTACATAAATATATTTCATAATTTTATTTTAGTATTCCTACTCAAATTCCATGTATGTAAAAGCATACATGAATGGATACAATCATTCCATATATATGAAAGCATACGATGGATGGATACAATCATTCACTCAATTTCGTTGTATCAAAGCCTACAGTCTCATTGTATCAACACATATAATAGCTAGATGCAATATAGATTGTATGTGTTTGCTCAAATTTGATGTATCAACTCATACAATTATTGAAAATAATTATGATAAGTTATAAGCATTCACTCAATTTTATTATATCGACACGTACAGCCATGTAATATTTCCATTAATTAATTGTTTGCAGGCAGCCCAATTGGTGGGAGTAAGTGGTAGGGTAATGCATCTATGGAACTTAGCAAAAAGGTGGAAACATACACAGAAATTTTTGGGGAATCTTTAAAAAGGATACAATCATACAATTATATTATTTTCAGATCCCTTTATTGGCATACCCTAAACTGCAATCAGCATTTTGCTTATTTCCCATGTTATATGCTTTTTATTAAAAATAAAAAATAAAAAAATCCTCTTTGGACAGTCTCTTTTACCATTTTCATCTCTAATTTTAAGATCTTGTAAAAACTATTCTTGTCGCAATATTTTAGTTACCATTCCCTCCTTTCAATTTATGTATGTAAGAAACTTAAGAAAGAAATCCAATTGTAATTTAAATCAAGCCTTAAACACTTATATGATTATGAGACTCTCATTAAAAATAAATGAAATTTATAAAATTAAATTATATTTAAATATAAAAAATGATATGCTTGATTGAACATTATAGAAGTACTCTCTTCCTTCACTATATTTGTTCATAATGGACATTACACTTTCTATAAAATAATAATACTAAATGAAATGTATATTTAACTATAACAGCATTTCAAAAAAAAGAAGGGGAAATGATGAGGGGAAGTGGTAATTAATATTAAAGCAAAACAATGAAAAAAACAGTTGTCTTTTTTTTTTCTTTTCTTAAATATATTGAAGTTAACAAGTAAGAATAAATATTTACTTTTAGTATAACGAAAATATTTCCGCTTATATGAACTCGCTCATGTTATATATTTAAGTTCAAATAAACGAAAAGAGTTGTTGAGGATCATCAATTTAGAAACAACCTCTCTACCTTATAAAAGTAGGAATAAGATTGCATACATCCTATCTTCTTCATATCTCATTTATCGGATTACGTTGAATTATTATTATTATTATTAAATAAATAAAAGTGAATGAAATGAACAAAGAATATCATATAAATTGAGTTTGATAGTGTTTTACCTAATTTTGTACACAGCCTTTTTTTGGGAGGTGTAAAAGGGATAGATTATATTTGATTAGTGGGTTCTTAAGTGAATGTCTTTTCAAATGAAAATGCCACTAGAAGAGATAAATAGCAAATGGTTTTTATCCTTGTCCGACCAAACACAAGATAAGGACAAAAGTTTGAGCAATACTTCCAAGAGTGATTAAATAGTAGCGTATGATTGTATATGATTTACTACATTTTTAACAAGTGTTATATTTACACGCACAAAAAAAGATTAAAAAGAACTTGTCTACTAACTATTTGATTCCACCATTGCCGAAAGGCATCCTCCCATTCACACTAAAGCCTACAAACAAAAGAAAAAGTATTTTTTATTTTATTTCATTATAAAAAGAAGTCGTTTTGTAATTACAGTGTTCGATATCGATAAATCTGCGAATCAAGTTACGTTCTGGACGTCTGCACGTCTCAAATGTGTGATCTCTCACTAACATACTAGTTTTATTCATCAAGATTTGAACAAATATGAGAACAAGACATATTTCTTTTATTCCATTTTATATGGTATGTTTGACTTATTTCAAGAAAAACAAAGAAAAATTTTTGAAACTTGTGATCTAAAATCATCTATAGAAATTTATGTGATTGAAAATCATTTCATTAAGAGTAAATGAGAATTTTAAAGTTAAGTTATTTCTAATTCTAGTATGATGACATTCTTTACGAAACAGATTAAAAAAATAAAAAGTGTCACGTGAAATAAGACTGGATAGAGTAGTGTTTTTTGCTTCCATCGAGGAAAAAGAAGTATAGTTTGACCCACAATTATATATGTTATATACTAGCATGTGGCAAATTTCCAGAATACCTACCCCCGACATGACCAATAATCTATAATGTTAGAAGAGAAGAATTATTGGTCTAGAATAAGTACTACTATTGCACTGCACGGCTTAAATTAATGCTTTTGCCGTATACATCTCCAGAGCTAGTTGATATGTTTTTTCAAAAAATTGAGGTTCATGAATCTTATAGTTATTATTATAGACTTACAGGGAAAACATCAAAAGTTGCATAATTGACAAAGTAACTTTCCGTATACAATCGACTTTTCAACCTCCCAAAAAATAAATACACATGTACCAGGAGTGGAGTCGAAACGATTTGCTTATTTATGGTTAAACCTATCTATTATGTTCATATGGTAAATGTTGAATCTTTTTTTACTTTTTGAACTTGTTAATGAAAAATCTGACTCCAGTCCTGGGATGATGAACGGACGGCAGAAATTGAGAGTTGGTCATGTCAGACTACTATTTTTGATGATAATTATAAGAGATAATAGTAACAAGGGATACGGCTTTTACCATACCACGAAAAGAAGACCTAAGGGAAAAACATGCGTGCTGACCAAATAGAGTGTAAAAAATGGCTATGACAAAATTGACAAAGAAAGAAACAAGTAGGATTCTCCAATTCAAATTTGGATCAGTTAACTGTTGGGCCATTCAAAGATGCCAATCGTGTGGCATTCAGCTTTTTCTTTTGTGTGTACCCAACCAGGACTGCAGCAGTGCCGTATACCTTTCTAAAGATAAAAATTACACAACAATAATGTACGACCAATCCTTTCTAGAATAATTGTTTATATGTAATAAACAAACATTTCACAATGATGGCCTAGTTTTCTTTGAAATTGCTTTTGTATAATATGTTTTGTATAACCACATTTCACTGTAACAACCAAAAGATATTCAAAAAAACAATATTGTTATAGAGAGATTTATCTGTATTTTAATCTATTATTACATGTAACATGTTTTATCTTAGCTTCCAAATTAGTTATCTTCCACTTATTATAGATGACTATCTTTATATATCCTTTAAATGATCAATTTGATAGCTGCTTTACGATTATCGCTCTTCCTCACCCAGGATTGGACAGACTGGATAGCAAAGCAAGTGTTAATGGCATAACAAGAGAGTTTTTCTTGTCATTAGTATCTTTGCTAGCAACAATTATGACATCTCAGGAGAATCGATGACTGCATCAATGATGCGATGCTAGTACACTTTGAAACCTTTTAAATTTCTTAATTGACTAGTTATAAACCATCCTAACACTATGGGGGCAAAAGGACAAGTCAGATTCACTAAAGCTCCCATTATGTGCAAGGTCTGCGGAAGGACCGGCCAGAAGGCAATCTTATTTTGTATTTCTACCCGAGGTTATTTCAAAGTTTGAACTCGTGAACTGTTAATCATATGACAACAACTTTATCAGTTACCCTAAGGTTTCCCGGGCTACGAAACCAAAAGCATTTCAAATCTTTTACCATCTTGTATTGAAATCGAATTCTTCTTTCTATTATCAATCCATCATGTGGTGCAAATGTGGGTAGTGGACCATTCTAAACTAGCACATGCAGACGACGATGAAGACAACCACAATACCGTCTCACTTTTTCTTTTCTTTTCTTTTTTTTAGGTGTCACCTATTGTGGACTTTTTGGGCACCACTAAAGAAGTATGAGCATTTGTTGTTATTTGTAGGACACAACAATTGTTGCTTTTAGGGCTCTTAGCATTGACAAAGTTGGGGGTAAAACTTGTCTCCTTTAGAAAACTCACTCTCTATCAAAGAGTCTGCCTCCAATTGGGAACCTCTAAATTATTAAATCACAAGATAAGAAAAAGAAAAGACAAAAAATAATAATAATATCATAAACATATCTATCTAGAGTTGGTCCCACATTGTGTTTTCTCACTCACCCAAACATGTATGTTTCTTTGTGGCTTAATTCCAAGTCATTCTATAACTTAAAAAATCTATTAAAGATGAACCAATGCCTTTTTGGCCACTACAACTGAGAAAGAAAGAAACAAAGATTTGTTTATTGAAGAAAAGGATGAGATGAGATAACAACTAAAGTACTAAAATACTTTTCTAATTGCACAACACGTGTAGGATTAAGCTTAAGTAGATGTTTGTTTAAAGTACTTTGATTGGACGTAGCTTTACTTGAAAAAGAAAAAGAAGCAATTGTGTTAACCTTAGTGCGTTTGACATTTATATGTTATTGAAAGCGAAGTGTTTTGACTCATTTCCTCTTTCGTTTTGTTTTTTGGTTTGACTAAAAAGGATTGGTCGGTTTTCAGCTGGGGCTTAATGATAACGCCTTAAGAGTATTAAATTGGAAAGTTAAACAAATCAGAGGTGGAGAAAGACAAGCAGAAAGAGGCAAAAAAGGAGTCCAACAAGACATTGAGTACCAGGTAAAAAGAGAAAGAGATATACTAAACTTGTATTGAACCACAATGTCTTCATTAATTTAGTGGGTTTTCCTAGAGGTCAACGTCCAGAATTTGAAAATTTTGCAAACTGGACAGGAAAAAATGATGATGAATTGATAACTACAGGCAGAAACATGAGTCAAAATGCTTGTTAGTTCTCATGAGATATTATATCTGAAAAGTTCACATTGATGTATCTAATCACTAAGCATAATAGTCAATCTTACCATTTAAAATATCTGTCTTGTTCAAAACACGAACCATAATTGGCTTGACTGCTTGGGATAAAAGAAGACAAGTGATTCTGCGTAACGTGCAGTACCTGCAACTAAAGTTGGAGAAATGTTGACTCAGTTCCATCATCCATGGCATAATTTTTCAAATTACTGAGTAGTAAGTCTAGTAGGGAGGGGACGTGCTGTTACTTAGGAGTGTTGGACACATCCGGCAATTACGGAGCATTTGACACGGTAAAAACTCTATAGAGAGTTAAATTTTATTACTGGAGATAGAAATGCCACTATATGTGAGCCAAAACATCGTGTCACTTCAGTTGAAAAGACTTTTGTCCCATCTTTAATTGATCAAATAAAGAAAAATACTACTGTCCCTGAATCCAAGACTTATCACATTCCACATGCCCTAGCTACATTGTCACAAATGTGGCTACAATATGCTGAAAGAACTGCTAGAGCCCTAAGCAATAGCGTAGATTTTTCAGCAGGATAGTATACAACCAAATTATTGCAAACACAAATGTAGAAGTGAAAATACCATAATGGTCATTGCTTACTGGAAATGATTTATACTTCTCTGGAATCCACTGGATAAGCCAGCAACAGAGTCGTCAAAGTTAAACAGATGAAATGAACCTGGTCTCTCTAGTGGCAGAATAATCAATCCATACAAGTCCCCTGCAACAAAATATTGGTGTTTGATTACTTATGATTTCTTAGAAATTTGTTATTTCCTCAGCAAACAAATCAGGATAGACCCTTTATGTTTGTCCATATAAGAAACTAGTCATGAGTGTCATGAACAATGTCAGGGGAAAATGTACAAAAAAGTCCTATCATGAAACAAGTGCAGGAAAAAATTAACTTTTCTTCACCTAAATGAATTATTGACGGCCTTAGCTATCCCCAAAAAAGACCACTCAATGTTAATGGATATCTGATTCCACTACCCTTGAAGACAAACACTACATGTCAGGCCACTTTGAAATACAGAGCACAACCTAAGGAAACAATAACAGGAAAACAAATGCAGTACCACAGTGACTTTCAATAGAAATTGCTCCATCCCATAAAAACTAGCAAATACAAAAGCTACAACAAACAATTGACAGCTTTGTTATTAAAGAGAAAGTGCTAGTAAGGTCTTACAAATTCAGAGAAAATGTCACTAAAATTAAATAACTGCACATTACACGATTTAGTTAATGAAGCCTAGTAATATTTAGTTAATAAAAGGAAAAGTAGAGCAGATGGATTACATTTCCCACATTGCACGATTTACTTCCTTTCCTTCTGACATAAAAGGGTATCAAATCCAAGGAGTCAATGTTTTTACTTTGGACGAAAAAAAAAGAAATTGAATGAGGCAACTTTCTACTTTTTTTAATGGTTGAATCAGTAAATAAGCAACTTTACAATATAACTTCTGCTTCCTTTCACTTGATATTCTCAGCGTTTTGAACATTAGAACATGTATATCTTTGATATTGGACTGTCCACAGCCCAAATGCAAGCAAAAGATCCAATCAAGTATTAGAAGCCCAATGCAGTTGCAATCGAACTATATATGCATTCAATTAGACAAGGCAACCTTTTATGCTAAATTGATGAGATATTATTCAACCTCCTATGCTTTTACCCTGAGATCCCCCTCTAAACTTGCATGTTTCTTTAAGGGATAATTTCAAATATATATAATAAACTAATTAATTACAATAAATATATCCTCTTTTATTTACATAAAGAATATCCCAAAATCGTAAAAAACATACATGACTAAACAATATAACTTGTCAAAAGTCATAGAAAGTATACAATGACTATTCAAAGTAGATTACTTATACATGAGCTATATACTAAATATATATTATGATACACTCAAAAAAAAACTGAATATAGTTTGACTATAAATAAAATATACACCGACTATAAATGCCTATACAACGAACATTTATTTTTTTGGTAATTATATTGACCGAATGGCCTTGCACTGTAAGTATCCCTTTCTTTAATTTCTCCCAAACTTTTGTGCTTTAGAGTAAAGAAAAATGATTCCCATGGTTCAGCATTTTCATTTGCTGACTAATTTACTATAATCGTTTTCAGAGACAAAATGATGCCAGTCTCAATACAAACAACTGTCCTCAAATTTTCACCTCTGCCCACCTTTTGCAAACTTCAACCCACTCACTATAAATGATTCTCAATCTAAAATTAAAACTTTTACTGTCGAATCCTGACGTCAAAATTGTTAAGAATCATTTTGTGAAAAATAAATGGTCAAGAATCACAGCAAGGAGACACAGATTCAAATGTCAATATTCTCATGTGAAGCAAAGCCAGCCCATAAAAACTGCAGTCTTGATCCATCACAATAGCAGCACATCTTTAGCGTTAACTTTCTGAATAAATCTTAATTTGGTCCATTAGAACTAAGCATGAATGTCAATTTTAAAAATAAATAGCACAACACATTACCAAAAGATGAGATTTACATTGTTACTGCAGATCAACTTCTTTGAGTTCCTCAATATCATCTGCATTGAGCCATTGTGTATGGGAACATCTTCACTAGAATAAGGAGCCTGCAAATGCATCAGCTCAGTAAAGATTAACCATGCAAGAGATTGAACTGAATTCAGCGTTATTTAGTCAAAATACAAGAATAAACATCAAAAGGAGAATTAAAAGATTAGAACAAATTGTGACCATTGTAGTTAAGTGATATTTTCATGTTGAAGGTCTTCAGCATGTTCCTTGGACCACGAAAGGGAAATCTACGCCATTATTAAGGAACTCTAGCAATAAAGTTTAAATTGCACTTAACATGGTAAACAATTGAACATTTGGACCAAGGCTATAGCTGATAATCAGCAGTGAAAATTTCTTTTTCTCAACATATTCTCCTTGTGTTATAATGATAACCATAACAGCTTCTAACATAAACTAATCACCTTCTTTCTCTAATGAATAACTCGAGACGAAAGTCCTCTTTCCTGGAGAAAGAAGGTGTTTAATCTAACACTAGTAGAGCCCTCAACCAATAGACTATACGGGCAGTAGTCTTATTTATGTTTTGAGATATGTTAAGCAGTTTTTTTCAATGAAATTTAGCATATATACCAACTAATACTGCTACATACTGCTTAGGAGAAATTAACAAGTACTAATGCAGTCCTTTGCATGATATTTCATCTCCAACTTCAATGAACCTTCGTCTTAATAAATAAACCAAAATAATTTCTACATTTGTTCCAATCTGCAGAAGTGATACTTTTGGAAGCTCTCTTATAAAATTATAAACTTCTCATTTTGCTTTAGTCTAAGCATAACTGCATAACTCATTACATTCAGCAATATATTATATGATATAATATCTTCTATGATGCCAATGTTACATAAAGTTGAAAGCTTATGTTACTGCACGAGAATTTATAGTACTCGATAAACTATGTTAAAGAACATATAGAACAGGTAATTCATTCAATAAAGAACTCAAAAAATTTATTTCACCACCAAAAGAAGTTCATATACAGAAGCTCAAAAATAACTACTCCCTCTGTCCCATTTTATGTGGCACCCTTTCCTTTTTGGTTCGTCCTAAAAAGAATGTCACCTTACTCTAATTGGAAACAATTTAACTTTAAAATTCCCATTTTACTCTCAACCACACAAATATCTAAGAATAATTTTAGACCACAAGTTTCAAAAGTCTTACTTTTTATCCTAAACACCGTGCCAAGTCAAAGGGTGCCACATAAAATGGGACAGAGGGAGTATATATCATAGGCATTGAGAACCTCTTGCAACTATCTCCAGATGAAGAAGGTTGTCAAAAGGGTAAAGAGAAGAAAATGAGCAGCAAAAGCTGACCCAATTGGAAGTGGACCTCAGAACCTAAATCTTACTGCACGAACAATTATATTAGGCTCAATGAGGAATAACAATAAGCAAGTAATGAAGGATAAATTGTCCAACATGAGATGAGAAATGAGAGATAGTTAAAGGAACTACTACAAAGAGACAAGGGACTCGTGTTCCTTGTTACTGAATCTCTTAGCAATGATAGGACTGACATCATCAGCATCAGCCAGCATTCTAGAAATTGAAGTAATGAAGTTAGAGAAGAGTCTGACGGGTCATAAGACCAACTCTTGATATAGAAATTCCATTATTCACATGCAATCTGAAAACCTGAAATCAAGGAAGAAATATATTTTCTGGTAAAAAAACAAAATGGCTGGATTTCAATGAAAACTAGATGCTTCTTTTGGCACATTTTATGATTAACTAAGAAGACCATGTGTTCCCACGTTGCTGGTTTAAAGGAAAACAACATACTTCTGAAATGTTATTATTTTAACAAATAATGTGAATATGCTTGTCAACATACAAAGAAAGTTGCATGACACTGTAAAATGCCACATAGAAGCTCTATTTCCTTTTTCCTCCCTGAAATAACATGAGAAGATTAGTCGAGCACTTAATCTCCCCATACCCCAGTCTGGCATCCAAGAAAATAAGGGAATCCTAAAACCAAAGGATGCTTGTACAAAGATTATTAAAAACATCAAGATGTATGCCCAAAAGATCAGCACCTAATACTGTCAGATCTTTAGTGTAACTTCCATCTGAGAATATGCAAATTTACGACTAGTGCATTTTTGAAATTAGCTTTCCATCTGGATCCAGTATATCCAACTGGCAATAAAAAACATGGATTAACATATCTGCAGCTTCTCCAAGAATGTCTTGAGATGAAGCCTTCGCTTCACATACACAATGTGTTCTTTCATGTTGAAGAAAACAGGAAATGTAAAGGTCTGCATCATCATGGTGTTCCAGAGTAGAATGGACTTCTAGACACATGAACCAATATGCAAGACATTAGTTTACTTGTTGGAATCAACATGTGCCGTCATTGAGAAGTTCTATTTTATTCATAAGTGGCGGTTCACACAATCATTTTGACATATTTGAATCATTCTTTGGTGGGCCTTTTGTTGGTAAGAATTCTCTCTCTCTCTCTCTCTCTCTCTCTCTCTCTCTCTCTCTCTCACACACACACACACACACACACGCACACACACACATACACACAGAGCTACATTCTTCCTAGTGAATTCTGTACTTCTTGTCCATACCAATATAAAAAACTGCAGCAGATTGTTCTTATGTGCTGCATAGAAATACAAATGCCACATTTAGTTTGGCTGCAAGTGTGACTTGTAAATGAGTCCAACTACAACACTAGCAAACGTGTCTAACAGCTGGCCTAGATACCTTATTATTTTTTTCATTTCAGTCACTTGTTTCACTCCACAACGTGACAGTGTTTCTAACTTTGTGCTTTTTGTTTTCTGGTGCTAAATAGTAATTTTTTAAAGAATACCCTCTAGTTTTTTGTTCTGCTTGAAGACTACTTCCTTTCCTTTGCTTTCAATTTTAGTTCTTCCCAAGAATAAGACCTCCTTCCTGGAATGAACAAAGAATAACTTGCAAATGAGAGGTTGTTCACGGTGCAGCAGATGTTATATATGTAATTCTGAGCAGGAAACAGTTGATCAAGTATTCTTGCAGAGCAGCTTCTCAAGACAATGCTGGGAACTTTTCTATGACATCATGGGCGTATATTTGGTATTACCACAGAAGATCAGCAGCCCTTTGGAAAGTTTGGCAGTTTCAAAAAGTTAAAAGGGGCTTGAAGCAGATATGTAAGATTATTCCAAATTGCATGCTCTGGACAATATGGCTGAAAAAAAAACTAGGCATGCTTTGAGAGGAAGAGACTGTAGATACCTAGAGTCAAAAACAAATGAATCAATGTTATGACAGTACTCTTGATAGGGTGGATAAGTATTTGGAATTTTGCACTTACTAGGGGAAAATATGTAGTATGTTTGGAGTTAGAGCTGCAGTTAGGTTTGGTAAAATGGTTGTAAGAACAACAACATTATTATGGGAACGAATGTTGGGTCTCCAAAAGTAACATATCCACATTGTCAAGAATCATATCAATGCAGATAAGATGGATATGCATTCATATTGCAAGATTATAAATGATTACAATCCATAAGAGGTGCAGCAGCATGCAGAATTTAAAACGAGATAACGTCATATGAGATGGTATGGTCATGTCCCACACAGAATTTTATATGTTCATATGAGATGATATAGTCATTTCATATGATTGAAGGTGATAAAAATGGAAAAGCTAGACCCAAAATAAAATAAAAGGAGTTATCTCAAAAAGACTTATATATTTCAAAATCACTATCTACTTAACTAAGAACGAGCATAATGGAAGCAAAGTACCCATATGTTAGTTGGATTAAGACCTAGTTGGACCCATCAACTATCCACGATCTTTGCAATGTGTTCTTCCCCACATCTTCATCTTTGTTATCATTGTCAACGATCATCACTCAACAAACTGTCAAAAATGCCAAATGAAACAACTCTGGTATTAGTTAACTGCTAAATATAGAGATATAACTTAAACAAATTCAACTGCAGCAGATTCCCTTAACAAGTCAAATCTAACCAGTCAATCGTGTAACAAGAATGGACAGCTTTTAGGAAGACTGACACCTCAAACCAAGCAAAAGAAAATTAGAAGCTGAGTCGACCAACAACAAATATTTAGTAAGCTCTAAATCGATAGACTAATAGTGAAAGAGAAATTTAATGCAAAAGCAAACGAAATAAGGTATCCCACGCAACATTGATAACAGAAATAATACATAAAAATCAACTCACAGCTCTCCAACGTAATTGGATGCATCATGGTTTCCTCCAATGGATATAATTGAAAGGCTGGCAGCTGCAACTTCTTCTCCTGAATAATACTTCCATGAAGAGTTCATGCTCCCTTATTAGCTGACTCGTTGCCTTTGCGTTCCTAACAACCAGCTTACTCAATGAAAACACCTTAAATTGATATTAATCCAGCGGAGAATTAGAAATTTCGATGCATAATTGTTGTTATTAATCAGATCAGAAAACAGCCCAGTGCACTAGGCTCCCACGCGGTCCAAACAAGGGCCGGACACAAAGTTAGTCCATAGAACCAGGAAAGATACGGAGACAATAATTGCCCCTTCACAGCCAATTAACTAGTTAAGTATAACTATAACTGAGCAGTATATGTGACCAAAATGATACATATCACAAATTTCCTGGTAAACTCATTTAGAAATATCAATTAAGCAGAATCAAATGGAAGATTGTTACACGCATTCGAGTCCTCCTTATTAACGAAAAAAGGAAACGGAAAGGTCATTATGGAAAAATCATGCATTTACATATAATTACAGATGAATTGATGAGAGAAACATTGTTCCTTACGACAGCGCTAGTCGAATTCGCACTTCTGCTAGTAGTTCTGCTTTGTCACTGGGCAGGGGATGGCGGTACGCGGCGAAATGGAGTCGTCGACTAGTGGCCCGGCGGTGAACAGCTGGCACGTCTGGACCTGACACTTCTCACAGGGAGTGGAACAGAATCCTCATCAATTAGGCAATTTTTGTCGAATTCACGAGCAAATGTATAATTTGCCCTTGTAATTTTCATCACGAGAAAGAAAAAAAAGATCAATATAATTCGCATGCATTTAACACTTTATTACCAGTGTGTATATATAATATAATATTATATAAGTTAATCATTCTTCCCAAGGAATTTTAAAATTCTTATGGAAAATACATAACCCCCCAACCCCAACCCCAACCCCACCACCCCGGGAACTTGACTGCAAAATCTAGTTTAGTACTTCAATTACGTGGGCATTTAAATACTCTTTAACAATTTTCAAATGAATTAGGTATCACTCCAAGAGATAAAAGAGATTGTTTTTGGACCCTCATTTCAAAAATATCATCTCCAAAACTAGAAAAATACTGAGATATAAAAATAAAATGACTGGAGTAGAAAACAAATGGTAATTTATAAAGATAATAAAAGTAACATAATAAATTACAGATAATAACAACACAATATATAAAGAAACACTAACTCTACTAACATATTATATCACAAAGTCAAACATCATCCTACCCACACTAGTTATCTAACCTTTTCCTAATATACGGCTCTCACTCATTTTTATCTAAGGTCGTGTCATTAGTGATACAAAGTTGCGTCATATCCTGTCTAATCGCCTCATCTTAATAATTTTCCAGTCTACCTCTACCCCTCTGCATGATCCCTAAATACAACCTCTTGCACCTCTTAACAGGAGCATTAGCATTCCTTCTTTGCACATGTCCAAACAATCACAGTCTCGCTTCTTTCATTTTTCTACTACAGAGGTCACCCATAACTTCCCCCGAATGATCTCATTCTTAATCTTATCCCCGCTGATATGTTTACAAATCCATCTCAACATCCTCATCTCCACAACCTACATCTTCCGAATACGTGAGTTTATGATTGGCTAGCACTCCACCCCGTATAGTAAAAATGATCTAACCACCATTTTGTAAAACTTTCTTTTAAGTTTAGATGATATCTTCTTCTCACATAATATTCCAGAAGCAAGTCCCCATTTCATCCATGTTACCCCAATACGATATGTGACATTATCGTCGATATCGTCACTATTCTAGATGATGAACCCAATATATTTAAAGTTTTCTCTCTTTGGAATAGATTGAGTGCGAACCTCACTTCAATATATGCTTCATCTCTTGCAACACCGAATTTGTATTCCAAATATTCTGTTTTGGTCCTGCTCAGTCTGAACCCTTTGATTCCAAAATATGTTTCTAAACCTCCAACATATCATTAACTTTATCATGAGTTTCATCAATCAGTGTCATTTAACTTTAACACTTTCAAATTAATTTACACTAATTAATTATTTAAAATATATTTTCTAAATTCAAATTTTATCCTCCCCGCCCCCTATCCCTAGCTCCCTTCTTTCTTCACCATTTTTACCCTTGTATTGCTCTTCCACCCCCCCCCCCTCTTCTTCACCATTTTTTTTTTTAAAATAACTTTAGAGAAGAACCACTCCAATACCACCTTCTGGGGAATTTTTTTTCGAAATTATTTCTTCTTAATAATTTAAATGAAAAATGAATGTTATATAAAGAAATTGATGGATCTACATTTTTTTGAATCACAAAAATATTAAAAAATTAAATCGGATCACTCAAAATTCAAGAAAATTTATGAATTGATGTTAATAATATAGAGCAAAATCGATGTTAATAATAAGATATTGGTATTGAAATTTTGGAGATTAGTAAATGAATAGTGGAGTGAGTTGTGGATGAAGATGGAGGAAGAGGGGCTTCAATGGAGGAAAAAGTGTATTTGGAAAAAACAAAGCAATAAAGAGAAAAAAATTAAAAGATTTTTTAAAAGGAGTATTCACTTCTTTTTAAATAAACTTTTGATATATTTTTAAAAAGTTAATATATCAAGAAAAAATATTTAAAATATTAATTATATATTAATCAATAAAAATATGACATGTGTATGTTTTTATAAATTCAAATGTTTTGATTTCTTTTTCGTATTTTTTTAAGAGTGCATTTACTTTTTCTATCACTTACTTCTCAAGGATAGTTAAAATCAATTGAAAATTATTAAAGAAGGTATTTAAACTAGTTAAAATATTAAAGTTTATTTTGCTGCCAAGTTTAAGAATTTTTTTTAATGTATATTCTCAATTCTTATGTTGTATTTTTCGGACGTGTGAATTCAAGATTCTTATTTCTATCAGCGACAATTGAGCATTCATGTACGTAGCTTTACCAAGAATTCTATAATACCTTCCCATTTATCACATTATAAATAGTAATCCATGATTAGCTTTACTAAACGGTCCAAAAGATTGTGTTAAAGTCCTAATCACGATGATTAATTGGATTGAATTAAATTTCTCTCCGACAATTATAACCAAGCTGCCTCCCTACAAAACAACAAGCCACGCGTCAGTTTCCTATACGGGCCCACCAACCTGGCGCGCGTTAGTCGCAACCAACACCCAGCTCTGCTTATCTGGCGCGGATCCAACTTGATGCGCACTATACCCCCTTGCGCCTCTACGGCCGCCACTGAGGACTCATTTCAGACTTCCATTTGCAGCCGACACTCTAAAATTTCAAATTCTACCGAAAATTTAGTCTCTACTCCGCCGGAATTCTCAACAATCTCATTGACTTATGTTGAATCTGATTTGTGGAGTCGCTGAAGTTTTTTGCTGAAATTGTGCAGTGGTTCAGCAGAGATTTCATTCTACTTTTTACCAAATCAGGCAGATTTGATTCGGAGAATTAGGTTCTCTTTATATATCTAGGGTTTCGGTGTAATCAGTTGTGATTCGGCGAAGTTTCGGTTTAAACTGAATCGTCTACGCTGGTATGATCTTCGGTACTGTTTCTTCTACTATAGGCTCTAGTTGATTTTTCGTGCATTTCGCGCCTTTTGTTGATTCATTGTGGGTAAAGCGGGGAAATTGCGTATCAGTTGATGTAATAAGGCAGTTTACTTGATCAATGGCATCGATTCGCAGAACACTATCACCGAGCAACGAACGGCATTATCAGAATGGAAACCAATATTCAGTTCAATCGCCATCTCATAAGCTCATTCTTAACGGGAAAAGCTCCTCGCTGCTATATTCTCGAAAAAATTACATATCCAGGAAGAAGTTGTTCTATAGGTGTTTGATATTTTTTGTGCTAGGGTTTGTGTTAGGTATGGCACCTTTTGGTGGTTTTGATGATGCGAGGAGCGGTGATTTTTCGTTTGAGATCAAGCCGCCGGTAGTGAATGTTAAGGAAGAGATGAAAGATGTGGTAATTCACAGACCTGATAATGTTGTGTTAAACTCAGTTAAATTACAAGATTTGGGAGATGAAGTGAAGGGGAAGTTTGATTATGTACCGAGGAAACTGTTGATTGTGGTGACTCCGACTTATAATAGGCCACTTCAAGCTTACTATCTTCATAGATTGGGCGAGGTGTTGAAGCTTGTGAAATCACCTCTGTTGTGGGTTGTGGTTGAGATGAATGTGGCGTCTGCAGAAACTGCAAACATTATGAGGAAGACAGGAGTTATGTATCGGCATCTGGTGTGCTCCAAGAACATGACAGATATAAAAGACCGCGGCGTGCACCAAAGGAATGTTGCGTTGGAGCATATTGTACATCATAGGCTCGATGGAATTGTTTACTTTGCAGATGATGATAATATCTACTCACTTGAGTTGTTTGAGAGCATTAGATCAATCAAGTAAGTTGAGATTCATCATTCTTGTTTACATGACTTTGTCTTTGTTTTATCCTGCTGTGAGCATGTCCAGGATGACGTTATGTGCTTTATGTAGATATTCAAGTTGATGATAGGCGAGTAATCTACAGCTATTTCCCGATTTGTTACAACTTCACTAACAAATTCTTTTACTGGTGTCCTTCTCGGTTCATCGCTCTTCATAGTTGTAACTATAACAGTTGTAGATTCGACCACTGGTTGTGTGATTTTTGGACTTAATTATTATCTCAATTCTTCCTCAAAGTAGCAGTCCTTAGACTTGAAGCTGAGAAAAGGACCACCTTGTTAGTGTATAGTGGATCCTCTTCTTCTGGTAAAATATAAATTGTGTGTATTTGATTAGTGGACTAAAAGAGTTATGTGCTTTGGATGATTGACTTTTAGAAGGGCTATAACTCTGACATGCCCACCAGATGGAGCATCTTCATCATTAGTGGGATTATGTGTTTGTTCATCTTAATTGATGTCAAAGAAAAAGCTAGTCTTGACAGAGATGTACTTCAACTACTTGGTTGGACAATTCTGCTTCAACCTTTTTAGTAGAGTTCTTTCAACCCAAATAAGATAACAGTGAAACCTCACAAAATGTAAGTTTGATAAAGAAGTATTAGTAAGAATTAGCACTAGACGCTTACACCTGTTCTTTTTAGATGCTAAGAGTACTGGTTTACTTTTGCGAAAACGCCCTTCTAACAATTGCGATTGCTTGCTCAATCCCTGAAGTTAATACATTGATTTCACTTGTCATCCACTTTCTTCATAGAAATCATGAAAATGCTTGTGATGCCTTCATCCACTTTATCTTCTTTTCAAGGGGTCTTAAAGAAACAGCTGGTATTTCCATCTTTATTATGAGAATCAAAACTACATTCATTACTATAATTTTCCACTTTTTTCTTATTATTTGGAAATATAAATATCTTACTACATTTTATTACGATTGTTAGTATGACATGCTTGCTATCATAGTCAACAATCAGAACCCTTACTAGAATGTACTGTATTTATAACTATAAGGGTCCTCCTTAATAGCCATAGGTGAAGTTATCTTATTTGTCTCTCCTACTTCTAACAAATAGAATTTATTCATGTCTCTGTTTAGTCGAAGCTGTCTGATGTAGGAAACTTTTACATAAAAATGACTTTACTGGTATCTTTTTTCATCTCCATGAGTTGATATATTGATCCTTGCTATACTGATTCTGAGTATGGATTGCTCCATGAAGAATAGCAGCTACTCATCGTCCCTGATGTCTACCTCACACAATAAAGCTTAAAAAAATTGCCACCACAAAATTTTTAACTTGGTCAAGATGTCCAGATACTTATCGCCAAGGAATTCAGTCTATAGTATTCTTTCATAAGTTTTCTTATTGTTTAATATCTTGCAAATAAGTCTCGCTGAGGATTAGAAGCAGTGAGCTCTGAATTCTCAAGCATAGAGAAGTGCTGCGACTTTTTTATGCAACAAAACAAGCCTCAATGGACTGCTTTACTGGAAGCTAACTCTCAACCAAGGGAGGTGCAAACAATACGTCAGAGAGAAGAGCTTTCCTGTTGCAGTTGAGTGAGTAGTATTTAAAATAGATATGGTTTCTCAAGTGCTTGAAGGCCCAGCGGTTTGCGCTTGGGACCTCCATGTTGGAGGTCTCAAGTTCGAAACTCCTTGTTAGCAAAAGCAAGGGGTTTGCCTTCTGGGTCGAGCTCGTCGCACCGGGCTTGCCTAATTTGGGTTACCTCTCCTATGTGGTTTGTGAGCTATTGCATAGGAGGGCTTTTTTTACCCTGTGCTACCCAAAGGGTAGCGGCTCTGAGCTTCCCTTGTCATGAAAAAAAAGGATAGGGTTTCTACAATGTAAGACTATCTATACATAGCTACTCGAAGCCCAACCCATATCCTAGAAAACTAGAACTCATATTCCAAGTAGTTATTGAAAAAGAAATGACTAAAATCTGAAATCCTTAACCGACTATGGGAACTAAATCCAGAATACATTTGAGCTCAAAAAACAACAGACTCGACAAGTTATATTTGATTAAAAAACACACTAGACAAGTCAGTAACTACTCATGATGCTCAAGAGAAATATTTTGCTCTTTTTGGGATAATGGTAGTGTATTCCTCAGCATCAATGATATACTGGAGACCTCAAAAAGTTGTGGATTAGTCAACAAAGACTATTCAATCACAATGATCCTAAGTCAAAACAGATCTATTAATTGTTCAGCTTCCTCTATTCTTTCCTCTTTACCCCAAACATAAAAAGTTAAAATACAATTCCATTTGATCTTATGAGTGGGACTAAGACTACCTTCAAAACATCTATTGTTTCTTCCTTTCCATGTTGTCCATCATATATTAGTTTGGATGATTCACCGCCATTTCCTGTGACTCTTGCTGCTTCCTCTCCTGATCCAGCAACTGAGAGGATCTGTTTTGTGCTCCAGCATTATGACTTGGTTTGGGAGAGACTAAGGAATAGGGCGCTTGTGAGGTCACTTTACAATGCTCCTGGGAAATAGGTTATTCATGGCGAACATGGGTCAGAAATGTCTATGCTAGACTTTTGTCTTCACTGAAAAGGCAATGCATTTTTTCTTGGAATGTTACTTGATTTGTGAATAATCCTAATACATGACCTTGTGACTCCACAAATAGAAGCTGCATATCTTTGTCCACTCTTTATTCAAGATAGAATCTATGTAATGGTGCAATACTCTGATTCTTTTCTGTTCTTCCTGCATCAGCTCCTCCATGGAAATTCTTGGATCTCATGATAGTGGTTATTTGAACTCTTCATACATGTTTGGATCCAATATCTTGAGTTCTACCTCTGAGATCCAAGTACAGTTTGTTTTGCTTTACATAATAAGGAAAAGATGATAGAAGTTACTGCCGCAAGACAAACTCCTTTCAAATCTGATACTTTCTAGCCTTGTCCCTAAGGTTCTAGGTTACTGCTCATCCACGGTCATCATAAAAAATAAAAAGAAGAAGAAGAAGAAGAAAAGATTGGACTTTTTTGCAGACCTTTAGGCAAATTCCAGGGCATTAGCATTTTGATATGATCTTCTTTAATGATTTAACATGGACTAGTTTTCTTTGGGCTAAAAGTTATGATAAGATTCCTTAGAAAATCTTATCTTCTATTAGTTGAAAACTTGTTTGCATCAGCAATTTACTTAGAGCAACGTTATCACTCTGTTGCATCCTCGTATTCTCATTTTCTTGCCTCTTTTGCTGCACATGCTTCATTTTGGATTTTTGAAGTGAACGTCATTCTGGATCTTCTTAATGTGCTTGACATTTACCGTCCTTATTAATTTATGCAATTTCAGACTTGAGAAAAATTAAACTATATTCTTTGTGTGATCACCTACCATGTAATAAATAGGTTACAAACACTTCCATCACCGTCCTTTTGTCTATAGGAACTCCGTTAGAAATAGATCAGTTTAGTTCCCAACTTTTCCCACAAAGTAATCCTGTGACTCATAAAAAATCTCACAGGTGGATGTTTAAAAAATCTCACAGGTGTCGGTGATTCATACTAAAAATCATGAAATTCTTCCAACGACAGAATTTCCAGAGGATACAATGGTTGGTTCTTTTGCCACAATTGACAGGTGTAACGAGAAGCAAATTGAGGTTTCCAATCTTTTTTTTATGACAAGGCGAACCAGCAGCTACTACCCTTTGGGTGCGCATAGGGTAAATCTCTGCTCCTATGCAATAGCTCGCAAACCACACAAGAGAGGTAGCCCGTACTAGGCAAGCCTGATACGACGAGTTTGACCCAGAAGGCAAACCCTTTGCTTTCGCTGGGGTTTCCAAATTCTATTGCTTCCTCAAATCCTTGTTTGAAGACAATTCAATTAATCTTCTTACACTTTTGAATATTTATGGATTCCTCTTCCATAGGATGCAAAGTTAATGATCATTACTGTGTTTCCCCCAGCAATGCCTCCTCCAATCCTTGGCGCCTTCTAACTTAAGCTTACATAATCCGAAGAAAAATTAAGCTTTCTGCTTGCTGTTGCAGCAATCCATGATCTTTGCTTATGATAGGAGTCATAGGACTTCATGACAACTTATGAATCAAAGGAAATAAGTAAAAATTTTTTAATATACTGTATTGTGAGCAGTAAGAGGTTGAATGGTAATTCTTTTCCCTTGTTCTTTCACTACTTTTGCTGAAATATGTTTGATAAACCTTGGGAATTTCCTCAGCAATGAACAATATATTCTTTTTGTCCATGCTTTAGTCATATTCATTGGTTCCTTCTTTGTGAGGACCAGCGAGCGCTGCTGGCAGGTATAATAACAGCCAATGCATGTAAGATATGTTTTTTGTATTTTGACTCTACAGTTTTAGCAGTTACTTGAACATAATCATCTAACAGCCTTGCTTCAAGGGTTGAGCTTTCACAATGACAGATTACCATGCTTAGAGTTCTGCATGAATTCATTAATATGTAACCTGACTGGAGATTCTTCCCGAGCGTTGAAGTAATTGATCTATTTGTTCCCAGATCCTGGCTACTTCCCTTAAAGAAAGTAGACCTATCCATGCTATTTAAATTTGTTGTGGAAAGATGCTACAGGACTTCTTTTTTTAATACTGAAGTAAGCACAACTATTCAATAAAATAAATTTAGATCCCCCTTCTGGGACACACTGCTGGTGAAGTACCAGGGCAGTTCACTCTTATCTAGGAAGTATGGTGAAGTAACAGGGTTAAGCTAGGACATGCATAACTATTATTATTATTGTCAGTATGACATTTAATATGTAGGACATGAGTAACTATTATTGTTATTGTCGGTGTGACAGTTAATATGTATGTTGTTTCCTGTGATTATGACTGTTTTTAGATGCTATAAGTTGAGAGCACATGGTTTTTGCAGATTTGATGTCATTGTTGGAATATTCTCTTTTTCTGTCTTTTCTTTTCTAATCTGCTTCTATCTTCTTGTGATCTCCTCTTTATAGTCGTTTTGGCACTTGGCCTGTTGCTATGCTAGCACAAAGCAAAAGCAAAGCAATACTGGAGGGCCCTGTGTGCAATGGCAGTCAAGTTATTGGGTGGCACACTAATGAGAAGAGTAAGCAACTCAGGAGATTTCATGTCGATATGTCTGGCTTTGCCTTCAATAGCACTATATTATGGGATCCAAAGAAATGGCATAGACCAACTTCAGATCCCATTCGACAGTTGGACAATGTGAAGGAAGGTTTCCAAGTATGCATCATATTCGTTCTCCTTTTTGAAATCCTTGATTTCTTACTTTGGGGATAGAAGTTTGTGTGAACAGTTTGACATTGGAAATTTACTCATATTGATTACTTGCAGGAGACCACTTTCATAGAACAAATTGTTGAAGATGAAAGCCAAATGGAGGCTGTCCCTCCTGGTTGCTCAAAGGTATTGAATTGGCACCTTCATCTGGAAGCTCGTGGACTTGTCTATCCAGTAGGCTGGCTGCTTCAAAAGAACCTTGATGCTGTTTTCTCTACTACATGAGAAACACAAGCATGGTGGGGGACCTCTAAACGGTGTCCGCGAAGGAGGTCAGTGCCTCTTATCATCACTAAACCTACAACTTGTCTTAAAAAGGAAAGGTCAAACGCTAATTGGTGAACTAGGGATTGGTGGGGTGAGGAATAACTTCTCTTAATTAACATCATCAAATTTTATTCTCAGGAAGGAGATTCATTTTCCCCACTCCCTCTTTTGAACAGATCTGCTTATATTTAATCACTTGTGCATTTCCTAGGACACCAAACAATATCCACTGTAACATTTCATCAATTGTGCATTTCCTAGGACAACAGAGCCTTTTTGTTGCTAATATCCAGAGACCTTTTTGGCATTATTGTTGTTTCTGCGACTCTGTCCATATTTAGTTTGACTGAGCAAAGAAAAATGAAAGAATTCAGCTGCAAATTTTTTGACAGGCCAGTGCTTATCCCAGTAGGAAGCTATCATTTTCAAGCTGATCAGGGAATTACTAGATTCCGAAGTTGAAGCAGCACGCGTGACTTTTATGACAAGCTAGCTATCAAGAAAGGAGTGATCGGTTCTTTTTTTTGACTTTCTCAAAAATATTCTTTGACAGCATCAGAACTCATTTTGTTGTGGAGTTTTGCTGCTTTTCCCAAGGCAAGGAATGTGGTTTCTTCAGTTTCCATTGCAAAATTGATTTGCTACTGCCATCACTGAAGGCATGCTGTAGAATGGAATGGTTGTGAATTATCATCCTTGGAAGCAGGAAGCAAGTGATGCTTAGTTCAAATTGTAGTCTTTTACAATTGTGCAGATTTTTTACTTTCTACATTGAATTCACTTTTACCAACTTCATTTTCTTCTTTGGAGTTCGAGTGTTAAAATACACGTTTCTTTGAGTACTGTAATAGGAGAGACCTGGTCAATACCTATTGTTTTGAGATGTTCAATAGTACCTGGTCTGTTGTTGCTGCTTGCCAAGATTACTTCTCATCACTATACTGTATGATGATTAGAGATCGCCCAAAAAGGGCATGATTTGTCACTTCATCCTAGATAGTATTCTACAAAAACAATGTCTTACAAAAGAGTTGCTACTGAAAGGGCATGATTTGTCACTTCATCCAAGATAGTATTCTACAAATACAATATTTTACAAAAGAGTTGCTCCTGAAAGTATCTGGGTTAAGTACCAGTGACGACAACACAAAGAGGATGCCACAAAAGTATTTGTGTAAAGTATTGGCGACAACTATTAGTCTATTAGTCGCCACAAAAAGGCCTCCGGTGAAAGTATGTTTTGTACATTTAGCATAGGTGGCAATTTCAATCCATATAAGGTAAAAAGAACTCATTTTATCCATAATTATTTTAACGGACCACTCATATTTTCTAAATGGGTTAATATGGGTTGGTCTATTATAAAAGCTCAGACAAATATGATTAAAACGGGTAAAATATGGGTACCCATATAGACCCATAAATTCCCACATATAATAAAAAATTCTTAATTACACAAAAAAAAAATTGTTGTGCATGAATTTTTTTATTTTTCTTAAAAGATTTGGAGGCAGGAGTGGGGGTAAGGGGATGAGGGTAGGGTGGAAATGTGGGGGGGGGGCAGAGGGAGGTGGTGAAATTTTTTACTTTTTTTAATTTTATATTGGGGTGGGCATAAATACCAAAAAAAGGAACCAAACCAAACTAATTTGATTTTTCGATTTGATGTCAGTGTTCTTTTTTTAAAAGTTCAGTTCTTTGGTTCGATGTTCAATGTAGGGGTTCAAAATTTTGGTACACCAAAAAATCGAACTTTTATTAAAAAAAATTAATAATTAGAAATAATATTAGATCAATAAATAATATATATACACCATGATAGGATTTTATGGGTCAAGGAACATAAAACAAGTGATTTCAAGAGTTTTCTTTGGGTGTTCGCCCACGGATTCTGGTGCTACAGGGGGTTTTGGCACAACATTCCCAAAAAATCATATGAGTAGGTTCGCAACGAGCACGAGAAGAGGCCTAGGTGGCCCCGCTGCGCCGGGGGATACTTGGTGTGATTTTATAGGCTAAGAAATAGGAAAAAGGCGATTTCGACAGTTTTCTGTAGGTGTTAGCCCATGGATTCTAGTGCTGCAGAAGGCTCTGGCGCAATATTCCCGAAAAATCATATGAGTGGATCTGCAGTCGGGGAAGAGGACTAGGTGCCCCGGAGCTAGTGGGATTTTATGGGCCAAAGAGCAGGAAAGAGGCGATTTCGGCAGTTTTCTACGGGTGTTAGCCCACGGATTCTGGCGCTGCAGGGGGCTCCCGTGCAACATTCCCAAAAAATCATACAAACAGGTACACAATGAACCCAGGAAGAGGCCCAAGTGGCCCGCTGGCGACGGGGGACGCCTGTTAGGATTTTATGGGTCAAAGAATAGGAAACAGGCGTTTTAGGCAGTTTTCTGTGGGTGTTAGCCCATGGATTCTGGTGCTTCAGGGGCTCCGACGCAACATTCTCGAAAAATCATACGAGTAGGTCTGCAACGAGCCCGAGAAGAGGCTCAGGTGGCCCGACAACGGTGGGGGAAGCTTGGTAGGATTTTATGGGTCAAGGAACAGGAAACAAACGATTTCGACAGTTTTCTATGGGTGTTAACCAACGGATTCTGGCGCTGCAGGGGGATCCGACGCAACATGCCTGACAAATCATATCAGTGAGTCCACAACGAGCTCGAAAAGAGGACCAGGTGGCCCAACGACAGCGGGGGACGCCTGGTGAAATTTTATTGGCCAAGGAATAGGAAACAGGCGATTTCGATAGTTTTCTATAGGTGTTAGCCCACAGTTTCTGGCGTTGCAGGGGGCTCCGACGCAACATTCCTGAAAAATCATACAAGTGGTGCGCAATGATCCCAGGAAGAGGCCTAGGTGGCCTGGCGGAAGCTGGGGACACCTGGTGGGATTTTTTGGCCCAAGGAATAAGAAATAAGCGATTTTAGCAGTTTTCTGTGGGTGTTAGCCCACGAATTCTGGCGCTGCAGGGAGCTCCGGTGCAACATTCTCAAAAAAATAATATGAGTTGGTCCATAACGAGCCTAAGAAGAGGCCCAGGTAGCCTGGTGATTCCAGGGGACTATTGGTGGTATTTTTTGGGTCACAGAATAGGAAACAAGCAATTTTGGTAGTTTTTTATGGGTGTTACCCACAAATTCTAGCGTTGTAGGGGGATCTGGCGCAACATTCCTGAAAAATCATACGAGTGGGTCCGCAACGAGCTCAGGAAGAGGCTTAGATGGCCCGAGAACAGCTGGGGACATGTGGTGGGATTTTATAGGGCCAACAAACAAGAAACAAGTGATTTCAGCAGTTTTCTGCAGGTGTTAGCCCACAGATTCTGGCGCTGCAGGGAGCTCCGATGCAAAATTCTCGAAAAATTATAAGAGTGGGCCCGAAACGAGCCTAGAAAGAGGCTCAGGTGGCCCCGCGGCGCCAGAGGACGCTTGGTGGGATTTTACGAGCCAAGGGATAGGAAATAAGTGATTTTGACAGTTTTCTATAGGTTTTAACCCACGGATTCTGAAGCTGCAGGGGGCTCCGGCGCAACATTCTCGAAAAATTATACGAGTGGATCCGCAACGAGCTCGGGAAGAGGACCAGGTGGCCTGGGGCAGGCGAGGGATGCTTGGTGGGACTTCCGGGCCAAGGAACAGGAAACAAGTGATTTAAGTAGTTTTCTATGGGTGTTAGCCCACGAATTCTGGACCTGCAGGGGGCTCCGGTGCAATATTCACGAAAAATTATACGACTTGATCTACAACAAGCCTGGGAAGAGGCCCAAGTGGCCCGGCGGTGGCGGGGGACGCCTGGTAGGAATTTATGGGTCAAGGAACAGGAAACAGGCGATTTAGGCAGTTTTCTGTGGTTGTTAGCCTACGAATTCTAGCGCTGCAAAGGGCTCCGGCGTAATATTCTCAAAAAATCATACAAGTGGGTCCAACAAGAGCCCGGGAATAGAACAGGTGGCTCGGCGGCGATGGGGGATGCTTGGTAGGATTTTATGGGCCAAGGAACAGGAAACATGCGATTTAGGCAGTTTTCTGTGGGTGTTAACCCACGGATTTTGGCAATGCAGGGGAATCCGGCGTAACATTCTCAAAAAATCATACAAGTTGGTCCGCAACAGCCCCAAAAAAGGACCAAGTGTCCCAGCGACAGCGAGGGATGCCTACTGGGATATTATGAGCCAAGGATCAGGAAACAAGCGATTTCAGCAACTTTCTATGGGTGTTAACCCACGGATTCTAAAGTTGCAGGGGGATCCCATGCAACATTATCAAAAAATCATACGAGTTGGTCTGCGATGAGCCTGAAGAGGACTAGGTGATCCGGCAGAGACGGGGAACGCTTGGTAGGATTTTATGGGCCAAGAAATAGGAAATATGCGATTTTGGCAATTTTTCAGTGGGTGTTTGCCAAAGGATTCTTGCGCTGCAGGGGGCTCTCGTGCAACATTCCCAAAAAATGACACGAATGGGTTCGCAATGAGCTCGGAAAGAGGCCCAGGTGGCCTAGCGGCGACGGAGGACGCCTGGTAGGATTTTATGGGCCAAGGAACAGGAAACAGGCGATTGCGGTAGTTTTCTGTAGGTGTTAGCACAGATTATGATGCTGCACGGGGCTCTGGCGTAATATTCCAGAAAAATCATACGAGTGGGTCTACAACGAGCCCGGGAAGAGCCCCAGGTGGCTCGGCGGCGGAGGGGGGACACTTTGTAGGATTTTATGGGCCAAGGCACAGGAAGTATGCAATTTTGACAGTTTTCTATGGGTGTTAGCGCACGAATTCTGGCACTGCGGGGAGCTCCGGTGCAACATTCTCGAAAAATCATATGAATGGTTCCGCAAAGAGCCCGGGAAAAGGCCCAGATGGAGTGGTGGCGGCGGAAAATGCCTGGTGGAATTATATGGGCCAAGGAACAGAAAACATACGATTTTGACAGTTTTCTATGGGTGTTAGCCCAAAGATTCTGGTGCTGTAAGGGGGTCCGGCTCAACATTCTCCAACAATCATACGAATGGGTCCGCAACGAGCCCGGGAAGAGGCCCAAGTGGCCTGACGACAGTGGGGGGACTCTAGGTTGTATTTTATGGTCCAAGGAATAGGAAAGAAGCGATTTTAGATAATTTTTGTGGGTGTTAGCCCACGAATTCATGTTGCAGGGGACTCCGATGCAACATTTTCAAAATATCATATGATTGGGTCCATAACGATCTCGGAAAGAGGCCCAGGTGACCCAGCGGTGGCGTGGGACGCCTGGTAGAATTTTATAGGCCATGGAACAGAAAGTAAGTGATTTCAACAGTTTTCTGTAAATTAGCCCACGAACTCTGACGCTACAGGGGGCTTCGACGCAACATTCCCAAAAAATCATTTGAGTGGGTCCACAACGAGCTTCAGGAAGAGTCCCAGGTGGCCTAGCGGCTGTAGGGGACACTTGGTAAGATTTTATGGGTCTAGGAACAGGAAACATGCGATTTCGATAGTTTTTTGTGGGTGTTAGCCAACGGATTCTGGCGCTGCAGGGGGCTCCCATGCGACATTCCAGAAAAATCATAGAGTGGGTCCGCAACGAGACCGAGAAGAGGCCAGGTAGCCCGACGGCGGCGGGGGACGCCTGGTAGAATTTTACGGGTCAAGGAATAGGAAACAGGTAATTTCGGCAATTTTCCATGGGTGCTAGCCCATGGATTCTAGTGTTGCAGGGTGCTCCGAGGCAACATTCTCAAAAATTCATATGATTGGGTCCGCAATGAGCCCGAGAATAGGCCAAGGTGGCCCCACGACAGCTGATGATGCCTGATAGTATTTTATGGGACAAGAAATAGAAAATATGCGATTTTGACAGTTTTCTGTGGATGTTAGACCATGAATTCTGGCGCTGCAGGAGGCTCCGGAGCAACATTCCCCAAAAATCATACGAGTGGATCCGCAATGAGCACGAGAAGAGGCCCAGGTCGCCCGGCAGTGTAGGGGGACACCTGGTAGGATTTTATGGGCCAAGGAACAGGAAATAAGCGATTTCGGTAGTTTTTCATGGGTGTTAGCCCATGAATTCTGTATCTACAGGGGGCTCCCATGCAACATTCCTAAAAAATCATATGAGTGGATCCGCAACAAGCCCTGGAAGAGGCCTAGATGGCCCGGCGCGCGGGATGCCTAGTAGTATATTATGGCCCAAGAAACAAGAAACATGCGATCTCGATAGTTTTCTATTGGTTATTAACCCATGGATTCTAGCGCTGCAGGGGACACTAGTATTCCCAAAAAAACGTACAAGTAGGTTCGCAAATAGACCAACAAGAGGCCCTATTGGCCCGGCGATGGTGGGGAACGCCTGGTAGGATTTTATGGGCCAAGTAATAAGAAACATGTGATTTCGATAGTTCTCTGTGGGTGTTTGCCCATAGATTCTTGCGCTGCAGGGGGCTTCGGCGCAACATTGTTGAAAAGTCCTAAGAGTGGGTCTGACACGAGCCCGGGAAAAGGCCAAGGTTGCCCTGTGGCGCCAGGGGATACCTTGTGGGAATTTATGGGCCAAGGAACAAAAGATAGGCATTTTGGCAGTTTTCTGTGGGTGTTAGCCCACGGATTCTGGCGCTGTAGGGGGATCCAGTGCAACATTTATAAAAAATCATATGAATGGGTCCGTAATGAGCTACAAAGAGACCTAGGTGGCCCGTGGTGGCGGGGGACGCCTGATGGGATTTTGTGGGTGAAGAAATAAGAAACAGGCAATTTTGGTAGTTTTTCTGTGGGTGTTCGCCCACGAATTCTAGCACTGCAGGGGACTCCGATACAACATTCCCAAAAAGTCGTACAAGTGGGTCCACAACGAGCCCAAGAAGAGGCCCAGGTGACTCGGCTGTGGCGGGGAATGCGTGGTAGGATTTTATGGGATAAGTAACAAGTAATAAACGATTTCAGCAATTTTCAATGGGTGTTATCCCACGGATTCTGGCGCTACAGGTGGCTCCGATGGAACATTCTCGAAAAATCATACGAGTGGGTCTGCAATGAGCCCGGGAAGAGGCCCATGTAACCTGGCTGCGGCGGGGGACGCCTGGTGAGATTTATGGGCCAAGGAACAGGAAACTTGCGATTTCGGCAGTTTTTTATGGGTGTTAGCCCACAGATTCTGGCGCTGTGGGGGGCTCTAGGCACAACATTCCCAAAAAATCATATGAATGGGTCCGCAACGAGCCCGGCAAGAAGGCCAGGTGGCTGGTGCCAGTAGGGGATGCCTGGTGAGATTTTATGGGCCAAGGAACAGGAAATAGGCGATTTCGGTGGGTGTTAGCCCATGGATTCTGGCACTGCAGGGGGCTCCAGTGCAACATTCTCAAAAAATCATACGAGTGGGTCCACAATGAGCTCAGGAAGAGGCCCAAGTATCCCGGCGGTGGTGGGGGATTCCTTGTGGGATTTGATGGGACAAAGAATAGGAAACAGACGATTTTGACAGTTTTTTGTGGGTCTTAGCCCACGAATTCTGATGCTGCAGGGGACTCCGACGCAACATTTTTGAAAAATCACACGCGTTGGTCCGAAACGATCCCGAGAAAAGGCCTCGGTGGCTCAGTGGCGGCATGGTACGCCTGGTGAGATTTTATTTGCCAAGGAATCGGAAACAGACGATTTCGACAGTTTTCTGTGGGTGCTAGCCCAGGGATTCTAGCGTTACAGGGGGCTCCACCGCATCATTCCTGAAAAATCATATGAGTAGGTCTACAACGAGCTCGGGAAAAGGCCCAGGTAGCCTGACGACGGCAGGGAACACTTGGTAGGATTTTATGGGCCAAGGAACAGGAAACAGGAGATTTTGATAGTTTTCTGTGGGTGTTAGCCACAGATTCTGGTGCTGCAGGGGGCTCCGGCGCAACATTCTCAAAAAATCATATGAGTGGATCCGCAACAAGCGCAGGAAGAGGCCCAGATGGCCCAGCGATGGTGCAGGACGCCTGGTGGAATTTTATTGGCCAAGGAATAGGAAAGATGCGTTTTCAACAGTTTTCTATAGGTGTTAACCTATGGATTCTGGCGCTGCAGAGGGTTCCGACGCAACATTCCCAAAAAATCATATGAGTGTGTCCGCAAGGAGTCTGAGAAGAGGCCCAGGTGGCCCCACGGCAGCAGGTGACGCCTGGTGGGATTTTATGAGCGAACGAACAACGAACATGCGATTTCGACAGTTTTCTATAGGTATTAGCTCATGGATTCTGGCGCTGTAGAGGGCTCTGAGGCAACATTCTCGAAAAATCATAGAAGTGGGTCCGCAACTAGCCCGAAAAGAGGCTCAGGTGGCCCGACGGCGGCGGGGGATACTGGTATGATTTTATTGGCCAAGGAATAGGAAATAAGCAATTTCGGCAGATTTCTATGGGTGTTAGCCCACAAATTCTAGCAATGCAAGGGCTCCAGTGCAACATTCCCAAAAAATCATACAAGTTGGTTCGCAACGAGCCCATGAAGAGGCCCAGCGATGGTGGGGGACACCTGGTGGGATTTTATTGGCCAAAGAATAAGAAACAGGCAGTTTCGACAGTTTTCTATGGGTGTTAGCCTACGGATTCTGGCGCTGCAGGGGGCTCCGGTGCACATTCTTGAAAAATCATAAGAGTGGGTCTGCAATGAGCCCCGGAAGAGGCCCAGGTGGCCCGGCGGCATTGTAGGACGCTTGGTGGGATTTTATTAGCGAAGGAACAGGAAAAAGGCAATTTCAGAAGTTTTGTGGGTGTTAGCCCATGTATTCTAGTGCTGTAGGGGGCTCCGGCGCAATATTCTCGAAAAATCATAAGAGTGGGTTTGTAATGAGCTCGGGAAGAGGCCCAAGTATCCCGGCGACGGTGGGGGATTCCTTGTGGGATTTTATGGGCCAAGGAATACGAATAGGCGATTTCGACAATTTCAATGGGTGTTAGCCCACGAATTCTGGTGCTACGGGGGACTCCGGCGCAACATTTTTGAAAAATTATACGCATTGGTTCGAATGATCCCGGGAAGAGGTCCAAGTGGCCCGACTTTGACGTAGGACGCCTGGTGGATTTTATTCGCCAAGGAATATAAAACGTGTGATTTTGACAATTTTCTTTGGGTACAAGCCCACATATTCTGGAGTTGCAGGAGCTCCGCCGCAATATTTTCGAAAAATCATACTAGTGGGTCCACAACGAGCCTGAAAAGAGGCACAGGTGGCTCGACGATGGCAGGGGACGCCTGGTAGGATTTTATGAGCCAAGGAACAGGAAATAGGAGATTATAAATAGTTTTCTGTAGGTGTTAGCCTCAGGTTCTGCGCTGCAGGGGGCTTCGTCGTAACATTCCCGAAAAATCATACGAGTGGGTCCGCAACAAGCCCAGGAAGAGGACCAGGCGGCCCAGCGATGGCGGGGACACCTGGTGGGATTTTATTGGCCAGGGATCAAGAAACAAGCGATTTCGACAGTTTTCTATGAGTGTTAGCTCAAGGATTCCAGCGCTATAGGGGGCTCCAACGCAACATTCTCGAAAAATCATACGAGTGTGTTCACAACAATCCCGAGAAGAGGCCCAGGTGGCCCCGCGACGACGGGGGACGGTTGGTGGGAGTTTATCGGCGAACGAACTGGAAACATGCGATTTCGATAATTTTCTGTGGGTGTTAACTCACAGATTCTGGTGCTGTAAGAGATCCGGAGCAACATTCCCGAAAAATCATACGAATGGATCTACAATGAGTCAAGGACGAGGCTCGGTGGACCGACAGCTGCAAGGGACGCCTGGTAAGATTTTATAGGCCAAGGAACTGAGAGCAGGCGATTTCGATAGCTTTCTATGGGTGTTAGCCCACAGATTCTAGCGCTATTGGGGGATCCAACACAATATTCCCAAAAAATCATACGTATAGATCCGCAACGAGCCCGGGAAGAGGCGCAGGTGGCCCGACTGCAGCGGGGGACGCATAGTGGGATTTTATGGGCCAAGGAACACAAAACAGGCGATTTCGGCAGTTTTTCTGTAGGTATTAGCCCACAAATTCTGACACTATAGAGAGCTCCAGAGCAACATATCTGAAAAATCATACAAGTAGATCAACAGTGAGCTCGAGAAGAGGCCCAGGTGGCCCGACAATAGCGGAGGACGCCTTGTGAGATTTTATTAGTCAAGAAACAAGAAATTGGCGATTTAAATTGTTTTCTGTGAGTGTTAGCCCACAAATTTTGGTGTTGCAGGGACTTCCGACGCAACATTCTCGAAAAATCATACGAATGGGTCCGCAATGAGCCCGTGAAGAGGCCTACAAAATCTGTTTTCAAGTATTAATTACAAAGACTTTTGTTGATTCAGATATAATCTATTTTCATTAAGTATTTACTCTATTTGTATATCACTCTCTGTAATTGAGATATTTGTAAATTTCAAGAAATACTATTACAATAATACTGGAAACAGCCGCTTTATGTTTTTAAACATAGGGGTTAGGCTGCGTACATCCGACCCCCCCTCACCCCGCAATGAGCGGGAGCCTTTTGAGGCATTGGGGTATGTTGTTGTTGTTGTACTATTACAATAATAATAATAAATTATTATTAGAATTAAAAGGGCATGAAGAAGAGAACTTGTGTTTGGGGGTAGATATAAAAAGTCAAACATCACCACCAAAGAATATGTGCAACGAGACTGCTCCTCCCTTAACCAAAGGTCTAGAATTCAAATCCCTAGAAATGAAGAAATCCTTGATAAGAAGTACTTTCATCGAATGAAGCCCTACATGGCACAAATCTAGATATAATCAAGCTCCAATATAGGTATCGGACATAAAATCTAATTAAAAATTCAGGCCAAGCTGGTCTTGTAAAAAATGACTTAGAATAAAGCAAAGCTACTGGAACATCCAGTGGACACCATGTGAGATACCAAAAAAGAAAAAAAGGCTTCAGGCATCTAAAATTATTAAAAGCTTAAACCACCATTTAAAAGCAATTCAAAATAGTCACTTCTTAATGGAGAGCCAAAACTTGGCTATTAAATTCTCTCCCTTTTGAACTCCGGACATTATACTGGAGCATGTCAGACAACAAGAGAACCTCCCTTAACAACAAAAGAGCAAGGAGCCCAAGGAATCTCACAGGACTTTAGCTTCTTTGTTAAGGAACACATTGATTGATGCTGGTAAAATTACTATTCATCTACGTTAATACTTTTAAATCTCCAAATTAAGCCGGGATTTATGTAAATAAAAATTCTGTCCACTATGGCACTATGGTAGAAACTATTTGTAAAATGTCCAAATTCGACTAACAATCAAATTGAGAAACTAAACTAAAGTTGCTACTTCCCAGGAGTAATATAGCGCAACTCTTACTTTCCTATGAGTTTCAATTCCTACAAGCACTCTATAAAATAGCACCCGACGTAAGAAAAGCATAGAAGATGAAGCAAATAAAGGCAAAAAGTTCCAGTTCAGTTTTTCCAGTTCATTTACTTGACCATCGACCACTTTACCGTTAAAGAAGGTTCGAAATTTACATTCCATTCATTAATAAACTGCATTTTTCTTTTTGTTAATTTTTTTTCTGAGCTTCTCAGAAGCAGCTAGAAAGTGTCGATTCTTTATTTTCTTACTCTCTAATCCCTAATTGAACCCATTTACTTGGACCAAAAGCAAGGCCGTGGGATGGGGAGGGGGAGGGGGAGGAGGAAGGGGAATGGGGAGGGGGTTATAAAACTATAGTACAATTACACACTTCCGGTCTGCCTCCCTCTCATACAAAATAACCTGACCTACCAGCTATGCTACTCCCCACTGTCCACACTGGTTGCCTAGAAACCTCAACTGATGCCTGAGCAGACGAATAAAACAACAATTTAAAGAATGACAAACAGAGCAGGTAAGAAACCACGAGGGAAATTGACATCTTATGATACATTTTCCAAAGGGAGATTTCTCCTAAAAAAACTTTTGGGCGCTGCCATCCCACGAGGTATCTTGTCGCCATCAGATTGTGCTCGATTTATAAGGGGCACAGATACTAGCACATTACGCAGGCCCTGGAGAATGATAGCACATTGTTGCAATAAGGGGCTGCAGTAGCCCTGGTGTCCATACTTGACTGCTTCTTTCCTTTAAGAAAGTGCACTGTTATGTTAGCGTTGTTCCATGAACAGAAGCACCTGTCTCTGAGGCATGCACAGTAGATGAGAGATGTGGTTGCTGCAAACTCGGTTCATTAAAAAGACCAAGTTGTACCAAGGTTGATCTGCATCAATGCCAAAACAACTTCAGTGACCACCAAGTCTAGCCAGTTTATTACAATCACGAGGAAGGTCGCCTTTTTTTTTTCTTTTTTTTTTTCAACCATAATGAAAATTGTTTGTGACATGATCAGTCACACGGTATGCAACTAGTGACATGATCAGTCACACGGTATGCAACTAACTCTTATTTTAGGTTCACATAAAGACATAAGCTGAATTTCTACTTTGGTATATTTAATACAAAACTTCGAATAATATGTCCCAAGAAATAGATGGCATGTGCCATGAAGAATATAAGTTAAATCCAGTTGAAATAATGCAGAAAAAGGTGCCAACAAGGCAGAACATTTCTTGATGGTTGATCACATATAAAATATACCTAGGGAGTGAAGTTTTAACATTTGGCTGATTTGCGAAGGCAACCAATGGACTTCGGAGATTAACATATTTGTTTAGAGCACTCTCAAGCTGTGGTGGTGGCAACTGCAAACAAAGATCAACACATTTTAAGACAAAATACGGATAAAGTTGCCTCCGTGCACAATAAACAGTAAAAATTACAAATTACCAAATAATACCTGTAGTAGTACAGGAAAGGAATGTGGTTGCGTTTGTGAGACACATTTTAGGAATCCCACCCACAACTTTGGCATCCTCCATACCTGCGTCCATTATGTGATAGGATGACCATTCATTTATAGAGCAGAAATGATAGTTCATGATTAGGGGAAAATCGAAGCTTAAATACCTGTCTAGACACAAGTTTGGAGAGTATCTCCATCACAAAATCAACCTGAACATAAAAAAGGAAGATAATGTCACACACATTGACTACATTCTTTCCACATCAAACAAATATATGCTCTGCAAGAAGCATTGTCAAAGAAATGTCCATGCTAATAGCTAAGCACAAAACTCATACTATTGTTGACTTTCAAATTCTAATTCTGCCCAGCTGCATCAACATCAAGATGTAATGCTTTTGCAGTACTGTATCAGAGCTAGTTCATAAACATCCAGGAATCCAATCCTCCAAGGCTCCAACCATCAAATGGAAGGAAAATAGAGACCAGACGGATTACATATCTAGGATTATATAGTTTTCAAAACCCAAGACCAAAAATCACATCCATAGGGTGTTCAACTATATGACCATCTCATCTAAGAGCTAGAGTTGTTCAAAGAGAGCAGCTTTTATTCACTTATTGTGTCTTCAAAATTGCCCCTTCACGTGTAATATGGTAGGCTGAAGGAATGCAACTAACAGACAGAAGAATAACTTTATCCAAAATTAAATTAAGATGCTAAGATGTCAACTTACGTGTATATGTGTTTATATGTATATTGAACTGGAGAAAAGAGAGAAGTAGCAGATTTGAACATGCACTTGCAAAGAAAACAAAACATTATTCCAAGAAGCAAAAAGGAATATAAAGCACACAAAACAGAAGTCACGCATATTATTTTGAGTCTCTTTTAAGGTGGCAATCTTCGCCACTAAACAAAAAGCAGATTGGGTGCCATAGAATATTGATATTTCTTCTGCCAGATGAGAAGCTCCTCTCACCCTTTCTGCCTTCACTGTTCTTCTAGGAAGCAGTCTCATGATTAGTGGCTTCTCCAGTGCGTTGGTATATGCCAGACTCTTTAATCTAATAGATAATATCTATAACCATTAATACAAATGGACATGAGAATTCCCCAAGAATGTTTTTCTTCATGTCGATCTTGAGGAGGAGGTGTATTAAAGAGAAGCTGTCGGGTTTCATTGCTCGGGGGAATCTTGTAAACTTTATCACAGTTGCACAGCTCTAAATGATTTAAAAGTGTCTCCTTGAGCATGGTTTAGAAAAAGTGTAGTAAAAGAATAAATGGGCATCATTCATCGCAAAGCTAATCACTCTGCACATCGATACTCACCTTTATATCCTTGTATATATTTGGTAGTATACGTTGATAAGCATTCCGTAGTAACGATTCAAGACAAATCACTATACTTCCTAGGCATTAGGGTATAAGGCTAGTGGGGTAGAATGTTGTCTTGCCTTGAATCGGTAAAATGGTCATAGGACTAGTCGTGCCATTATGGTATTGTTTTTTTATTATCATATTATTTTGCTACTATTATTGTTTTTTTTCCCCGCATAGAATTTACATTGCTCTTCGTTTTAACTTCTATGCTATATCTATTGGCTTTTTCTTCTTTCACTTGTCGTTGATACATTTGAGCCGAAGGTCTTTTGAAATCAGTCTCTCTATCTTCATGAGGCAGTGGGTAAGGTCTGAGTACACTCTACCCTCCCCAAACTCACTTGTGGAATTTCACGGGGTATGTTGTTGAAGCATGCAACATATTTGACATAGTGATGACAAATTGTAGACCCATTGCTACTCCTATAGAAACAAGTCTCAAACTTCTACCTCGTTCAAAGGAGTTGCTCCGTGACCCAGGGGATACTACAAGAGATTAGTAGTCAAGTTATATTATCTCACTAAAACTTACCAGATATCACCTATTCACAGAGTTTTGTCACTCAGTTTCTAGGTTCTCCATGTGTAGCCCATTGGGATGCAATAGCATGTATCTTTCGGTATATAAGATTCACAAAGTAAAGGGCTATTGTATGAGGATCAAGGACATGAAAATTGTCAGGTATTCAGATGCGAATTTAGCATGGTCATCTCCTGATAGACTCTATCTCTGGATATTGCGTTCTCATCGGAGGCAATTTGATCTCCTAATTGAGCAAGAGTCAATTGTGGTGCAAGACCTATGTAGAAGCTGAATATCAAACAATAGTAGCTGCTACTAGTGAACTCATCTGGACCAAACAACTGTGGTAAGAATTGAAATTTGAAGAATTACTCTCTGATGGAACTTGTTTGTGACAATCAAACTAAGCTGCAAATTGTTTCAAATCCAGTGCTCCATGAGAAGACCAAACACAGAATGATTCATGGTCTTTGTCAGAGAAAGATACCCTTAGAAGATATTGTAACATGATCTGTGAAGTCCAAGGATCAACTTGTACACCTATTTACCAAATTTATCACATGTCCTTAACTACTTGTATATGTACAATGCTCGACACATCCAATGTAATATGCTTGAGGGTGGGTGTTAGAAGGCTAGTACAACGTTGTCCATGTTGTTGCCCCACATTGAACAAATATAAAAAAGATGAAGCCTAAGACGTTAAGTCACACTCATAAACTCTCTCATATTCTAATTGTCGAAATTTGTTCAACTTACTGCAATAATTTTTTAGCACAATAAGTTGATAGTTTTAGAATGATTTACAACAACAACAACAACATACCCGTGAAATCCCACAGGTGGGGTCCGGGGAGGGTAGAGTGTACACAGACCTCAACACTTACCTCATGGTGGTATCAACTATCAAGAGCCTCCATTGATCTTAATGGATCTGTGAGTTCATCGAGGAAATATAATTCTCAATCATATTAACCCATATCAATTTTCAACTGATTTTCATCACTTGCTTATTTTCAACGCTTGGGCCCAATACCAATTTTCAAAATTCTAACTTATGCTTATTTTTGGTTGAGAAAGGTAACAATTACTTCTATATATTCACAGAAACACTACCACAAAGGGGGGTAGTGTCCCACAAAAGTTAGTGCATACAAGTATCTCAGTTAAAGCTTCTTACAACCAGTTAATACTTGTACTACCAGTAACAACATTGTTTACTACTATCTGTTTGCACCAAAAATAAAATAACGCAAGACAGTCATGTTTTAGGTTCTGTATGGTCCTCTGCTTTCCAGCAAAACATCTTTGATTTCTTTCTAGCCATATTGTCCACCATATACAAGATGGGACAATTTTTCATCTCTCCTCCTTCCTACTTGCATATCCATCCCTATTCCAACATTTCAAAACCTCTTTAATCCTCCCTGGATTTACCCAAGTGATTCTCCTCTTGGTTATGAACATTTGCCACAGATGCTCAGTCCATTTGCAATGTAAAAAGAGATGATTAACTGTCTCACTTTGTTCTTCACACAAAAAACATCTGGAACACAATTGATTCCCTCTTTTGTTCAGGTTCTCATGAGTTAGGATGGCCTCCTTGGTCAACAGCCAAGCGAAGCAGTTCACTTTGTAAGGCACGACTATTTTCAACCAATACATATTTTAACCCCACAGACCTTCACTGATGGAAATCATTATAGTTGGTCCGTGAAGATGATGTCAGAAAGCAATTTACAAAATGTAGGCACAATTCTCTTCTGTTTGAAAAGTAAAGTCACACAATCACTTTCAATCAACAACAACAACATACCCAGTGAAATCCCACAAGTGGGGTCTGGGGAGGGTAAAATGTACGCAAACCTTACCACTACGTCATACTTGAAGCATGTAATAGAAAAGGAAGGAAATTTAGTTCGAGAAGAGATCATGTTACAAATGTGTACCCAAAAGAACTTAGCACCAACCGCCATGGCAAAGGAACAGTTTTTTGCAATTGCAGCAACTAAAGCAAGGAGTGTTAAAATTGTGCTAGTTATTGCAGCAATTTTTAGCATAATAAATTGCCAGTTATAGGTGATTTGAATTATAAATTGTATTAGGTTTTGGTTAGTTTGTTGAGATATTTTAGTTTTTTGAATTTCAAGTTATACATATTTTTGTTTTAAGGTGACTATTTAAAGCCCTCATAAGATTAATTAAATTGTTGAGAGACAACAACAAAAAATACTATCAGCCCTTTTTGCTGCACCATCTTTTAAGAAATCAGCACTAATTCCCAATAGTAGTAATCATACTTGTGGCAGTAGCAGTTCAGATTTTATGCAATAAAATCCTTTTGTCCGATACAAACAAGACATTCAACAGCATCACACTCCCTTAACAATTGACAATCAACTCCATAAATACTCGCATAAAGTCCATAGTTCGTTTGGTAGAATATGTGAATGTATCAGTTGTGGGACTTGAGCATTGGTGCAGATTATGCAAAATTACCGGTAACAGATAAGTTGTGTAAAAAGTCTGGAACATACTTATGTGCATCCAACTGATTAATATACAATATAACAGTAGCTGTGATTTACCAGAGTAGGAAAAGCGTCAATGGCCTGAATCACTGTCCTCATGAAGAGCAGCGGGAGAGGAGTCTGATCAACCTGATTAAATGAATATTGCAGAGATCAGAAAAATTGTACGTACATTCTCTATATATATGCATGTTTTCCTTACCATCTGTCTCAAGGCTTTCACCAGGACCTGTTGCGTGAAAACAGTCCGCTGCTCAAAACAAGCTGAGCAAGCATCTGTTATCTGAAAGATAATAGCATCAAAATATCACAAAATTGGTTTGTAATTCTGCCAAGGTATTTTCACTATATCCTGAATCTGTAGTAAGGAACAGGGAGAAGAAACACAATTCAACTGAAATAAGGGAACCACACAATTGAGGAAATACACAGCAAAGAACCTGAGGGAAAGATACAACGGATTTTCAAGCTCTACATGCAACAACCATCAATCCAAAGACTAATAGAAGTGGAAGATCATACCTTTTTCAGTGGAAGGCCATCCCTGTCGGGATTTATATCATGTATTGCAACCAGCACTTCTGCTGGGGTCAGTGCTGGACCAGTGTGGGCAGAACCCTGAGGTGAATCAAGTAAAGGACTATTTATCTTTCGTCTATCTCCAGAACAAATGTTATCAGATCAGAATAAGTAACATACAATTCTTTACTGGAGTGAAGAATCCAGGTAATGAATTTTTCTCATCAGATTATTAAACAATAAAGGTACATGTGGTCTTTGATTAAAGAACCACAAACTCACTTACCTAAGAGAATAAATAAAAACTCAAAACATAATATAGTTTGAATGAGCATGATATTCAGAAGAAAGAGTTGAGCATGGCAATAAAGACGAGAAGAGTACCATCGTTAAATGAAATGAACATAACAGTCATTATCACAGAAACCAGAAGGTACCTAAAAACTACAGAGAAGTAAAACATCTATTGAAAGTAAATTCAATCAAACCTGTAATATCCGAGCCAGGGCAATCTGAAACTTATCCAGTGGAAGAGCAACAAGCCTTGGGAAAATAGGTAAAACCTAATATAAAAACAAAAAGAATCATCAACAGCTAGTCTTCCGAATAAAGTGAAGTAGTTGAAAGGAAAGAATATCAAGTATTCACTATCACATCAAGAGGAAACCAAGGAAGAAAGCAATTGACCCAATCATTCACAATAAAGAAAAACATTCAATAATTTTGTTGTTCAAGATTCTTGTTTAGATCACCCTGATGCTCATTAATAAAATCCTTTACCTTCATCAAGGAAAAAAAGGAATTCTTGTTTAGGCAAATTCATACCATCTGTGCATAGAGTTTTGATCTAAGATTTTAATTCTTCCGTCTTTCATCTCAACGTATAGTCCACATTGAAGGTAAATTATCCCCCTATAAGACTAAGAATTTTGATAGCATGTTCCTCTCTCTAACTGAATTCAATGAGTAACATAGAAAAATGAATCAAAGTAGTGAAATTCCATATAATTGGAGGTGTGATTGTTCATGGGGGAAATGTCCTACCTTTGAGTGCAGTTTGAAATCAACCCGAGCCGCCAATCAGGCACGTTAAATGTAATGTAATTCTAGAAGGGCCTTCCCACAAAAACAAAACGAGTCTTGGCCGTTCAAGAGAAAGTTTTTACACTAGAACCACTAAGATGGCGAGGAAACTGACTTCCAAGAAAGCATTTTTCACCTCAGTAATTATCCAACGAGAGAGAGAGAGAGAGAGAGAGAGAGCAGATGCAAAAGTAGTCTTTTTATGCAAGGAAATGCCTGCTATTTACTCCCCCTGTTTCAATTTGTTTGACAAGTTCTGACTTGGCATGGAGTTTAAGAAAGAGAACTTTCAAATGTTGTGCTCTTAAACTAAAGATGCGTAGAATAAAAATGTTTTTTTAATTTTGTGATCTTAAACATGCCACTTGAAAAGTTGAATTTAAGAGGTGTCAAAAAAGGTAAGAGGCATTATCTTTGAAATGAACTAAAAAAGAAAGTAAGACAAACAAATTAAAACAGAGGAGTATGTTTTATATCTTTAAATTAAAGATATTTTTTAAGAAAGAAAAAATATAGCTTTGCTCACAAAACGAAGAATATTTATTTACGATAGGATAATTCATAACATGGAACTGAACGAAGCCCAAAAGCTTGCCAAGTTAACCAAATAACAATCTCTATCAGGAAAACCCTAGACGTAACAGGGAATCCGTTTGAGCCACCAAATTGAAATGGACATGTAAGATTCCCTCTATCCCAATTTATATGACTTACTTTCCTTTTAAGTCGGCCTCAAAAAGAATGTACATTTCTATATTTAGTGACAATTTAACATTAAAATATCTATTTTACCGTTAATAAAATGATTTACAGCCAAACAACCATCTATCGCTTATTTATAACTCATATAAAATGGGGCGGAGGGAGTATTATAGTTACGTTTTAAGGACAACAAACAGAGAACGGAAGGATCAGACATTCCATTCAGGGTTAGTGAGGGAAATATACATCACATATCATCATTTTGTCACAGAAAAGAGAACTGAAAATGAGTGAAGAATAAAAATGCACAATAATCTGGAGAATACCTCACTCTTAGAATATGAAGAGAGCACTGGAATAAGAACAGTTGCATCCTACAAAACAATTTAGAGTATCACTTGTGGAATTGCGAAGTTTCTGATTGAGAGTTATCAAGGAAAAACAAAAAGAAAGATGCTAAACCTTCAGTTTAGTTTCATATAACTGCTTGACAACTGCAACTAAGCCAGGCAGAGGAGTTGTTCCTTCAGAGAGAATATGAAGCACCTTGCAGTGAACAAAATAATGGCACCATGATAAAGAAGAAAGTTCAAGATGAAAAGCAATATCTAAAATGTGAGGTTAGTAACCTACCTGTGTCAAAAGATTTTCACAGCCTTGAGGTGGATCCGATATTATATGAAGCAGTTCGGAACACGATGAACCTATAGCCCTAATAAGAACAGGCATATGACGGTGAACAGCCTGTACCAGATCAAAAATTTATAGAAGGAATGTCAACCAACTGAAATGAGTTGAACAAGAGGTTCAGTACAAGTTAATAAGAGATCGTTAATAGTGCTCTGGAAGAGCAACTAAAGCTTATCTTGGAAAATTAAATTAAGCGTAGATCATCAAAATGCTAGTTTTACTACTTTTTTTTTTGATGTCTGAGACCTGACTAATCCAGATTTGCATTGAGAAGCCCCATTTTAAAGGGTAAAGTGCTCCTTGTTGTGTGACTAAATTAAGGCTATTCACCAGGAAATACACGAAAAAATAGAAGGGTGGGGTTTGGGGGGTTGAGCACATTTGACACTCAAATTATTATTATTTTGATAAGATGACGGTCAAACTATTGCTGGCCTATCTATTTCTACTGGAGTGAATTATTAATTCATCTCAAACAAACCATAATTAAGTCCGCTGTTAGGATTCTAAAAGTGGAGCACAATAAGAAACAGACCTGCTTAACTGCCTTAGGAGAACGTGCATAGGTTTCAAATACAAGGTGGAGAAGACTGAATTTCTGCAGGAAAAGTTACCGGGTCAACATCATTATAAGTGCACGTTCAACATACATCCTTGCATTTATGAAATTGTTCAAACCTTAGTGCATAGAGCAAAATATAATGAGATAAGCCGCTGTGCTTGAGCTAAAGACAACTCTGAATCACTTTGATAATCAGATGCTGCAGGCTTGACAGAATCATTTTCAAGGAATCCTGGCTCTGAAATCTGAGAACCACTAACTGAGGCTTCCTGATTTCCCGTCTGATAACCATATGTTTTTCTTAGGTTAATAATATTCAAATTCAAAGAGAATCACTATTTTTTTAGGTTAAGAATAATTCATCAACATTGAAGGAGAAACAGTACAGAAAGGATAGATTAAGCAAACAATTTCAGAAGGCAAGTGCTCCTCAACTTAAATAGAGTCCAGAAATAGAAAACTCTCCTTCTTCAATCCACATACCGGACTTCCCTGATCTAGTTACTAAGTCGTGCAGCAACATAAAAGCTTATTTATCATTTTAGGAATTTGATGGACATCTAAAACATCCAAACTTTGAAAATTAACAACAGACAGAGTGAAGGATAATAATGTCCAATCTAAAGATAGTTCTCAACACAAAAAAGCCTTTTACAAAGGTTGCAATTTTTGTCCTACCAATGAATAAAATTATTAGCTCAGATGTGTCCATGGATATACTTTGGGGTTCTTGAACTAAACAAGACAAACATGATTGCTTTTCCAACACCATTTTGAGCAATTATTAAGGTGTGTTCAGTATGGAGGAAATGCTTTCAAATTTTCTCATGCTTGATTGGTAAAAAATTTTGGAAAAAAGTTCCTTAACAATGAGGAAAATGACTTCCCTAATGGAAGTAGGGAAAACAAATTCCACTGGTGGAATTCCACATTGATAGTGTCTTCTACCCTCCAATACACCTAATCTTCATTTCCACACCAACAATATTTGTCTAGATTATATACAAATGTTTTTAAGATAATATTTTTTTGCTTGCGTACCAATCACAAAATATTAAGTTAACAAACCACTTTTTCCAAGGAAACATTTTCCTTCGTCCCAAAAAAGAACTAACAACTGAACAACAGACATTTCAACAGAAAAAGATTTAGAATATACATCCCTCGTAGTGAAAAAAGAGAATTTCCAAAGTTTTTAAGTCTTTAGCAGCTACTGCTACTTCTGAATGAAATAGCTAGTCTAATTTCTTTGCATATAATTTTTTGAAACAGAATTTAGTAGAATTCCAAACCAATAACCTGTTTGGTCAAGCTTTTGGCAGACCAGAAGTGTGTATTTTTAAAAAGGTAAGGTGTTTGGCCAAGCTTTTGGGAGAAAATAAGTGCTGCTGTTGAGGGACTGATACTTCTTTTCATAAGCTAATTTAGGTAGCTTTTCTCCAAAATTACTTCTAAGAAAAATACACTTATGAACACTTCCAAAATGATTGGGCAAACACTAATTGCAGCTCGAAAGTGCTTTTAAAATTTATTGGCCAAACACAAATTGCTTCTCACAGAAAGTACTTTTGGAAAAAGCAGTTCCCAGAATGAGTTTATTTTAGAAGCTTGGCCAAACACGCTATAAATTATCTCAAAAGCCAGGGATTCTCAATTAAACTACATAACTTGCATTTTACCAATAAAAGAATATATCTTAGTTGTGCAAAGATAAAGCCAAAATGTGTAAAGTAATGTTCAACTTTTTAATTGCACGTCTTGTTTCAAGTGAAACTTCAGTTTTTGGCCACAACCTAGCAGACAAGCTTTACATATTCCTACAATGCAAAAAATCTCATCTTCTAGTACATTTGTTCAGTTATCAAATTTGTTTACAGGAATAACATCCTGACTCATTTAAATATTATTTATTAAATTTTAAAAAGAAAGTCCCAAGTCACTGCAATCTGGTCAGCTGATCAAATACCAAAGGAACACATGCAGACTGAACAAAATAAAAAGAGGAATTAAGATCAGAACCTATTTTGTAAAAAATATACTCGCAAAGACATTTAACAAAGCCAAACTCACAGATTTAAAGGCAAATACAAAAATAAGAACATACCTCTCCTGTTCTCTGAACCAAACTTCCAGACTGGGAATATTCTGCATCTGTGACATGCTGGTCTATAGCTGACAGGAACATTTTCTTAGCGAACTGCTCGATATTATCTGAAATGTCACCAACCACGTAAAGTTTGTTTGCCACCTATCAATCGTTGCAACATTTTAGATATTCAGATACAATATATAGATTCAAAATGTACAGAATGGCCACCAGCAAGTGAAAATCCACAGCAGGCAACACAAAACAGTCACAAGTTTGCATACCAGGCGAATAGCTTTTGCTCTGACATCATCCTGAGGGTGAATAGCACACTGCATGAAAGCATGAACTCTAATGAGTGCATTGTAATTTCATTCTGCCAAAGGCAAGCAATACTTTTGTTTTTTTTTTGCTATGCAGAATTATAGGACAGTCCAAGAGTTGTGTATATTTGGTATCATGGAACTCAACAGATAACAATACTGAACACATGACCGTGTCACTCAATTACTAAAGAAATAAACATCAAAACAGATGATAAAACCCGAGATTAGACTTGCAACTCCATCCTGCAAGTCAAATCTCACGAGGGCCTAAGCTCTTCATCCTCCTAGTTCCCTCCAAATACAGCCGCCACCACCGCCACACACAAAAAAGTTACAAGATAGATACTAAAAACCCAATATTACAGGATTTATTATTTGCCCTGAAGAAGATTATTCCATTTACATGCAAGTATAGACACACCATCAAACAATTCAATGCAAGGAAAAGTTTGACAAATAAACTTCCAAAATATAAACCAAGCAACACTTTACAAAATAATATATGACACACAGACACTTTAATATTAATAGAATCAAATATGATATATAGCACAACATTATAAACAAAATGTATATTGCAGCCATCTCATGACGCCAAGAATCCTCCTTGGATTGCCACCTACTCGCTAGATATGGTATCAAAACAACCATTTCTCCACCTACATCTATATCTGTGCCCCAATCACCTCTTTGAAACACATTTAAGTCAAACCCTAGATATCGTTCTCATCTCTCTATAGCTAGTGATTTCATATTTTTGTGCTGCTCCACCATCATGTTCAGACAGACCTTTGTGTTAAAAAACAATATTACAGGCACACTACTGATAAAAGGAAATCTATTGACTTGACTTGGTAAGTCTGTCTCAACTAATTTCACATGGAAATGAAATTCTGTTTGAATCCTTCAAATAGACAAGAGAACCTTATGAGAAAATAAAGACGATGCATACGCGCATTCAATATTCCCACAGGATTCCACCACTTCTCCAATTACAAGGGACTAGAGATTACTGAAGTTAAAACAAACCAACTTCAAAGCAGTTCTTTTGCTTCAATTAAATTGTCCGCTAATTAAAATTTTCTTCCAAAATCTCTATCAAAATTCCTAAAAGTGTTGCTTTAGAAGGCGCCTCCTTAGGCAACCAATGCCTGCAATTACCAAAAGTGAATATAAAACATCATCATTGAACATTTGATGGTCATATACCTTCAAAGCTATATCCAGGCACGCTTGACGATTGGGGGGGCGCCCCAAAATTAAACTCCAAACTACACCAAGGCCCTGAGTTACACGGTCACCATCACGACCATCGTTCCCAAGATAATTTTCAGAACATAAATCAACTAGCAGTCTCATCACAGATTCAGGTAGATATGGAACTTCTCCAAGGAGCCTACTAAATGACTTGTCGTTTGCTGGTAAAGACTCCAACAATGATTTTGCCTACAAGCAAAGAACTTACTAAAGGAACTTTGGGAATGATTTAGTCAAGGATAATGAATTAATGTACTTACCGCGCTGAGGAGGAATTTCTCATATAGAGCAGCAGCAGGTGAAATGTTTTCAACTGAATCAGATAGCATCAGATAGTGCAAATGATAGAGTACATGCATTGCAAGCTCATGTATCTGAGGGTCAAATCAACATACTGTTAGCTTGCAATAGCATTTTCCACTAACAGTTCATTTGCAGAAAGATATACAGGAGACCAAAAGAAACAAAAAGGATTTTGTGGTTAATAGGCCCTGTCAGTCTACACCCTATTGTTGGATACCCAAGTACAAAACATTTAGAAGATTACACAAACTACAAAGCAGAACAATAAAGGGGGATAATGACAACAAGAAGCAAGGAAAGACCAAAGCTTCTGAAGAAAGACGGCACACATGAAGCTTTATGCACACTATATAAAAGCTGTGTCTGTTTTTTGTGGTTTGTTGAAATGTGTGGATACTTGTGGTTGTAACAAATAATTGAGTGATCAAAGATTCGAGCAAACATAGATGTTACAATGAACTGGTATCATTCGAAAGATGAAAAATTAGCAAGCTCTTTATTTTTGTTTTAATTCTATATGCAGCAACTACATAATGCTTTGGAGAGACTCACTCCGAGAAATTTTTTGGATGGCAGAAAAGGACAAACTGGCAGGATATACATTTCACTTAAATGAATTCATGATTCTAAAACACTTCAACTAATAAAAACCAATTTTACCAACCAAACGGAGAAAGTAATCATAGTTGATTGACTGCACAACTTGAACAATGACACTAGTGTAAGATACTTTGAGAGTAAGCAAGAAAGTAGATACCTTCTCGTGTTGGTTGCCTGAGAAAATATGCCTTTGGATCATCACAACTACATGAGCATCAGCATCAGCACCAATCTGCAAGGTCAAACAAGGCAATAGGTAAATAAATACTGAACTATCCATTCACATGCTCGGACTAGTGTGTGCCAATATTTTGAGAACAACAACAATACCCAATGTGATCCCACAAGTGGGGTCTAGGGAGGGTGGGGGTAAGGTCATGGGGCAAAGAGGGCGTTTCCAAAGACCCTTGGCTCAAGAATTTTTTTTTTCAAAACAGGTTTGGAATATACTCAAGTAAAAAGCCATGATAAATATAGCAAAGAAAAGAGAAGTATATTGACAACAGAAAGCGCAAAGATGGCCAAAAGTAAAAGAAACATCAGTATTTACAGTTTAGTCATACAAATATGTTTAGCAAAACCAAATTGCTTGATCAACATGATGAGTTCACCTAATATCTTTCTGCCTTATGTCACAGGAAAGTTCATTATTTCATTAGTACCTTTCATCAGCTTCACTCCTTTTCATCATAAAATAACGTCTTCATATTCTTTGCTAGATTTCCTCACTTCACTACTGTATACCAAAAAGAATAACATCTTTCTCTTCTGGAATAATCTGCAAGCATTGCTGTCAAGATGCTACTCCAAAAAATCAACGATTGCAGATCATCCCAGAAGGAAATTTTGCACAACTGCAGAACCTATTAGCAGGTATGTGGAGCAACTCAGGCAGTCATGGTCAATTCAAACTTAAGACTTTAGGAAGGTCATCCAGAGAATATGTAAGGGACTTAGGAGGTGTTTGAATTGGCTTTTAGAAAATGGCTTATAAGCTAAAAGTCAAAAGTCTTAAGCTGGGGACACAACTTACGACTTTTGGCTTTTTTCTTTACTTTATCAGTCTGGAAAAAGTGCTTTTAAGCACTTTTAGTTATTCTCAAACACTACCATAACTAAAAATAGCTTAAAAGCGAAAAGCCACTAAAAATAAGCCAATCCAAACACCTACTTATTCCGTCAGGAAGCAGAGAAAGTATTTCTTAAATATCTCAATTATTCAATTTAACATCCCAATACAAGTATACAACTCAAAACGTGCATCAGCTTAGTTCCAACACTGCATCAAAGGTTCATATTAGCTTTGACTTCTTAAATAGATCTAAGTCGCATCTGCCTAAATTACTTTTCACAATGACAGATATTTTTGGTGGGTTAAGCTGACTGTGTGTCTGTTATCTGTGTCAATATAATTATTATAATTCTACAAGCACAATACTACAATCAGTATATCTAGAGATAGCTTTAACAATGAGTCAACTTATTCACTAATTCATATTGAATATACAGTACTGTGGCGTACTTAGCACACCCAACTGCATGTTGAATTCAGAAACAATACAGGACTCCGAACAGATAAGTACACAAACTGATCCAAAAACAAAAGAATAATTGGTAACCAATTTTAGCCACTTATCATTGTACTACTAACCATAATCCCAGCCAGCTGCAGTTCCCAAATGGGTGAAGTAATTTAGAAAAGAAATTATTTGGCCCGCACATGTACTTCCTAGATCTTACCAAGCTTCTCCTGCTTAATTTGTTTGTCATCGCTGACTTGGCATACAACAAAAGTCACTAGGGGTTGATAAAACTCTAGAAATACATGAAAGATAAATTGGACCACAGGTAGGTCTCCTTCACAAGTGACTTTCAACACTACCTAGAAAGTGCTAGAATGATGAAGTGGTATACCGACAAAGGTATGACACAAATGAATCTCACAGAGGAAGTCTACAAGGGTGACAAAGTGGCAAACCACTTTATTCAAGCATAGCTTGCAGCCCCTCAAAGAAGAATATTATATTACGCTAGTCAAGACAAAATGGGTAGATTATCACCAAGTTCTAAATCGTTTATGAACCAACATTTGGTAACCTAAGGAAACAAAAGTAGCTCCATGATAAAACCAAAAACAAATAGTTAAAATCAAAAAGTTTGACCCCACCTGGGCAACCAACCGAGAAAGTAATGCCATTCCTGTATGCTTACTGTCTGTCTCTTTTAATTTTTTGTACGAGTCAATTATCTGTTCAACAGCCAGTGTTCCCATATTTCTTTGCTGCTCATAAGTCAGCTCAATGAATGGTGGAAGTGCAGGCAAGTCCTCACATGGATCTTCAGGAGTTGCAGCAGTTGAAATAGGGGGCGAAAGTTGATCTGCTTCTAACAAAGGAGAGTAAATTTCATTTGTTACTCCAACTCCAGATGGAAGTTCCGGCATCAATTCTGGTTCTACTTTGCCAGGAGATGATAGTGGAACATGTGTTGCAGCATCTGACTTGTGATCAGGAATAGCTTCATTCAGGCCTTTATCATGAACTTCTTCTTTGGGGGCTGATAGATTGACTACTGGTCCTAGTGAACTTTCATCAGTGATAGAGTCGGTTTCCATCTTGGGATATGCCATTGGCATACATTCAGAACTTGACATCACTGCAACGTCAATATTAGATGAACTGGAAGGATTTATTTCAGATTGCAGCATTGCAGATTGCATAGCACTTGTGTTATGTTCTGCAACAAGTGGTGGTGATACTTCAACAGCCACAGCTGTACGCCTTGGGTCAAGGCGCCGTGGATCCTGTGAAGCATCATGATGTAGTAAACAGTTTATCATTAGACTGTCGCTAGTGAAAGAACATAAGGTACAAACAGAAGAGAATGAACCTAACATAACTTAGTTTTTCTCACCCTTCTAGGATCGCGTTTTGAATCTAAAGGGAGACTTGCAGAAGTAGGCATCTCTGGAAATGAACTGCTTGTGGTAGTTGACACAGAACTAAGCATCTGGGATCCAGGAAGCCAAGCCTGTTGGCCTACTGAGGAATCAATTGGTGCCATAATTTGGGATAGATTAGTAGAATCACTTGTTCGAGCTAATGAAGAGCTTCCAACTGGTGCAGAAGGAGGGGGAATTTTAGGCAAGTGCTTCATATTAGTCATGACTATATCAGCCAATAAATCAGGGTGAAGCTCGGATATCAGAATTTCAAGAGACTGGACACCCCTTTCTCCTTCTGCTAGAAAAGCACCAATCATGCCAATTATTTTTGCAACCGTTGGGTCCACTCCGTTGACATATTCTTTCCCAGAGTCATTTCTCTCAACTGGAGCTGCATGATTGTGATTGTTCGGGCCATAATGAACCCTTTTTGTACTCAAATCATAGTTATTAGATGGATCTTCATTATCTAATGGAGTTGACCTCTTCTTGGTTGGATCACCTGAAATGGGCACGTGATTTGGTAACTGCTCATCCTGAAAAAGAAAGTAGGAAGTTCTGAGAACAGCTTCTGAAAATATATATTTCACAACTCGAAGTCCTGATATTTTGGTCTTCAATAACAAATAAGAGAGAGACTATTACTGAGTGAATTACCTTATTCAATCTAAAATCACGTGAAGCTCGCTCACTATTTCTGATCATTTTATCAAGTTGCCGAAGAACTTGATCAGCAGCATCACCAGCATTCATTGCTCGCAACGATTTCAACAGTCTTTCTCTTGACTAAATTCAAAAATACAGACACTTAACTAGTTATTGAATTTTAATTAAAGATAATCGGAAACAAATCTCTATGGTCCTAGAGTTGAAAGATATTGATCACACTTCTCATACAGTATACAACACAAAGATCTTTTCACTCTATACAACCTTAACTTGCATTACTCTTAGCAGAAAATCAGACCATGTTTTAATGTAGTCCTCATGTTGCTTCTTTGAGTTTGTGGTAAATATGGCTCTTTCCAAGTATAAGAAAGTGAAATAACCACCATTCGCTAAAGTTCAAGGAAAACAAAATACCTTTTGATCTATAGTTATCTACTACAAGAATCAAGAATGAGTATATGCAAGACTACTCGACAACAACGACGATTACTATGCCTCAGCCCCAAACAAATTAGGAATCCTCATTTCTTCATTTTAAGACTATATAATATCATCACCATACTTAATAGGATAAAAGTGAAAAATAACTTCAAAATATAATAAAAATTATTATCATTATATTAGAAGTTCTCTAACAAGTCTAGAACTTATCCTAAACTAGAAGTTTTCACGTATATGGATTTTTTTTCCTTTCATTGTGTTCTATCCTTAAATAAGTATGCAATGAAATCCAACATTTATAGGTCTTTCGAGACAGCTTCCTTCCCTATGATTTTAGGTCTAATACGCCCCATTTTAATCCCTTCACTAACCATAGTTTCACACCTATGGATCAATGCATTTGTAAGTTGGCAAAGAACATGCCAAATCATCTCAAGCAACCTTCTTGCATTTTATCATCAACATGTTACTTGCACCTTCTGCCGAACGTGGTCATTTCTAATCTTACCCAAGACAGTGGGCCGTACAAGCATCTTAACATCCGCATATCTGCAACACATCTTGTTGACTGATCTTGTCGATATCATGGACTTCAACAGCCCAGCATTCACTACCATATAACATTGTCGGTCCAACAGTCGTGCTATAGAACTTACCTTTCACTTGAGTAGGCATCCGTCTACCACATCCCAGTAGCACTTCACCATTTCCATCAAGTTTTAATCATATTAGTAGCATCTTTAGCATCTTCATCTATCATTCCATTCTCTTGAAACAAACAGTGAGCCTAGATTTCTAAATTGTTTGCATTTTGGCACTGAAATCCCATCTAGACTCATCTCAACTCTCTCTTCTCATACTCATTAAACCCGCAATGCATGTATCAAGTCTTACTTCTACTTATCCTAAAATCCTCACTCATTTTTTAATAAGGAACTTATCCTAAAACCCTTACTCTATGAAGTGCTTCTCCATAGCTCCAAGTTTATGGTTGACACCCTCACTAAATTCGTCAATTAACACAATAGTTAATAAATAGCATACGCAAATTGGATCTCATCGTGTTGCATGGGCTAGTTCATCCATAGGTGGGGTAACAATAGGGGCTCGATGCTAACCGTTGATGTGAACTCATTGTTTATAGGAAACTCCTCCATATCACCTACTACTGTATTCACGCTACGTACTGCTCCTTCATACATATCCTTGATGATATTTACATATTTAATATGCATTACTTTCCTCTCCATCAACCACCAAAGAACCTTATGCGGTACTCCATATCTTAGGATCAGTAAACACCATGGATAGATCTTTCTTATTTTCATAGTAGATTTCCATCAATCTTCTTAGCAAGTATATAACTCTTGGGTGTTTCCTTTTAATGAAAATAGGCCTTTTGATATATAATTTTTCCAAAGCAGCATTAACTATATAATTTCAATCTTCACATCTCCTTTGAGCTATAAATACTGAATGAAATTCCCTCTTAAGCTTCACTTGGAGCCTGACATTTAATCTAACCAGAGAACAAGAGGCAATACAAATAGGCCATAGACAGCAAGTATATGGAACATAATGAAGTCCACAACTTGAATTGGTTTCAGAGCATTGATAGAAGAACTTCTTTTTGTCGTATAAATGGATTTGGAGAAACGGAATGAAGGACAATAACTTATGGAAGGAAGTGGTTGCAGCCAAACATGGTAAGTGGAGCCACTGGTGCAACAAAGCAAAGCAGAACTCCATCTGGTGTTGGACCATGGAAACACATAAGCATGCTATGGGAGGAATCCCTTAAAGAAATCTATTCAGGGTTAAGAATGGCCTGAAAGTAAAGTTCTGGAAGGATAGGTGGCTAGGGAACTCCATTTTCAGAGAAACTTATCCATCACTCTTCCTGATAGCATGTGATGACTCCACAGTTGCCAGAACAGAGTAAGAAATCACTGGAGTCCCCTCTTCAGAAGAAATATGAATGACTTGAAACTTGAGTGCGTTTATGACCGATTGAGTAATCAAGAAGTATGAATACTATTAACAGGAGCACTAACTACCCATATACAAAATGCATACCAAAAAATAGAAAACTTTACAAAAAACATGACTTTCTATGAAAGTCACCCCAACCATCTATACAAAATGGTGCACCAAAAAAGAAATATGGGAAAGAGGCTATTTCGGTGTACAACATCTTTCTCTATTACATCAAAAGTTCTCCTGTTCCTCTCTCTCCATATGGTCCACATCAGTGCTAAAGGTGCAACTTCCCATGCCCTTCATCTCTGCCTCGTCTTCTACAAACCCAGCTAAACATTTTTTCTTCCACAGTTCTTGGCATTATTCACTCAAAACCAAACCATCTCATCGGCTCCCCCCATTATGAAGATGCTACCTGACAATGTAAGAGTAGGTGAGCTACATCTTCCTCTGATTCTTTGCACATGAAGCACCAACACAAATAATCTCTCTTCCTCAAGTTCTCTGTGTCAAGATAACTCCCCCCCCCCCCCCAAATTCCCATTTCTAAACCCCAAAAGTTCATGATGTGAGGGGATTGCACAACACCCTATAACAAAACTACAGCTCATTGCCTCATTCTCTCAATCAATGTCAGTTCATGATGTGAGGGGATTGTACAACACCCTATAACAAAACTACAGCTCATTGCCTCATTCTCGTAATCAATGTGCAAGAAAAATCTTTCCTTGATAACCAAAAAAAATAGTTGGAAAGGAAATTACAGCATGGACATTGACGGAATTTGGAAGACGGAAAAACCCATAGATAAAGAACAATGAGGCTCTAATATGACATGTCATGTATACCTCCAAAATGGCAGGATGTGTACACCTCAGGAATCCTAGAAAGGCAGTTCTCAGAGAATACTGAATGCTGGCAGCATGTCCACCCTTTGTCATCTCAAAGTTTGGATTGAAATCAAGCAATGCTGACAAAATGCGGTTATAATGGATAGGCCGCCTCCTAGCTATAACTGCCAAACTGGAGACAATAGTAAGAGTTATCAGATCAAGTATAAAACAAGACAAATAAATAACACAAGTCGAGCTGAAATGATTATATAGAAAGTAGAAACACGAATGACGGGTGCAAATAGAAAAGAATACAAAGTAACAAACTTACATTACGAAACAAGGTTACCTCAATAATCTACCACAGATGAACTACTATTCAAACATAGAACTACCAATCTATTTTAGTTGCCCCCCTCTTATCACAAAACTAACCAATGCATCACTTTGGTCTCTCATAAGAAGACAGCAGACACAGTACACAACAAAGTTTACCAGGTTACACAGCTGAAGGACACTTTTAAGTGTTATCCCAACCCAGAAATAAGCACAGATAAGCCCTTCTACCAGTCTAGTGGTAGCAAAGTAGCATTTTTTAAGGATAAAGTATCCTCAGACCAGCATACAAGTTCATTATTCAACTCTTAACTATCTTAAATTATACATTTGATCTTAGAGAAAACAGATGGCTTCTCTACTAGTTTACTCGAGGCAAGTTGTTGCTGTATACTCCCTCTGTCTAACTTTATGTCACATCCTTTCCTTTTCAGTCTGTCCCAAAAAGAATGTCGCCCCACTATAATTATAAACAATTTAACTTTAAATTTCCCCTTTTACCCTTAATCAAATGATTTACAACCACACAAACATCCAAGGACTGTTTTAGAACACAAGTTTTAAAAGTCTTCCTTTTTTCTTAAACATCATGCCAAGTCAAACCGTGCCACATAAAATGGGACAGAGGGAGTATTAGATCTGGATGGAGAGAAATTGCAGAAGAGTACCAGCAAGAAGAAATTACGAAAATTCCAATCAGAAAATATCAGTAATAATTCTAGTCAAGGAAGTCCTCGAAATTGTTAAAGGTAGTACGGGAAGATGGAGCCTGGAGGTATAGGCAAAAGAGAAATAAAGACATATCTATAGCTTGGAAATTCAGTCAGCAGATTATCTGAATAGAAAGTATAACTTTTAGCATGGGATGCATTTGTATAAGCTGTACTTTATTATCTTTTATCCTTCTACTAGCACATACAATTTTTTTCAACCAAAAACTATCTTAGTGTTATCCATGTCCATATCTTCTTGAGGCAAGTAACCCTCCATCAAAGAGACACTTTTACACAGGATGAAGATGAACCGCTATCTGACCAACTTGAAAGGCAAACCACAACATGGTTTTGCTACTCGTGTAATTTACTGTTTTTGACACATTTCAGAACTTAAGCATCAAAAGAAACAGCAAGTTAAATCATCAACACATATTTGATATTATGAGGAAAGTTTAGCTGGATACTGTTTTACCTTATACTCTAAATGCCTTAGAAAAGAATCACGCAGTAAGATATTGAGTTGGGACTTAAAGATGTTAAAGAAGAAAATAAGATTGTTTTATTGCGCAAATCATAAACAACAAAGAAACCAGTGAAATCCCATAGGTGGGGTCTAAATAGGTAGAGTGTACGCAAACCTTACCCCTACCTCATGGAGGTAGAGGGATTGCTTCCACTCTCGGCTCAAAAATCGCATATCAGAGCAGTAATAAGAATATATAGATAGATACTGCACACAGCATACGAGATAAAAATGTGTCCATCATAGTCTATTACAAATCACATCTTGAACGAATTGCATATTTATTATACCATTACATATTAAGGAGTCTTAATGTGCTTACATTATTCACTTGGAACATAAACCACTTCGTCTTTTTAACAGATCTATACCCAATCACAACCACTATCTTTATCTATCATTTTACAGGCACAAGCACAACATTTGTTTATGACATATTACTGTACAGCAGCTGGAACTTCAAAAACCAACCCATATAAGGAACAGATCTTCAAATGTTATACAGCAAGCTGGTCCCAGTATTAGAACATCAAGATTGCGAGGTTCACCAGAGAAACTAGATCTGTTACAATGGTCAAGTAACATACAATGACCACGAACAATCCCAATTGAAGTTTAACTTCAAACCAGGCATACCAGAACCAAACTATGGCTCGCTACCGCAAACGAAATCACAATATACACTGACCAGTGTTGGCATATAGACTAAATCATGTCACCATTTTCGCTACCCTATCTTGCAGGTCGGAATCATTCAGCTATTGGATTGGTCACAAGAACCACCCACTACAATCAGTTGTAAGGAAACCAAACAACTCTATTACTATAGTATCAAAGCATAATTTGAGATGTGGATAAGATGAAGCTCAACTCTACATGGATTTCAACTAATTCTTCTGTTAAAAATTAGGAAAGAGAACTAAATGGCACAACCAACGTTTTACTCGCTGAATCACTTCGTACTTGAGAATGTACATCAATCTTTAGCTCGAAAAAATTTCACATTTTTTGCTTTTGGTGCATACAAGCATTGTTTCTTGATGGAAGATATTTTCACAAGATTAGCATTGATTGTTGGTCTCTTAAAGTCCGAGCATGCAATTAACAAATGCATATCCCCACCCAAGACAAGCAGCTGCAGGAGAGAAAGCAGTCCATGAAGTGAACGGTGTCAAAATACTAGGTTGATACTTGACAATGGTAGTTCATTAAATTTTCTTCAAACAGTAAATTCATTGTAAATTAGCAAATAAGGTAAAACAGGAAATTGGAGGTGCAATGTGTCTGTATATGTATTTATATACACATAAAGTTTTAAACTTTATGTGTGTATGACTTTTAAGAGTGGGTGTGGGTGTCTATACAGAGTTAATCAGCTGTTACATCCATGGAAATAAAATGTCCTCAGCAAAAGAATATTATCAGCAGAGATCCTGAATCTTCAAGAAAATCAAAACCAGGGCACTCTAAAACCATTCTATGTAGTGAATTACTCAAACAACTACACCCACAAAAGCCATTTTCTTCATCTCCTGAACTCATGTCATCCTTTAAAACAAAGCAAGCATGAAGTCTAAAGCTTGCTATGAACTTGAGTTCAGAAATATCCTGACTGTGAGTCACACCATCGGTAATTTGATCAAGACCAATCACAAAAAATAAACACAAAAGTACATCAAAGAGTACCATATCAACTATGTTACCTAGGAGAAGATAAGGCACAAAAACAATCCCAAATGGTCAACAAAGAGACAGCTGGGTAATTGGAGCATAGGAGCAAGAAACCAAGATCACAGGATCCTAACCCAACTACAACACTCAGTGCAAGCCCATCAGCTTCAGTCTAGGTGGGCAGGATGACCTAGCAACTAGACTTGTGAGCTGTAGACAACAGCTTGGAAGATCTATTTCAACCCAAATAGATTTGGATTCAACTGACCATATCTTATCCTATATTGATTAGGACAACTAGGGTCATGTTTGTCAAAGGTCATGTTTGTCAGGACACCACCATCAAAATTAAGAAAAGATGCATTTCAAGTAAACACAGTGGTCAAGTATTAAAATGACAGGTTTATGCAACCTTTAGAATACCTAGCACTTCCAAATGGGCAAGTAGCCAGCAAAACCAGAACGAAAGCTGAAAAACACAGAATAATCTGTGTACAATCATGAGACATTCTTTTCAAATGTCTTCCGCATAATGCTAAGTGCCTGGAAGGCAGAAGCACAATTATCTGGAACATTTTCCTGGCACAAACTTAACAAGATCTTTTTCCATATTTCATGCATCAAGTTTCACATACTCAATCAACTAGCACAAACTTCAATACATTTAGGACATAAATTTGCATTTTTTTTCATCTGAAACTACAAGAAGGACAACTAATTGGGATTGTTAGTTGTTGCCTTATCAAATAAGCGCAATAAGCTCAAGTTGATCATCCTCAATATATTTTCTGTCTAGTGTTTTGCCACAATGAGAGCCATTAAGTTCGGCATTTAAAAGTGTTACGCAAGCTACTTGTTACATACATGGTGTCAGGGAGATGCTAAGACAATACTATGCTACCCTATTACCAAACTAAATGAAACTACAGTGTTTCATCTCTGAAAGCAGCAAAACATTTCTGATTGGTAAGAGAAAAGGCTTTAAACAAGTTCCACATCACAATAGGTCAGAATTTCTCATTCCAAGGAAAAAGGAGGAGACCATAACAGAATGTCCCGATGTTGATGAAATATATGTTCATCCTGAAGGAAAGACTTGCCCTGCAAAACTTGGTTCACATTCCTTTACAGTTGATACCAACCAAGATATTGAAGCAGGATAAAGAAGTGCTCATAAAAACCAGGGAAACTTCCTACAGAACATAACAATCTACATGCAGCCTTCCCCAGAGTAGTGGCTTTCTCATTCAAAAAACAGTTTAGCTTCTTACCTGTTTTTGATTTTAAAATCCACGAAGTAGAAAAGTTTTAATGAACACGTCGCTCTTTTACCACAGATAATGATGTAGCTTTGTTCAAAACAATGCAAAGAGACAATACATATTTGCTGGAAATGCTCATGCTACAGCAGCTCCTCTATATACCTATCACTTGGTAATATAGAATCCACGCTAGGGGGGCATTTAAATATTTAACATGATGAAGAAAACGTGATCATACCACAGAAAGTTTACTGGCACCATATGGACATGAAAAACTATTTCTCAGGGGATTTTAAATGTAGGAAAACTTAGCAGATTCACAAATGCCTATAGAGAAGATCGCTAAGTACAGTATCACCAACTTATAAGTTCAAAATTAACATGAAACACAGAATGACAGAATGTCATACAGTGAACTTGACAATGTAATAGCAGCAAAAAGTAAAACAGGAGTAAGAACAGAAGGTTTATCCAGTGGGAAAACCCTGCTGAAAATTAGATTATCTTGGTAATAAGAAGTGTGTCAATGTTACAAAAGAAATAGCAATACATGATCAACCAATACTTGAAGTGTCAGACATTCAAGGTACTGATGCCGTATGTACAATTTAAGAGATCAAAAATTTGCTAAACTTTAATATTGTCTCCGAAAATGTACAATGCTTGGTTAATAGCTTGTCCAAACAGTTCTTATCCCAAATGACGTGACCAATTTATCCACCGCTTAATCTGCCTACCATCTGTCAATCTTGTGGAAATCAGCTAACGTTTACATCTGTTATCTGAACCATCAGTTCAGCATTCCAAGTGAAATGCCATTTTAACTCCACGTTAAAAAGCTGGGCTCATGCTGCAATAACAGCAAAAATAAGCAGTTGAACTTGAACTACAGCCATTACCAAGCATCTGTCAACTCTCCATAAATTCAAAAATAATAAATCAAACAGCAATCACTGCCAAGATTTTAGAGCCAGTCGTCTTATTTACATGGGACGTACTGAGAGATTATGACAAAGGATCATCAGATTAAATTTTTCTGGCAAAAGTAACAAAAACTTTTGGCAGAGATCACTGCCATAGTTGCCAGTTACTGTCCGAAAAAGAACAAGACTTCATCAGCTACTATAATAATCCCAAAAACTCATATAAGTTATGTCACATAATAGTCACTTAAGAAATAAATTTGTATCTCTTGCTGATGAAAGCAACCAGTAACACCTCTCAAACAATTACAGTAGGAAAATATCGACACACAAATTACTCATGTACAAGGCTGCTGTTAGTCTTAACATAAACACTGACTAGAACCCCATAATATGATCTCGCTTAATCATATTTACTCTTAGTTTGACTTGACATGGATAATACCAGCAGAGTTGAACTTAAATAATAAGATAAGAAAAACTTACCCTAATATAGAGCTAAAAGTTAGCCCCCCCAAGGTTATTGAGATTATTTAAAGATAACATGTGACACTTAATAGTGATAGATGATAAAGTAGCAAGCATATATATATAGTAAATACTGCGAGTTACCTCTCCTATGTGGTTTGTGAGCTATTGCGTAGGAGCGGGCGTTTACCCTACCCAAAGGGTAGCGGCTGTGGGTTCCCCTTGTTATCAAACAAAAAAAAAATTGACAATTTTTAAGATGGAAAAAAGTGAAGTATGATTTCTTTGAGATAAGGGAGTAACATGGTATTTCAATGTACAGCATTACTATGCATCCAAAAGATGTACAGCATTACTAGGCATCCAAAAGATGTACAGCATTACTAGGCATCCAAAAGATGCAAAAGAAGGTGATTTTCTTCTCATTAGGGTAGTGAAAGTGCAAAGCTGACACAAACACCATTGCTATCAAAAAATGTACACTTCAAGTATCTTGAAATCAAAATGACAAACACGTTTTTTTGTTGTTTATTTCCACAAATGTATTTTAGATCTATCATATATCCATTTTTCTCGACTTGAAAAGTGTTTCTATATTAAAATGAAATCAACATCATCATGATAATAACAACAACAATAATCCTCGCCTAGAAAGAAATCAAGAAAGACAGAAAATAATACAGGAACCAGAGTAAGTCCTTCCAGCCAAATTACACAGAGAAATGATAAGAATCTCGATGCCTAGCACCAGTTTGAGCCTATCCGACAAAACATGCGCAAGTTCCGATGCCAAATGTATTTGACTTGAAAAGATACTCTAAAATTAACATACATAATATTAAAAAGTTAACAAAAAGAAAGCTTTTGAGTGGTTTACCATCTTATCTGAAACCAAAAACAAAAAATATGTCGCAAGATGCCGACGATACTGACGACACACCTAACTTACGATCAAAAACTTTCAAAACGAAAAATAAGAACCCATGTGGTTGCAGTTCTTAGTAGAAAACTCTACACAAACAAGGTGATAATTACATTATGAACTATGGGCCCGCTCAACTGGTTAAGCATAAACATGCAAAATACATTCTAACAAATTACCAAAAGATTGACCCTACACTGTATTTTTAACTTGGCGGCATGCTTTACCACCCAGTTAAAGTTCATGTTTTCTGGGAAGGTGCTAAAACACTAAACAGTGACCTACTTCTCACACTGTTGGATAAAGCAGTATGCATTCTATTTTCTTAGCACAGACCTAATTTGCTCCCTCAGTTCACGTCTTTCCTAATATAACAGCACTGTTTTTTTTTTTAATTTGTTTTTTGAGAAAGAGACAACATCACTGTATTTACAGATGTGGGTTAAGACGAATGATCTGATGTAAATGTCAATTCTGCCCTTACTTAAAATAAGCAGTTGCTTCCATAATAGTTATTGCTCTCTTTTGATTTTCTTCCATTACAGTAACATCCTTAAGTTTGGATGATAATGAGGAATACAAGAAAAGCTAGAATACAGTTGCACAATCACAGATGGAACACATATGTGATTGCACTGAGCTCATTAGCTCAAAACATGATATTTGCCTATCACCCTGAAGTACAAAATATTTCACACATTTCAACACCCAAAAATAGGGAGGAGAGAGAAGTTGTGGAAGGATACATACTTGTTAATAATGATGTTGATAAGTAACATAAAGAAAATAACTCAATTCTTCATAACAGAACACACGCCTTGTTCTTAAGAAGTCGATTCTTTCTTCATGATAAATGAAATAGCATTTTTTGATGTCACACAAACTTGGTATCAAAATCTATCTGCTCAAGAAATGTTAAACCAAAAAAAAAAAAAGACAGAGAGAGAGAGAGAGAGACATGCAGGGACAGATCTTTAACAAAAAATATTAGTGGGATTGCAATTTTCACTGAAGAGTCATTCTGTCAAACAATTTAGTATATATATCCTAGAAGAGCATATCACATTGCAAGACTATCCTCGATTAGAAAAAGTATTGCAGAATCAATTTAGCAGAAATTACTAATCTGACCTAACCGTATGTCTGTGCCCCAAACGCCTTGGGGACATTATAGCAGGAAATTTACATAAAAACTCAAAAACCTCCATGTAGATAACTTCAACATGAGAAGCCCGCTCACAAGGTAGATCTAATTCAAATATGCTCCCCTATAATTTTACAGAAAAATAACGTGGCATATGTATGATGCAAAGGAATTAAAAGCTCCACCTGTATACTTCAAAGGTGATCAGCATATAATCACAAAATAGGCACCAACCCCACCCTGACTAGAAACTTATCAGTCGATCTTTCTGTAGACAGCCCTCAATCTTACAAAGCGACTCATGCAATTATCTAACTTTGTACTGACACTACTTTCGTCAAGTCTATTTTCTCAACCACTGTATTCATTCACAAGACAGACTCCTCTCCTACAGAAAAAAGGACGAATCCTGCACAAAAAGCTTTCAACTAGCTAAAGCCTAGAGAATTTAGAATCATCCCTGGAGACCAAACATAGCACTTACCCATATGAATAATACAGGTTTTTGTGTAAAACAGATAAAAAGCTCACCTATTAATGACAGATATGGTTAGTAAACCAGGGAGAGAACTAGCTGAGTGCAATAAATCCAATAGAGTGCCAACAGTATTTTTTGCATCTGCTGTAAGGGAAGCTGGATCAAGAACAGGGTGATGACCAACTACCCATGAAATATTAAAAGTCCATCCATGTTTAGCTGCAGGTACAACGAAAAGATAAATCCAAAGAACAAACAAAAATCAGACTCGGCATACAGAAAAAATGAAAAGCAAATTGATGAATACAAAATTCTCATAGTGCTACTTTTCTGATAAGCTACTAATATAATAGTGAAACGTGGTCAGAATCTTTCCATCCTTGAAATCCTGTAAGAAATTACCTTGTGCTCCAGATTTTTCTGAATCACTTGATGTGAAAAGTAGAATATATGTTTCAAGGAACTTCAACGCCAGCAACTTCGTACCAATAGGACCTGCCTGTAAAAGCATATCCAAGAAAAGCATGTCATGTGGATATGCCAAACAATTAGCAGAGAGACATCCCCAAAACACATCAGCAAGGCCTGAAAATGGATTTACTTTTTCTTCTATTTCCTTAGCTATACCCTCCTGTTCCCCAGATATCGACAGAGAAGAAGACGAGAAAAAGAAGTCTAGATCAGGAGAACATTTGGATACAGATTTTTTTTGACAAAGGTAACAATAACATTTGGATACAGATTTCACGAAGACATCTCCTTATTACCAAAATATAGTACTTCCAAATGGCTATTAAATGAGATTTAAAATATTCTTTGTACCTAAAGAGTGAGAGTGTCAGACGTATGTGACTAGTCAATTCATATAGATTCCCAAGCTTCATAAAGATGAAATAAACCAGACAGTTAAGCTAAGCAAGTAACAGGGTACAACAGCTCCCTGTAGTAGCCTACTAAGCAGTCACACACAGTAAAGAAAATTCTATCTCCCGCACACCCCAAACCAGCATAAAGAAATAGATAAGAGATCAAGGCATCTAGAAAAGGAATTATCCTCTCACCAGAATAGACATATCCGACTGCAGAAAATTCTTGCATAATGTTTGAAAAACAATCGCAAAACAATATATTACTTTTTCATAAGTTCAGAACATATCACGACCCTCTTTTATAATATGATTTATTTAAGTCCAATATGAAGTTTAAGGGAGCTATTAACAAGAGAAAACTGAAAACAGTTTATCAAGGGAGAAGAAAAGGGTAAGTTTCAAAACTTCCACAATGCTGTGAGGATGGGTTCAAAAAAATAATGTGTTCCCAATACACAGTGACAGCCAAATTGATTACCATATTTAAGTTCACTAGCCGACAGGTACCCACTACACGAGCAAAACAAGATACCTCAAAAATAACGCCAAAGACAGCATCCTTGAATTTGACCATCCATGTCCAGAGCTCTTCAAGCCACCTTTCAACTATACCATGCCGGTGAAACTACAATTTCAAAAGAAGGATTTAGATCTGCAAATGTACTAGGGAAGAAGATAAATGTTGTTAAAGAAGGATAAATTAAACATGTTATAAATAGTATGTCAGGAAGTGCACAGGGACAGAGAGGATAGAACTTAAAAAATCAATGCTAGTGATTCAATGCATCTTGACACAGACAGAAAAATTAAGAAAACTGGTTTACTCGGATCGAACTTCTCATGCCATCCACACCATACAATAAACTAGCATATGTATAGAATATGTCAACCACCAACACCCATCTTGCCAAGACCAATGCATGGTGTTCCAATGGGTTTACGCAGTCCATATCAGGCTCAAACCTACGCTATTGCTCCCACATTATGTTCGCAAGTATTATTTTAAACTTCTTTGGGATATTAATTCCAAGCTCCGAACTACTCATCCTGATCCCAAAAAAGAAAATCCAAACTACTCAAAGTGAACATGCTTGTATTCCCCTCTACCAACCACCAACAGCCCACATGAACGTCAGAATTCAGATCACTCATATATCCCTTGGAGCTCCCGCTACAAAGAAATGACAGCAGAGAAACAGTCATCTCATCCAAATGAGTATCTTCGCTGTCTTAGAGTGATACTACACAAAATACAGCTGGACCCCAATAAACATCCAGAATATTTCTCTCTTACCCTTCTTTTCAGAATAGGTAATATAAAAACATAGTTCGAAGATCGAACACATAGCCTACTCCCAATAATGACAGAGGTGCTATGGAAGAAAATCTTAAAGTGCAAAAACAGAACCTTGCTCTACGCTATGATTTGATGGAGCTTGTCATACAAGGTTATTGAGATAGAAACCCCGTAGAGACATTCAAGATGAGAGATAAATGAGGCCCCAGCAAAGCCAAAGCCATTAAGTTCACTGAACCACATAACTGTACAAACTCAAGTTCACTTGAGACCGATTTGAACTTCAATAGAAAATCGATTATGCAATTATGGCCTCGAATTACTAACAAGTCTAGAACTGTAAATATAACATCATAAAACATGAAGTGGCCTAGTGCACAAGACTCTCACAGAAGAGACCAAACTTTATGAAGGATAAGAGGTGAAAGTGACCAAATATCTCCTCAAAAGCATCATAAACATGATTGCAGTGGAACAACCCTATGTTGCACGAGGGCTCAGTCAACAAGCTACAGAAAATACAAAATCATGCACAAGTATGTAACCTGAGATGATAATTCCTCCAATACGCCACAAAAGATTTTCATGCCAGATATAATTGATTGCTTTGCCACCATAGAATTCACATCTTTTAAGCATGTGCATAACACGGGCATTAATACCAGCAAATGTTCCTTTGCTTTCAACCCAACCTCCTCAATTAATCTGACATAATGTACAGAATGGAGTTAGAATGATCAACACAACATGGAAAAGAAACAATTGCACGTAAAATCAGACTGCTGAAAGCATGGCAAAAGCTAGTTCCAACTTATTAGCTACTGATTGCAACAGCTAGTAATCCTTTCTTTTTCCTTGGTATGCTGAACTCCCAACCTCTGGGTTAGAAATAGATGGCTCTAACAGCAAGAGCAACCCTCTCATATCGAGGGAGTAATCAAATTTTAACAGGACTTAACTTTTATATGTTCAAAAGAAGGCATCATTCTGTAATTTTCAATCCTTGTCTATCACAAAATGCAGCACCTTCTAAACACATATTTAGTCTTAATATACAAATAAGCTTCTACTACAAATATAACAAACCAATTTAATCACAAACAAAGAGCAACACTTGATTCCCTTTGCTGGAAATTAACCCGATTATGATTCTGGCACCCACTCTTCCAACAATTACATCTCCATATACAAAAATGACACTAATATTTCGATAAAAAAAGGTTCAATTGAACTTACTCAATGAGGCATTTGCGTAAGAGACTTTCAGGCGAAGACTGAAGGTCAATTAAATACGGCAAAATCTCAGTAACTTGTGATGGCTCTGCCGATAACAATATATCTTTCAGTTGCTTCAACGAAGATAGCTTTACCGACAAATCACCATGGTTGTTAGCGGCCGCGAGCAGCGGTAGGGCTTGCTCGCGAATTTGTCCAGCCATGTGAAGGTCTCTTGACAAAAAACAATGTGTAGCTAGGGTTTACTTATACTTAGGGTTTAGAATTATGCCGGAGAAAAGCCGTAACTTCGCCGTCCGTCGCCGCCGAACCTGACAGAAAACACGGTTGGAATAGTGCGTTTCGTATAGCTATCTCATATATAAAGATTTGAAAATAATTTTGTGGATTGAACCATTTTCGTATGACCAAGGAAGGATATCAATTGGGGATTTTGAATTTGTTGAGGGAACTTGGGGCTTGAAGCGGTTCTTGGACTCGGCCCAAAAAATAAGACGGTTTGCAGCCGTATCCACTTTTAGAGCCATTGTTTAAAATATAATCAGTACGGCAGAATATTTTTATTGTTATAAAAGATAATCAGAATTTCTCCGATGGTGAGTATTACTATATCGAATGATAATTTTAGTGGACGCCGAGGTCTTAGAAATCTCATTCTTAATAAGTTAGAAGTGGAACAAGCGCTCTTAGATGAGATTGGTTGTGATTTTGGCATTACATTTGTAACCAATAACAATATTGTAAAAGATAGAAAATATAGAATCAAACTTTAACTTGACAAAAGAACATTCAAATTACATGTCGTTAAGTTAATTTATCTATACATGCAACAAATTCAAAGATTCTTCAATATTCACTTACCATTTTATGTGCTTACCTAAAAGAAAAAGGTACTCCTCCCTTGTCATATTCTCTATTTTATGCAAAGTTTGTGCTAGTAGTGCTCTCTGTTATAAAATCCATAGCATGTTATTGAAATTTTGATATTAGATAGTTATGTGATAATTATGTTCGTTAATATTGGCATTTAAATTATTTATTGTTGATTAATTTCTCTAAAGCTAGAATATTGATATTAGATATGTGATTTATTTTGAATATTTGATTATGAAATCAAAATATTGTAATTAAAGTTTTGTATTCTCTTTTAATATATCGATGGCTAATATAAAATTACATCAATAACAATAACATACCCAGCGGGATCCTACAAGTAGGGTCTGGGGAGGATAAAATGTATATATATCTTATCACTACCTCATAGAGATAGAGTGGTTGTTTTCGGAAAATTCTAGTCTCAAGAATCAAGCCCCAAAAGCAAAAAAAAAAAACTAGATATGAAAATAAAGGGAAAAAACAGCAAAAGGAAGAACGACTAATAATGGAAAACAAAGATAGTATATAAATACGAAAAAAATTAATAGTAAAAAAATAACAAAAAAGTAACAAATATAAGACGAATAATAGCAACACAGAATAAAAGCGACTACTCCTACTATCTACTATATCACTAGGCCAAACATCATTTTACCCTCACTAACTTACTAGTTTGCTAACCTACTCTGCGATCTCCACTTCTTTCTGTCCAAGGTCGTGTTCTCGGTTAGATGAAGTTTCTCAATATCTTGTTTGATCACCTCCCCCAGTACTCCTTCGATCTGCCTTTACCCCTTTGAGTAACCCTTAACTTCAGCCTTTCGCACCTCCAAACACGAGCATCGGTACTTCTTCTTTACACATGTCCAAATCAACGCAGTCTCATTTCTCTCATCTTGTCAGCCACAGGGGCCACCTCTAACTTCTCTCGAATGGTCTCATTCGTAACCTTGTCGCTCTTGATATGTCCATACATCCATCTCAATATCCTTATCTCCACAACCTGCATCTTCTGAACATGTGAGTTTTTTATTGGTCAGCACTCTATCTCATACAACAAAGACGGTCTAACCACCATTCTATAAAACTTACCTTTAAGTTTGGGTGGTATCTTCTTATCTCACAAAACTCCAGAGGCAAGCCTCTATTTCGTCCATGATGTCCCAATAAGGTATGTGACATCATAGTTAATATCACCACTACTCTGGATAATGGACCGAAGGTTCTCTCTTGGGAATGGATTAAGTGTCAAGGCTCACTTCAATGTCTGCTTCATTCCTTGCAACACTAAATTTGCACTCAAAGTATTTTGTTTTGGTCCTGCTCAATTTGAACAATTTAGATTCCAAAGTCTATCTCCAAACCTCCAATCTATTATTAACTTTAGTCTGAGTCTCATTAATCAGTGCTACATCAGCTGCAAATAACATACACCATAGAATATTCTTCTGAATAGACCATGTCAGCTCATACATTACTAAGGCAAAAAGGAATAGGCTCAACACCGATCCTTGATGAAGCTCTATCTCGACAGAAAAATACTCTGAGTCTCTTTCCACTGCTCTTACTTAAGTTTTGGCTCTGTCATATATGTCATTTATCACCCTAATATACATTATTGGAACATCATTCATCTCTAGAAATCTCCACAGTACATCCCTCCTGACTTTGTCACACGCTTTCTCAAGACCAATGGATGTCATATGGAGATCCTTATTTCTTTTCTTATATTTCTCCACTAATCTCTGAATAAGATGAATTGCATCAATAGTCGATTGTCTCGACATGAATCCAAACTGATTCTCTGAAATAGACACTCATTTTCTCACCCTTATCTCCATTACTCTCTCCCAGACCTTCATAGTATGACTTAATAACTTGATACTCCCGTAGTTGTTATAATTTTGACTATCACCCTTGTTCTTGTTCTTGTTCATGTTAAATGGTCCTATTGGGCATCTTAGTAGCCATCATAATAATATTAAATAACCTAGTCAATCATTCTATACCATCCTTGATCGTGTTTTTCCAAAAATTATATAAAAAAAAATAGATGAAGAAGTATTACTTTACCTGAATAGATGGAATTCATGAATAGATGGTGAGGTTAGTTACTACAAAATAAGAGAAATTTCTAAGTAATGGAATTTGATGAGACTCAACTAACTAAACTAAGACCATAATATAATTTGACAATTAATATTATCTTCTTTAAATTTTAAAAAAGAAAAAGAAAGAAAAAAGAATATGAAACAAATAAAGTGAGTATATAATATAAGTAAATCTGGGAATTAAATTGAAGTTCGAAAAACGCGTAAAATAAAAAGATGCAAGCCGAATTATTGATCGTTAAATGACTCACAAATCAAAAGTTAAGGTTGAAACATATAGAAGTACAACAACAACAACAACAACATACCCCAGTGCCTCAAAAGGCTCCCGCTCATTGCAGGGTGAGGGGGGTCGGATGTAC
>JAABOM020000084.1:23861447-23878996 GCA_011800125.2 Solanum clarkiae | reverse complement strand
CCCCCCCCCCCCCCCCAAAAAAAAAAATTGTGGCATATGGGCTCAACCTTTTTTGATAGATTTAATTGGACTTTTTGTCAAAAATGGGAATGAAGGTCTTTTAAAGTTAAAGCTTTACCCAAAGGGGAAAAGGGCTAGCTTGAAAACGTGAAGAAACTTTCTTGGACAACTTGTTAGTAGTTTAGAGTTACTCTAAAATATTTGCAAATTGCAATAGGTTCCTAAAAGTTTGGTGGATGATCAAAGGCATCCTCGTTCACAAGACTCATTACATTTGTGTGATTATTGGTTTAAATTTTCGTGATGTCCAATGAAAATTATATTTCATTTAATATTTAATTAAGCAATATGTGTGTTCTTCATTTTTTTTCTTTTTTATGTATGTAGGTATGTTTGTTGTATCTGATAAATCTATATAACCATCAAATGTGGAGTAGTAGGCTAATAGTACAAACTTAATATAACACATCAATAATTATGTGGTCCACCGACTAATAATTATGATAAATTTGTGAATATTAACCATTAAAGGAATCAAAATTGCACCTTTAGATTACAAGTGCTCAGTCAAATATCACAAGGTTCAATATTAAAATATATCAATAACTAAGGGTTCAAAAGTGTTATGAAGCCATTGAGAAACTTATTTTTACAAAATTAAACTTTATATGGAGAGTACGACTTCCTTTGTCATTTCAATTATCGTTTTAACTCTTTTGATGCCTATTATGAGAAAACAATAAATATAAAGTATAGTTTATTAAGTTATCCTTATTTTATTAAACAAAATATGTGTTTTTAACTTCTTTCTTTTTTATGTATGTATGTTGTATCTCATATATACATCAAATATGGAGTAATAGACTAATAGTACAAACTTAATATAACACATGAGTAATTTTGTGGTCCAACGACCAATAATTATGATGAATTTATGAATATTAACTATCAAAGGGATCGAAATTGCACATTTATATCAATAACTAAGGGATCAAAAGTGCTATAAAAGCATCGTTTATTCAGAAAGTATAATTTCATTTGTCATTTTAACTGTCGTTTTAACTCTTTTCATATCTATTATGAAAAAACGATAAACACAAAGTATAGTTTACTAAGTTACCTTTTTTAAATAAAGCAAATTAACTTTTGCTCTTAAATGTTACACACATTCTTTTTCTAACAATTATATCAACTTCTAACTTCCGATCAATAACACGTAAATCTATAAGGCATATGCACATACATATAAATAACACATTTAGCAAATTAAAATGCATTCAGCCTCGAAAATGTTCCAATATTAAATATATAGTTAAAAGTATTTATTAATTTTAGTTTTAAATTTTTTAAATTAAAACATGAAACGAGTAAGCAATATTAGTAAAATAAGTTGAGTGTGCATATGTAATGATGAGAGTACATAGATTCTCCACGATTATATTGTAATTAAAAATAAAATTGTGGCAGAAAAAGACCCTTTGGAAATCTATGAAGAAATGTCAATCACCAGTCCCCTCTTCTCATCTTATCTTTCTATTTCGAGATCTCTTACTATCATTTTCCACCAATCGTTTTATTTCACTATCTTTTTCTATATACCCTAAGATATTATTTCGGACATGACATTTTTTTTTTCTTAATCGTCATAATAGGAGAAGAAACAAATTGATCTGGAAATGACACGTTATACCACTTACAATTTGAATAAATAGAATTAATTTTATAAATATCTCTTCCATTTTATTTTCAAATTTAAAACTCCTCTTCTGTTATATACTGATTTTTTTTTAAATAAAAAGAAATTCTCTAACGAAAACGATATTTATTTGAAGAAAAACAAAAGTATATGTGTGACGACGATAGGCATCTCCACTTTAGCGTTTCATTGGCTAAAACTAAGATAATGATCCTAATCTTCATTAGTAAAGCACTTCTAAATACTCACTTTTGTTTTTCTAGGTATTTACTTCTTTTAAATTTCTACTTTATTCTTCTCAAAATAATTATTTTAATATTCGTCATGAGAGTTAAATGTATATAAATTTTAATTTATTTTTAAATCATAATTTTAAATCTTGAATTATTTTATTATAATATAATTTCATAGATTAGTAAGATTAATTTTGAAAAGCAAAATATAACAATTACTCCCTCCGTGTCTCAATATAACTGAATTTTTAGAGTATTTTTTAGTGTTCAAAATATTTGAATTGTCCAAACTTCAAGGTAGATATTTGAAATTTTTTTCAATATTACCCTTCCCTTTAATAAAATTAAACTTTTAAAAGAAATTAATGTGTGGTTGTTGGAAAAATGAATGTTGGAACTCTAAAGCCATCTTAACTTTTACTACCATTATTAATTCATATTTTAAACCTTTATTAATTAATAACTTAAGAATAAACAAAAGGGTAGTAATGAAAAATTTGATTAAAATTTTGTCTTAAAATATATTTCTTAATCTGTGTGCATTATTTTAAAAATTCAGTTACTATGGGACAGAGGGAGTGATACGGAATATCAAAAGTGCTAATATTAGAAATATTAAAACATTAACTATATTTTAAGTATAACTTATACCAATTTCATAGTGTTAAGAGTTAATTACATTATTTTTCTATTCTTTTTTTAAATTACAAAAATCTCTTACAATTCATGAAATTCATGACACATCACCAGACTTCCTGATATATCACCAGATATTCAGATACATAGGGGAAGAATATATTCGAGAGAAGATTTACGTATCCGAGAGAGGAGGAATATATCAGAGAGGGAATGAATATATTTGAAAGGGAGGGAGGGATGTATCAATAACAGGAGAGTGATGTATTGACGAAGAGATAATAAGACGTGCATTTAGGTAATCTTTTTCATCTTTTTAAGAAACGATATGCGTGATCCATTTTTTCAAACTTTGTAAGTGATATTAATAAATTAATATTAAAATCCTACAATAATTGAAACGGATTGGAAAACAGACGAATTAAGTAGAAGAAACTAATAAGATTAAAGTAATGATTATAATTTCAATTCGCATCTCTTAAAACTATAAAATTGCAATTGCATTGTTCACTATGCACTCCCACCCTTTCAACCTTCAACTTTCTCACCACACAAATTCATTCCACTCAAAATAAAATAAAATAAACAAAATTTAAGAAAAAAAAGAAAGAAGAAGAGATGATGAACTCACAACAAAGTTTTCTAACTTGACCTAATTATTAATAAAGTGAGTAAAAAAATTATAAAGTTATAAGATTTAAATTTGAAGAAAGGTAGAAATCTTGAAAGGTAAAAATCTCGCTACTTAAAAGGTTTAAGGGTCCAATTGACAAAGTGATAGGTAAGAGAGTTCAACTGACAAATGAAATCAAGAATAAAGCTCTCTCAAGTCATTTCACCAATTAAGTAAGATGTACAAACTAATTCGAACAACATAATTATTAAAAAAGAAAAAAAAAACACAACTTTGATGGTGGATAGGAGTTAGTGAGTGTGGATAAAACGTGGAATCCACAGCCAATCAGAATTCAGAGAAATCCCCAAAAAGCTTTATTGTCAATACTTGCCCAACCAAACACAAAATTTACAAATTATTTCCAAGAAAAGAGAATACAGTTGAAAATACAAAATACAAACAGAAAAAAAAAAAAATCGAAGGCTCAAACTTTTCCCCTTTGAACGCCACACGCCTTCCACCATTTTTGACCACAGAGCTCCTAAAATCCCCAATTCATATCTCCTTCCAACATTACTAATTTAGGGTTTGGGTTTTTGGGAGCTCCAATTTCTTGTTGTTGTCGTCAGAAAATGGCTATTCCAACCGCATTTTCTGGGCCCAAGCTTGAGTCTTTATCATCATCGGCGGCGGTGTCTTCTCCGGCGTCAATTGGCTTGTTCTGCAATCCGGGTCGGGTCAGAAGGTTGCCAATTCAAAAGGGTTTGTTCAATTCGGGGATCAGGTGTGAAGTTGCAGCATCTGATATTTTGGATCAGAGTCAGAGTTCTGGCAATGTGACTTCGTCTTCAAGCCTTACTGCTCTTGAACAGCTCAAGACCTCAGCTGCTGACAGTACGTATCTTATTCGTCCGAGTTTTATTCTCTTTGATATGATTATTGTGAGAATTTGGATTTTTTTGAGCTGAGGGTGTACCGGAAACAGCCTTTCTGCTCTTGAGTTCCTCTGGGCATGTTGTTGTTGTTTGGTTTGTTTTTGCAGTTTATTGTGTTTTGTTTATTTCTCTGTTTTTACAATATAATTGTTGGTGGATTTCTTTGTTTAATGTTAACTCTGGTGATATGATTCTGTAGCAGCTCAATGATTCTGTTTGATCAATGAGCTGAAGATGTTCTAGCAGCTGCATCCTTCATTAGCTCCGCACTAATCTATCTTATTTTCTGTGATTTGCTTTTTTATTCTTGGAACAGTTTTTCCTATTTGATCAAGTCTTATTCCTTTTGCAATGGTGGAATTGTGGTCTTTTAGTCAATTCTTTGTTTAGTGAGGATTTATCATACTAGATTTTTATGTTGGTTTTATGTTTAGGCTGGAAGTTGTTTATGCTTATGCTGCTTTCCTGTTGCATGATAGATTGGAACATTATTGTCAAGTGAATACTGCAATAAGAAGTTGGACCTCATGTTTCTTATATAATGGTTATCAGGCAACTCTGCCTAAGGCTTAGGAAAATGGAAGAAATACTTAGCTTTTGCACTTTTTTGTGTTGGCTGATAGTGTCCGAAGTTGGACCTCATGTTTCTGTTATATAATGATTATCGGGTACTTCTGCCTACCAAGGCCTGTCAAATGGAAGGAATTGACTAACTTTTTTTCCCATTGGCTGCTATTGTGCGAGTAGTTGGAATCATGTTTTTGCATCCTGGCCAAATATTTGACAGCTTCCTGGCCTATCCTGGTTGCAGATGTGCATGTGGTGCAGTAATATCAGTCCTTTGAGTTCTTGATGATTTAACAATACAGACAGTGTGAAATCTTCTTGAATTAATACATAATATCATTGTGCTGGTCATAGTTGCAAATATAAGAAAAAGAGTACTCACTATTGCACATGTTAGATGTAATGTATTTCTGCCCTCGTTCAATATTAATCAGTGTACGCACAGTAAGAAGCAATTTTTTAATCTTAATATGCTTCAGGATATACCAAGGAGAGAAGCAGTATCGTTGTCATTGGGCTCAGTATCCACACTACACCTGTTGAAGTACGTGAAAAACTTGCTATTCCTGAAGCTGAGTGGCCGAGAGCCATTGGGGAGCTCTGCAATTTGAATCATATTGAAGAAGCTGCAGTTCTTAGTACCTGTAACAGGATGGAAATCTATGTTGTGGCTCTTTCTCAACATCGTGGCGTTAAAGAGGTTACCGAGTGGATGTCAAAGGTATTTCTTTTCCCTTGAACTTTGTATGTGATTGTGTAGATTGTTTTTTCTTGATATCCATTGGATGTTCGGGCCAGCTTGCATGTCCTCGACTGATTCCATGGGATACCTGCCACTTTCCACCTACAATAGATACAAGTAACACTGTCCACCAAGGCTAGGATAGAGGGGAGAAATCACCTAGTGGCTTTGTCTCCGGTGGGATTTGAATGTGATTGTGCAGCTTTATCATCTGCTATCTTTGACTTTGTATGATGATTAGAAAAAGGAAACTGAAATTATACGTTGTCATTTTTTGTTGGTGAAAAGGGGATAATATTATGAGCCGGTACCTCTCATGGTTCTAATAAAACGTAAAGAGTACTTACTGAGTTCTTCCCTTGAATAGATGGATAAGACATAAAAAAGTATTTGGATTCCTCCCTTGGAAAGATGGATGCTTGTGTTCTTGCATTATGTTTGCAACATTGAGGTTCTGCTCACAATCATGAAATTGCATTCTCCTTGACAGGTATAACCATCAATTTGATAAGCAGTTGTCCTTTTCTTTTGCAGACAAGTGGAGTCCCTGTCACAGAGATTTGTAAGCACCGCTTTTTACTGTATAATAATGATGCAACGCAGCACATCTTTGAAGTATCAGCTGGGCTAGACTCCTTGGTCTTAGGGGAAGGTCAAATCCTTGCTCAAGTCAAGCAAGTAGTCAAGGTTGGTCAAGGAGTTACAGGCTTTGGAAGGAACATCAGTGGACTATTCAAGCATGCAATCACAGTTGGAAAGAGGGTTCGAACTGAAACAAACATTGCGGCAGGGGCAGTTTCTGTAAGTTCAGCTGCTGTGGAGTTGGCTCTGATGAAGCTTCCTGAATCCTGCCACTCTACTGCTAGGATGCTAGTAATTGGAGCAGGGAAGATGGGGAAACTTGTGATTAAGCATTTGGTAGCCAAGGGATGCACAAAGATGGTTGTGGTAAACAGAAGTGAGGATAGAGTGTCTGCCATTCGTGAAGAAATGAAAGATGTTGAGATAATCTACAAGCCCCTCGATGAAATGCTTAAATGTGCTGCTGAAGCTGATGTTATTTTCACAAGCACTGCATCAGAAACCCCACTGTTTATGAAAGAGCATGTTCTGGATCTTCCACCTGTTGGTGCAAATGTTGGAGGTTTAAGGCTTTTCATTGACATCTCAGTTCCTAGGAATGTTGGTGCTTGTGTGAACGAACTAGATAATGCACGTGTATACAATGTAGATGATTTAAAAGAGGTTGTGGCAGCTAATAAGGAGGACCGTCTTCGTAAAGCAATGGAAGCTCAAGCAATTATTTCTGAAGAATCCAAACAATTTGAAGCTTGGAGGGATTCACTGGAGACTGTTCCCACCATCAAGAAATTGAGAGCTTATGCGGAAAGAATAAGGGCTGCTGAACTGGAGAAGTGCATGTCAAAAATGGGCGATGATATGTCAAAGAAGACAAAGAAGGCCGTTGATGATCTTAGTCGTGGTATAGTTAACAAGCTCCTTCATGGTCCCATGCAACACCTAAGATGTGATGGAAGTGATAGCCGCACATTGAGTGAGACCCTTGAGAATATGCATGCTCTAAATAGGATGTTCAGCCTCGAGACGGATATATCTGTATTGGAACAGAAAATCCGAGCTAAAGTGGAGCAAACTCAAAAATAAGGTGAATCTCTCAAGCTTTTTTCCTTGAGAATTCTCTTAGAGCCTCAAGTGAATAAGAGGAAGAATTCCTCCAATTGTATTTTCTGTTGACGCTACTGTAAATTCTCAGTGAAATGCATAGACAGAATATGATCCCTTACTGAGATCTTTGCTGTTGATTTAATTTTGTCAAAGACATATGCAAACCTCTGAATGTGGATTCCTCTTGTGTCTTAAGAGTACATTTTGTATGTAGCTGTTCTATCGAGACATTATTACTTGAAGTTATATCCTTGTAACGAATTATTCAGGGGGGAGATCCTTATACTCCTTCCGCAAACAGTTCTAGCCTTGTAAAATATTCACTGATTCATTTACTGTTATGATTACTATGTTGATGTACTGATTTCATTCAACTTGTTTTCGCTTTTTACTTTTGGATCCTGCAAAGTAATTGTCAAGTGCAGCAACGTTGATTACTGAATTCATTCTAACAAGATATGTTCTGTGAGACAGCTTAGTCTCACATTACGTTTCGTCTACTTTATTCGCCTCAGATATTAAAGTAGTTGGTACAACTGATGATAACCTAATGATTTTGCAAAGCAGGTAGAATATAACAGGGTCAACTAGGTTTTGGTGTACCAAAACTAGGGAAGAATTAGAACTTGTCAAATTTGTTAGCTAGTAACTATCTGTACCTTGCATATCAAACCTGCACAACTAAACTTCCTGGAGAAAACTTTGAATTGGGATCCTGTTGAGTCCCATGTCTTTAGGGGTGGGATGGTCTTTGTTTATGGTCATGGTATCCTAACTTCACGAGTCAGCTTTTGAGTTTGAGTTAGGCGCAAGGTTCCTCCTTCTTTTATACACTACACTGAGCTCTTATAAACCTTGTGGTTCACTATCTGAGAAAACTTCCTAAACATATAAAGATCACATTTTTCTCATTCTCTAAATATAGTAGGCATTTAAATGATATTTGGTTGAAATTGAATGAAAAAGTACTTATGGTTAAACTTAAAAAGAGATGGGCTGTCAAGAACGTAGCGGAGGTAGAATGGGCAGTTAGTCAGATCTCGTATGGATCGCACATGAACGGTAGTTGGAGTCAAAGAAAGAGTATTTGAAAGTTGAAGTTATATACCTGCATGAATTTCACTTATAGAAAGAAAAAAACGTTTAGGATATGTAAATATTAACCATTATATCACTCTAATCATATAGAATAATGAAGTTCAGCATCTACAAATACTCATGTCTAAAACAGTTGCAACAGGGCGGAGCTAGATTATAAGAAGCTGGTTCGGAAGAATCCAGTAATTTGGGTTCTAACCTTGATATAGAACCGAGTAACTCAAAAAGACTGTAAAAATCGAACTCATAAGCTTCAAATGTTAGCTCTGACGCATTGCAAGTGTATGAAAAGGATAGCTGCCAAGCCATGAATAAGAGAGAACACACAATTCAAAGACATCATCAGTCCCAAAGTCATCAATAATAAACCTTACCCACCCCCACTCTTCTGCCAACACATTAATTTGTCTGTTCATTTAAGTTCTGTCCTTTTTCTAGTTTGTGTAATAATCATCCCTTAATATCTCTTTGTATAATACTTGTATCATGTATATCATGCTTCTTGCTCTATCAAGTTCATAAACATTAAATGGATCCCAGTTAAACACACAAGCAGGGCAGAGCGACATTCATCCAAGGGTGGTCAAATAAACATTCTTCATCGGAAAACTTTTTCAAATATATAGGTTAAATATAGGTATTTTGATAATATATATATATATATCAATTATTGAACACCGTTGATACAAAAATCACCCATCTATATTATATTATAAAAATATGAATACCCTTGACAAAAATATTAGCTCCACGCCCACAGGCAAGTGTAGATGGCCATAAAGTCGTATGCAACTTTATGTATAAGTCAAAAGCTTCAGTTTTATTTGACCAGAACATTTGTGAAACATATGAGAAATGACACAGTTAATACCGTAAAAAGCTAGACAAGATAATAAAATATCAATGTGTTATCTTATTTAATCCTATTTTTGTGCAAAAAATGAAGATATGTGTGAAGGATCAAGTAAAATATTGACAATCTTTTAACAATTGAAAATTTTTCATTTATTGCTCTATGTAAACTATTTGCTAGAAAAACAATTACTATGCTTACTTGGTCATATATGCTAGGTGAAATTTTAAGTTTAACGATTTCTGACCTAGAATGATTGCACTTGGAGCAAGAGTGGATCAAAAGTTCAATATCACCCATTTTTCAATGATAGTTAAGTGTCAATTTTTGAGTCTTTCACATTCATGAAGCAAAAATATCATATTCAGAATTCAGATCGCGGACCTTAAACAAACTTTTTACTCACATGGAAACTACCCTTCCCTTTAGATCAAGCATCAACTAGTGAAGAATGTGGTCCCAATTAAATCACAAGAATGCATTTGCCAATGAGCCATATTTATAAAGGCTCTTTTGATTTATCCATTGTCATTATTTGCATGCATCAATTATTGGTGAAAACTTTGGTAAAAACGTGGTATCGTAGAATTGTGAGATTTTAGGTCATTTATATTCTTTGTCCAATTCACTGTTTTGCACTTTGGACATTCAACTTAGGGGTCTTAATGTTGTCCTGTTTGGTGCTCTCCGTTTCAATTCATTTTTTTTTATTTTTGACTTGACACAAAATTTGAAGAAAAAAAATTTGAATATTTTTGGTATTAACTGAAGATACATAATATATCGAAATGCCTATTAAAGAATTTCCATAAAAGAACAAGAAACATATTTTTTTTAAAAAATGATTCAAAAAGAAATTGAAGACTAAATTGAAATATGGAAGGAGCATTTGGTATAGTGATAGGCTGATAATGCAGTAGTAATGCATAGGAAAATTTTGGTGAGGATAGGCTTCAAACTCAATGACATTTTCTTTTTATCTTTTTATGCAAATGTACCACCTTAGCTAGTTGTTAAAAGTACAATTATTTGTTCTAAAATTATTGTTATACCACCTACTGATAGATGTACATTTATATTAGTTTTTAAATTGAATTCCTTGAATATTCAATTATTCTGATGCTATGAACGTTAGTAAACAAGTACAATTAGGACTACTACAAAAATTAATATTTTTCACCAAAACATGTTCACGAGTGAAAAGAGAAATTGATAGTGTTTTTACTAGGAAACTTTCTAGTATTTCAGTAAGAATTTGTTTTTCATCATGCGTTATCCAAGTAAGCTGGTTCGATTAAAAATTACTAAAAAAATCATGTTTTATAACAGAATTTTCTCATTAATTTGCGGGTGTGTAAGATGATCTTTGGTTCTTATTATACTTTTAACTCATTTTTATCTCCTTTGTTCAATTATGACTAGCATTCACAAAATAATCTATAGTAGTTGTTTCTAGCTATAATCATTGGTACTATGTAAACTAAATTGAGAGGTACCTAGTGATGCTTTTTAAAAAAAGAATTAGACTAGAAACACTTTAAGGAAAAGGAAGATAACTCTAATTAAAGAATGTGTTCAATCATATTATAATTTCACAAACTTTAGGATAAACCTAGATCTATCTAGTACTAATAATAAAAGTTTAACCTACTTTCTCATATTTATTGTTACACAATAACTGAAACTCAAGCAATCATACCTATCACTTGTGGAAAATTTTAAACCATACTTTTTAAGACATCTTGGGCATGATTGTTCTTTAAAAAATATATATATGTAGAAAACAATTTTTTATTCAGGAGAAATTGTTGAAATTCTATGAAAAAATCTTCGGGAATATAGGGTTTAAAAGCTAAGGATTGAGTTTTCACGATAAAAAACAAATAACTTTCACAAATATCCACCATCTTGAAGTTTAAAAACCACAAGGAAAATTTTAAAATATTGTGTTGGAGTTTCAATCGTAAGATTTAGAATTTTATAATAATGACCATTTTATAAACATAGGATTGAAAGTGGCTAAGCGCTTTTCTACCCAAAAAAACACTGTATCTAATTATGATAAATCGCATAGTGTAAAGAGTTGATTATCACTTTTCCTACTCTTTTTTAATTTACAGAAATCTTTTGTAAAATGTCAATATGTGTACATCAATTCATTAATCTGAATATATTAATTCAGTCCCTGATATAAAATTAGGGTTTTTAAGTATCGACAAGTAACATATGAACATAGAAATAACTTAAGAATCAAAAATAATGTATTCGGATTACTAAATGAATATATTACTGAATTAATGTATCTGGATGAAAAGAAGAAATTTTGAAATTTTTGAGAATGGACGAAAATAATCAAAAATATAATAAATAAAGGAGTGTAATTAAGTAACTTTCCATCTAGTACTCAAGCTTATAATTAGCTTTGATTAATTCATATTCACGATTTGTTGAGCCCACTAAAACAGAAAATATTTCCTATCATAAGCTTCTTTGTTCCAAAAACTTTGACATAACCCTTTTTTTTATCATTCGATATTCGGAGTCCGTGGAGTCTCGACTAAATTTGGATCGCGCACTGCAGGGCCCATTTAGAGGTGTCGCTCCTAACATGATTTTTTTCACTTCCAGAACTCAAACCTAAGACCTTTGATTAAGGGTGCAACACTCCCACCAGAGCATCATAACCCTTTTAACATATTAAAACATCAAGAAAACTGCCTCATTGACATATCCACCAAAGAATCAAATAATATTTTATCAACTTCATGTAAAACAAAACATAGAAGAGATTGAAAAGAAGTTTGGGAAATGGAATTTTTCAATTTTGAAGACTTTGGCCCCCTTTTGAGCCTATATATTTGAGGTCACATTGTCACTTTGTGTTTACACCATGTGTTTGCAGTTAGTAGTAGTAAATTGGGAAGCATCTTTTATGTCTACCTCTTCTTGGACAAGAAAAAATAAATTAGATAGGTCCATCTTTTATCTCAAATGTTTGAATGAGAAAAAAAGTCACGTTATTCATACAACAACAACAATAACAACAATATATCCCAGTGCCTCAAAAGGCTCCCGCTTATTGCGGGGTGAGGGGGGGTCGGATGTACGCAGCCTAATCCCTATGTTAAAAACATAAAGCGGTTGTTTCCAGATGACCCATGAGGAGCGTCGAAAGTTGCATTGACTAACTGCTACTTCACAAATGAAAAAAACGCAGATAGTTAAAGAGCCATTTTGCTTTATTCCATCATACTCCAAGGCCAAAAAATAGTCAATCTTTGGCTCCATCCGAAATTGATGGAAAGTCACGTTATTCATACGTTTTAGTAAAATATGACTTTGATGTGATGAATTGCTAGTCTAAGATGTGGAACTTTGTCAGCCTATCATCTAATATCTAACAATAAATAAATATATCTGGAATATAATTTTACAAGTGTAACTTGAGAAGGACGATGTGTACATAAATTTTATCCTTATGCATTTGGGAAGTCGATGTGTTGTTTCTGATAGACACTCGACTTAAGTAAAAACATTATAAAGCAGTTTGAAAAAATATAATTGGTGATGGCTTACAATGAAAAATCATACCCGATGTAACTTTAACTTAAAAGTGTAGATGTGAAAGATGACAAATAAAAGGGAAAATTACGTAGAAGGCAAACATGTGATGTATATGTGCTTACTATACACAATTATAATCTAAAAGAATTACTATTCATAGATATAATTAGAATTATATAGCAAATTTCTCTTTCCTCTCTCCCTTTCTCGCCCCTCTCCTGTTTCTAGGCACTTTTGCTCGCCTCTCGTGTACTCTCTCTATGCCCTCTGTCGCCCACCTCTTTTCTCTCTTTGCAATAAAAATACAAATGTTATAATATTCAACCATATAATACAAATGACAACATTCAATGATATAATTACGAATGGTAATATATATACATGGTAATACATAAATATAATACACAAGACAATAAATAAAAACAAATATAATTTGTTATGAATTACAGCAATATTGCAATTGTATTCATCGTAACAATTGTTTTTGGACACAAATTATATTTGTAAATATACTTGGTAGAATTGATTTGAACTAGCAAATTGAATTGAATAGTATTTGATATCATTGTATTTATTGATACAAATCAATTATATTTGTGAGACAATTATCAATCAGATATACAAATCAGTTATATCTCTCTCGCCTCTCTCCTCCCTCTTTCGACTTTCTCACCTCTCGCCTCCCACCTCCTTAAAGTAGTTAGTATTTTATACAAATCAATTGTATTCGTCATATAATAAATGATCAGATATATAAATATAATGTGTTTCTTTCTCCTCTCTTTAGATCCCCTTGCCTCTTATCTTCCTTTCTAGTCTTGTTTGCCTCTCTTCTTCATCTAGTAGCTAATTTTTTTATACAAATTAATTATATCAATTATGTTCATTATATAAATATCAATCAGATCTATAAATCAATTATTTCTATTTTAGATCTTGCTTGTTTTTCTCCTCTTTTTAGAGGCAAACTATAATTAAGCAAATTATAACTAACAAGAATTTGTATTGACAAATAATACTGAAAGATAAAGGAAGATGAATGAAAATTAAATATTCCAATTGAGAATTGCATTTACATAGTCCTCTAACGTTGTTCAATACAAAAGGCAAAAGCAAATCTCTTTAATGTAAGTTTCAGTCCAATAATAATAATTAAAAAAAAAAAACTCTGAATACTAGACAAAAGCTATGGCCAGTAAATCAATCAATCCCAAGTGGGCCTCTACTCCAGAGAGTCACACTCTGCAGAAAGGGCCGGACCGTCCGGATCAACAGTCACTGTTATATGCATGGCCCATTGGGCCGATTCTTCAGTAGTTGCCTTCCTTTAAAACCTAACCAATTTATTACAAAATATAAATTATTTAAAATCTAGCATTTTCGAAGCCGTGCAAATCACTGACTCGATTTATCGACTTCTTCATCATAGCCACTTTAGCTAGCTTCTCAGCTGCTCTCCAAGCCGATGTAGGCGTTAGCGGCTCCCCATTTTCATCTAAGAACAAATTCATTTCCCTCTCGTTCATTCTCTGCCGTTGGATCATTTTTTGCTGCTCTATCTGTTGTTGATATTGTTTCCTCCATTGCACTTCCGTCAGCTCGGCTTCTAAGCCTCTAACATATTCGTCCACGAAAGCCGATCCAGATTGTATCAACAATGCTCGAGCCGATGACAATAAATGCATCGCGCTAGATAGCTCATTATGCTCGATTAATCTCCTAGACTCTGCAATCGCCCTTGTAGTTATAAAAAGATTCCTCAGTCGTTCGATCTTCGGGATGGAAGATCGAACGGCTTGAGGCCTTGGAACCAGTAAAGAATGTTCACGTCCGTAGATTGCTTCTTGTGTTGCGGGGTCTTTGTAAAAACATTTCACGGATAACACATGGTGTGACCCGTTAGACATTGATGGGATTTTTACTTCTATTAGTAATTCCCTTTCTTCCTCGGCGTAAAGATCGCCGAGCCGAACACAAGTCGAGCCGAGTACAGCTGGCCGACCATTGTAAGAATAAACCGCTGCGACCTCAGCCGGGTCCGAACCGGAGGAGAAATCCAACTGGATTTTCAGATCTTGAACCACCACACTCAATAAACCGCCAACGCATTTCGAGAATGCGTCTTCCTCAGCCGGCTCATGGCTGAAGCCGAAGCCGGATTTTTTCCCGAACCCGGAGGGATGGACCGGAATTTCTATATGACCAAAGCGGGTGGAAGACACGTGGGTGGATTCCGATCGCCGATTGTGAGTGTTACTTCCCTGGATCTTCTCATCCTGACCGTCGGATAAAAGCATAATGCTAGCAACTGGATTTCTCTCACGCCTATCTTCAAGCACCTTAGCTGCTTTTCTCAAAGCTTCACCTACACAAGTCCCTTGGCTACAAACGAGCCGATCAATAATGCGCCGAGCCGAGCGTTGGCCTTGTGGAGTCATTCTTCTCAGAGGAAGCAATCGTTTTGGTGTAGCAGAAAAAGCCACAATTGAAAGCCGATCAACAGAGCCGAGAGATGAAATAACCAATCTCATGGCTCGTTTCAACATTTGCATCTTTGCTCCACTCATACTTCCGCTCACATCCAAAACAGTAACCAAATCAATCGGGGCTCGTCGGGCCGGGTCAAGAAAATGACCCGAAGCGGACCCGGAATTTGGATTCCCCGCCGGAGGTGACGGCGGAGGTGGTGGAGCTTTGACTTTTAGAACAACAGCGTATGTCTCATGAGTTCTTCCGACGGAAACAATGGCAGCTTCAGGCATTAAGCTGACTTCAACACTTCTGTTATATCTCTGGTAGGCGAATGCTTCATCGCTTGAAATGGGGTTAACGAAAAACCCACGAAATTCTTCGATTTCTTCTTCTTCATCATCCTGTTCCTCATTTGCCTCCGGTATTGGAACAAATTTAGCTCCAGCAGTAGGAGTAAAAAGGGGCTCATCATCATTATAACCTTTGTAATCACACTGCTCTGGTTTATAATAAGTTTTCACATTTGGTAATGGTTTTTCTTGTTTTTTGGTTGGGGTATTGGGATATGATGATTCTTTTTCTTCTGTTTTTTGGGTTTTTTGATCTTCTTGTTGTTGAAGTCTGTGAATGGCTAAAAGGGGTACATCTTTCCATGTGGAATTACAAACAGGACAAATCAAATTGCCCTGTTTTTTAACATGAGAAGCAATGCAAGGGAAATGGAAAGTATGTGAACATTCTGCTGTGTATATAGCCATTCCTTGCCCAGATTTCACACTCTGTGAACAAACTCCACAGCTATGCTGCAAATAGTTAAAACACAAAAAGATCAGATTTTTAACCAAGAATTGATAAAGGGGTTGATTTAAATTTGCCGCCTTGAATTAATTTTTTTTCGACAAAAAAGCGACTTTGCGAGATAATACCTATTACAACAACAATTCCTGTGAAATCACACAAGTGGGATTTGGGAGTATAAAATGTACACAAACCTTATCACTACCTCGTACAAGTAGAGAGGCTATTTCCGGAGAACCTCCGCTCAAAAACTATTAAAAAAAATAACATAGAGATGATATAAAAAAATGCATAAAAGAGTTAAATTTTCTTACTTTGGACAGACGGAGGGTGTTCTTGAGGATGGAAAAGGGGGATCTTGGAGAAGAAGGATTGGAACCAATAAGAGTTTTTGGGCTTTTAGCGTTCGATTTTGGTGTTGTTTTGCAATGGAGTTTAGGACTAATTAGACTGTTAATGTCATTAGAAGAAGCTTTGTTATTGGTTTTGCAACGCAAACGAGGAGTAGAAGGATTGCTACTAGATAAAAAACCAAGCTTTGCACAGCTTCTTGGACTAGGACTTGGACTTGGGATTTGTTGTCCACCATTGTTAACTTGTTGTGAATCTTGTGCATGCTTATCCACAAAGTGGGGTTCTCTATCTCTTGGGATTGTTGTGCAAAAAGCTCTCCTCCATCCTGTCCCCATAACTATGTTTCCGAAATTCAAGATTCAAGAAACTTTGATGGATCTGAAGAAGTTGACAAAGAAAGAAGAAGAAACAAGGGAAGAAAGTAGAGGTGGAATTGAAGATATAGAAATCTCAGCTCAGACTTATAGTCAGAGCCTTTTTTTTCTTCTCTGAATTTAATTTTTGCTTCTATTAGAACCAAAAAGATAGCTGCATCTATAAAGTGCTTAAGATCTGTTTCTTCTTTTCTATAGTACTCTCTGTCTTGTGTCATATGGGGGAGTTTTGAGTAGTCTTGTTTATTCAATATATATACACAAGTAATTCCGAGGGATATGGTTAATTGTTTTCCTAAAATTACCTTGTGCTTGCTTGGTTTTTGGTATCTAGCCATGAAAATAATAATATTCCGTCTCATATATTATGTATATCTTTTTATAAATATATTTATATAAAATTAATTATATTTTTTTCATTTTAGGGAATCCTAATAATATACATCAAAGAAAATAAACTTTTTTTTCCTTTTTTATTTTAGCTTTGTTTCTAAAAAAAAAATTTGCATATCCCCATTAATGTTTATTTTCCTATTTAACACTTTATTGTAACTAGGGGCGACAGCGGATTGGTATCGGTACCATTGGACCGGTATTTATCGGGATCGAACTGATATGGGTAAATACACGCTAAAAAATTATCGAAACCAGTAGGATAATAAAGACTCAAAAATTTTTTAGTAGCTAAGTAAAACTTTTAAAAAATCAACTAGTTGTTAAAATTATAAAGTGTAACTTTTGGAAAATTATAGAATAGTATAGAATATTATAGATAAAAGTTAGGAGATATTTTTGTAAGAAAAGTGTGGAGTATTCTAGAAGACTCTAGGCTAGTCTTGATATATAAATATCTTAGATATTTAGTAAAGAAATATCTAGATATTATGTTAGGAAGTTTCTAGGAAAGTCTTCCATTATAAATATC
>JAABOM020000084.1:23850891-23861347 GCA_011800125.2 Solanum clarkiae | reverse complement strand
ATTTATATAATTATAAATTTATAATAATAGAGAGTAGAATTAGAGATGAAGAATATAATTGAGAATTGAGTTTGACAATTGAGATTTGAGAGAAAATTTTGAGAGAATTTGTAATTGAATATTTGTATGAAAAAATATTTTGGTTAAGGGGGTATATATAGGAATTAGGAAGTAAGAAATTAATTTTAAAAAAATAAAAAAATTAAAAGAGCTGTTGGAAACGCCTCAATTCTGCAAATGTTGATTGTTGACCGTTGGGGTGGGCCCCACTCACCCAACGGTCCAATCAGGAAATGTAAAAAAAAATAATTTTGAACTGGTAAATCGGACCGATACAGGACCGGTATTGACTGGAAAATCTCCCCCTCTCGTCCCGAAATCTCTACCGGATCCTCTTATCCCCTGAAGCAACCGGTAGCCCTCCGGATCGACACTGGACCGACACTGGACCGGGATAGAACCGAACCTTTACCGACAGGTACCGATTTCGATGCCAGCCTAACTTGTAACCAAAAAAAAGTCAACTAAAGTAAGCTTTGAATTGATTTTACCGAGAGCGATTTGGTACATATTACAAATTCTTTTATTTTTTAAATTTGTATCTAGTCAAATGGTGCTAAATAAATTTGAATAGATGGACTATTATTTTGGGTCGTAAAATTAATGATTTCTTTTAAGAGGACTTGGATAGCATTTTATTATAGAGAGGACTTGGATAGCATTTTATTATAGATTTTGGAGTAAAATTTATCTTCAAATATTTATTTGGTTGTGAAATTTGATCGAATTTTAATAAAATACTTGAAATATATGTTTGATTACATATTCTCATTTTATGTTATTCCTTTTTTTAACACATTATAATTACAATAAAAATCAATTAAAAATAAGCTTTGAATTGATTTTAATAAGAGTAATTTGGTAAATGCAACAAAATCTTTCTTTATTTTTTAAATCTGTATCTTGTTAAATGATGCTACATAAATTTGGATAGATGAACTATTATTTTGGATCCTAAGGTCTATGGTTTCTTCTGATAGGACTTGACTAGCGTTTTACTATAAATTTTGAATCAAAATTTAAAATTTATCTTCAAATATCAACTTGAATATGAAATTGAATAAAATTCTTGAAATATATGTGATTCTGTATCCCCATTTTATGTTTATTCCTATTTAACACTTTTATGGTGACCAAAAAGTCAACTAAAAGTAAACTTTGAATTGACTTTAATAAGAGCAATTTAGTAAATACAATTTTTTTTATTCCTTAAAAGTTTTATCCGATCAAGAGATGCTACATAAATTTGAATGGAGCGGTTATTGTTTTCTAAGGTTGTTTTATTTTCAGAGGACTTGGCTAGCGTTTTGCTATAACTTTTTTATTAAAATTAAAAATTTGACTTAAAAATATCTATTGTCCATAGAATTTTGATCGAACTTTTGGAAAAAATCATAAAATATGTTTGATTATAATTTTTTAAATTTATCCTAATATATCTAAGGCAATTTTTAGAAGAAATTTTATTTTCACTCACAAAACTTCACATTTTTCCAAATAAAAATACATGTCCTAAAATATCTCCAAGTATAAAAAATTTTGCAATTTTAAAAGCTCAAGTTCTACGAGCTAGCAAAAGCTTGATTATTTATTTTAATTTGTTCATTATTAAAATGTCGTTTGATCAAACACATGCAATTCTTGATTTCACATTTATGACAGGATTTATGAGCTACAATTGAGGTAACCAAAGATATTTTGAATACTCTACTTGTTTCATACATACATACATATATATAAAAATAATTCAGAGACGCTTGAATTGTGTTGCATTATTTCTTGAAATATCTTAACAATGAGGGTTAAATTTGCCCCTAAATTTTGTCGTCCATTAAAATTATATTTCTTTTATCATTTAATAATAGTTTCATTTTTTTCCTTGATCCCAATGGAGATCTAACTTGAGAGTAATTTAGAGCAATAGTCAAACACTTTAAGGTAAATCTTCTTTTCTGAAAAAAGATACTTAGATAGACATTATTTATTTTACGTTAAAATTTTATTAATAAAAATAAATAAATACACGATGATTTGCTAACATCAAAAGCATGGATGCCTTCTTATTGTTTCAAAGTATCCTTTACTTTGATCATACTCCATCTATGATCTTCTCTTCACTTACCTAGGTGGATTTTGTAGATGTTCTAAACACAATTAGAACTAATGGATAGTATTTTGCTTGATATCAAATTAGCACTTAATCATAGTTAACCAAATAAATACCTTAATTCCATTTAATTGTTTCTTGTTTTTCTTGTAGAAACAAATACATAAAGATATAGATGAACACATTAGGCAAAAACATCAATCAAGAAATAACATATGCTTGTTAAAAGTAGAAAGTTGATGAAATCTTAGTATTAATAACTCAAATAATCACTAGTGATTTTGGATGAGTTTTTAGAAGTTGCTTGACTATAAATGACATATTGTGATGTCATAATACTAATTTAAGTACAATAGAATCTCATTTAAATAAAATTGTAGTAACTTTTTGTATGGATTGGACACTATTCAATCAATCATCATGTAGCTCGACTTCTTTTGGAATAATAATGATCTCAGCTTTGATATCGTCAATTAACAGGAACCTGTACTTTTTTGGAATTCTTTAAATTTAAAAAATAAAAAAAGTTTTTTTTCAAAATAAATAAAATGGTTCTTCGTTTATAAATTTGATGAATATGGTGCATGTATGTTTTAATTGATAAATACATTTGAAAATATTAGGGGTTGTGCTCGTGTAAAAATGAAGATGCTCAACACTTTTTGAACACATCTATTTTCTTTTTGAAGTTTCGACCAAATTTAACTAATATAGATTTATAAAAGAGTATTTCAACATTTGATAAGTTTGTATAACCCCAGATTACTAGAAAAAAATATTTTTTTTGATGCAAGAATTAAAAAAATGGCTTATTAAAAGGTTTCGTATTTAATTTTTTAGTAGTATAACTTATAAGAAACTAAAGATAAAAAAAATATTTTGAAAAACTACCTTTTGTCTTTGGTACATAAATTCGAGATATTATTCCCTTTTCTCAAATTTAATACAGATTTATCTCTTTAGTCGCTCTAAAATGAAATTATCAACATTTCACAAAATATAAAAAAAAGTTCAAATTTTGATAATAATTACTCTATGTAACTAAGATAAGAAAAATATAAAATATTTTTACTAAAAGAAGTTGCAAACTAGCCTGAAATTGAAAATCGTAATGTAATTGTTACCTATCATGTCAAAATTATTGAAACCTACCCCCCCAAATTTTTTTTTTAAAAAAAATTGCATGATTATCTCAATCAACACTGGCATCTTGCTATGATTTAGGTGTAGGGGAAATAGATTTATAGGAATTCAGCTACTACAATATTAAAAATAATTTATTAAAAAATAATTTTAAAATGTTTATTTACTAAAAGGCAAAATTTACAGCTAAGAGAGGCTATTATAGGGAACTAGTGTGGTCATTTTTGTGAAAGTTCTTGATATTTGAGACATTAATTAGTCTATTAAAATATTTATTATTAATAACATTTAATTTACTATATAGGTTCTAGTATTAGAAGCAGAGCTATATAATGTAGTAACTAGGTACATCAAATAAAGTGTCTGTTCTTTTCAGACCGTTTTGTTTCACTCGTAGCCCCTACTAGATATTTTAATGTTTTTTTTATCGACTCAAAAATTATATTATGTGATGTAATTTGGCTGAACACGTAATTTAAAAAAATATAAGAAGTTTCTGTAATGTTTTAAAAATTATCAGGTAAATAAAGAAATTTTTATATTTGTTTGTATAGAATAGAGACAAAAGTACAATTTTTTGGACATACTTTTCGTCAAATTAAGTATGCCTCAACATGAATAAAATATTAAAAATATTATCAAATAAAAAAAATAATTTTTTTAAAATTAATTATAATGAAAAATATACCAAAAGGTGTAATATGTGATGTATGTTGTGTTTTAGTTTGAGATTTAATTGCTTAGAAATATAAGGACAACAAGAAGTATCAAAATTTTGGTGAAGATAATTATCTCCCTTTAATTTTTTCTTAAAAAAGAAAGTAAAAATACTCCTGTCATCTTTATAGAAATTTCTCATCACATCTTACGTAATACTGATTTCGTCTTTTAAGGGGTAGATGTACTGTTAAGGTACGCATGTGATAGAACTAAATAATTTTTTTGATATTTAATTAAAAAATTATTTATATATTGAAAAATTTTAAATTTTAGAATATCATAATTAGAGGATAAGAACTCAGAACTTTATTTTTTTTAAAAATATAATTGGGGGTAAGGAAAGGGGAAATGGAGAGAAGATTACAATGTGAAAAATTGAACCCTCACCAATTGAGTGAGAGTTCAGATAACCAATCAACTTGAACTACTAAAATTCCCCCGTAACGTTAAATTATAAATGCGTCTTTTATTATCATATATTTCGTATATTATCTCTTTCGAAGTGTTTCAAAAGAGATTCAAATTAAATGATATATTTTACTGGGTAAATTGCAGGTTTAATTTTTAGTCCAAACAACTTGGTAAATTTTTTTTTATGATTTTTCAAGTAAAATTTATTTAATTTCTTTGGTAGATGATTGGAACTTCATCTTGATTCGTATCCTAATGAAAGATCCATTAGAGATCAAAAATTGAATCTATTACCTGAACGAAGCTATAGAATCATATTGAATATTTGACGACACATTATGTACCTTGCTAAAAAATAAGTTCACCTTAATGTATTGTTTTTCCCGGCCTCGGATCATGAGATTTTTTAATAAAGAGAAATTCTCTAATTTTAAAATTAAAATAAAATCTCAAACTTTATTTTCTTTAAACTATAAATAGTTTAGTGGTGGAAAAATTTATGCTATTTTTATTAGCAATAATGCAACTGCTCCAGACGTGTTATGAGATTGGAACATACATGAATTTAATTTATTTATCTGTCTTGAAGAAATAGCAGCTCAATTTCTTTAATTAATTTGTGGGATTCTGTTGCTCAATATTTAAGTAATTCACTGAGTTTTTCATCATCAGTTACGACAAAATTTATTTATTTATTTATAATTATATGTTCAAATTAACTTACACTTATCCGTAAGTATAAGCGATTTTATTTCTTAATTTTATAGCTAATAAAAATCATCTAAAAAAACATAAATTTCATATTTTTTATAATTATTTATTAATTATTAGATCACACCTTTAGATGTTTAAGTATAATAAAATTTATATAGTGAATAAATATATAATTGTGACTTGTGAATAATATTCATCCAGGCCGACAAAAGACTTGTGGCTTTAATAATTTAAAGACAAATGCTTTAATTTAATTGTTTAAATACAAGCTTGTCATGAAATATTAAAAAAAAAGAAAACATGGAGAACTAATATTTTTTTCCCTTGAAAGTTAAGATGCCCATTTTTGTTAGTGGAGTACTAGTTTAATTTACTCAGATAAATTTACTTCTTTATTCTATTTGATTTAAATACGTTCACTGATTAATTTTAATTTATAGAAAGAACTTTATGAAATATTTTAAGTTTTTTGTTTAATATGATTATCAAATTTTTTTTATTCTTTTTATACACAAAAAGTCAGCTCGTATTTCTACGTCTTACCTACTACATAATTTATAATTATGTATGCACTCCAAATGGATCTATCAAAAAAGAAAATGCTAGGAATATTTACCAAATAACAAATTAACTTAACAACGATAATATCATAATCACTATAATTGCATAAGTAGAATTTGTAAAAGGTAGTATTTTTTTCATTTTAAAATAAGTAGTATTTTTAATTTGGACACGTATCTTAGAAAATTATTTATTCCTAAAAAATGAAATATATTTTGTTTTATTAACTTATATCCTTGAAAAAGATGTAAGTGGAGCCCTAGTAGTTTTTTTATCATGTAAAATTCTTTTTATTTAAATAAAAATAAAATTGAAAGAATATCATTAATATCTTGGTGATAACATGAAACATCACTTATTTTGAAATAAATAAGCAGGCTCAAATAATACACCTTATGTTGGGACAAAAGTAGTAGCGAAGCTAACATTTTTTCAAGGGTGTTTACACTTTTAGAACATGAGTGAATGACTTTTATATCAAGGGTGTTCAACAATTGATATATATATATCTATATTTAATCTATATACTCGAAAAAGTTTTCGAGGAAGGGTGTTCATCTAACCATCTTTAGATGAATGTAGCCCCGCTCCTAAACGAAAGTATGTATACCTATACCTACCTTATTCTTGTGAAAATAGAGATGTTATTTTCGATAGACTCTCAACTCAAGTAAAACATAGTAAGAAATTACAAGAGTACGTGAAACAATCTTGTTGATCATACAATGGTGAATAAAATAACAACAACAACACACAATACAATAATTGAAATCAAAGAAATATCGAATAATAACAAAATTGAACAACAAACTATGGAAAGTGCAAATTAACTAAAAGTATGGAAGAAAATTGCCTGGTTGTTCTACCCAAAGTCAATACATGCCTAAAATTAGTAGTGGAATAATTAAGTGACATTTGTTAATGACTTTTTCTTAACGTCTAACTAATAATTAAAGTGCAATAATCTGTAACCATCTCCGACAAGTAATTTAGATACGCAGCTTCTCTGCAACTGTCTTGTGGGATTGTACCTTCCCAAAAACAGCAGTATATTTACAAGACCTGACAGTCGAAAACAAAAAATAATTATAATTTTATCTTGTTTAGATTCGACGCATCTCAATTAATTTTACGAAATATTCATACCAACATCAAAAATTTTAGTTATACATTATCACTAAAAAATATTTTACATCGACTAATATAAATAAAGTTTTTTTTTTTAAATTATGTATCCATGGAAAATTCATATTAATAGGTCATGATTTTTCTATTCATTTTCCACCTAATGAATTTACTGAATAAAATATAATGATTGGAATCTTAAAATGGTGAAAATTTTTCTAATTTTTTCATATCAGAACATTATTATTTTTTTCTCACTATTCAATCAAACTATATGTGAAAATAACCATAGGATATAAAAATAATTTTTAGTTGTGATTTTTGATATATTTTAACACGTAGCTGTAAGCCATTGGTCCGATTTTTAGCTATTAATCTCATAGTTATGAAAAAATATAATGGATATATTTGTAGAAAGATTTTTTTGAAACTCCTGATAATAATAAAATATTAATATTTAAATAGTTACAAATAATTTTATAAAAAAATGAAATTGATTATTTAAATTTAAGATATTGCTAATATAACAATATATTACTACTCCACCTTTTAAAAAATTGATTCAAAAGGATAGAGTTATCTCTAGTTTCTAGTTCCTTCTATTTATTCACTAAAATAAAAATAAATATCTATTTTCATTATACTCGTGATTAATGAACAAAAAAAAAAAAATAAACGAAGAGAGTAATTTACGACAATCAGTCATTCCAAGAAAACCCCAGAAAATTACAACAGAAGATAATTTCACAGCAAAAAACTTTCTTTGGAATTTGATATTTTAGGGAGATGTGAGTGAGTGACAGATTTCAGAAAATGCACCTTTTAGACTTTGGAAATATGTCAAAATTGTAAAAACATTTTTATACTCATTAAATTATTGTTAATCAATCTTAACCTAATCATTTTATTAATCAAAGTTAGGCACTTTGTAATTAAGCTACTTTATGTAATTATTTAAACATTGTTGTCTTTTCAACTAAAGATTGCCTAAATCCTCTAAAAATTAACGTGCTTCTTACCCAACTTTCTTTTGTTTTGAGGATAACGAGATTATTAATTTTTTAATAATTTACTTTAACAAAAGTCATCATCACACGTCAAGATTTCACCATGCTGGAAGTAGTAAGTACCAAATTTGTAACTCCTAGATAAATAAAAGTCCAAAAAAATTGGCTTCAAAGTCCATGAACTTAGATTAAATATTGTTTTTCTACCTCTTTAGTCAAAATATACATCATATTTTAGCATTTTAGGGTCTTGGTTAGGTAAATAATGCAAGGAATCTTTTTAATCCCTATATTTTGATATAAAGTTAGTCAATTAATTAAAAAAGGGGATTGATTTTCCACTACTGTGGGAATACATGTAACAAATATCAACACTCTAATTAATTAGCTTTTGTTGGAAAATGAAGAAGGTTAACCCTTTGCACATTTGTCACCTCTTCATATATGATTCAACTACTTAGTTCAATACATATAGGTAGAAAGTATCATAGATGAATATTCAAAAATTATTTTCTTTATTCTATTTTCAGCTTAACAATTTTATTTGTTTCTTTTCCATCAGTAGAAAATTACAACATTTTTGTTTTATATAAATGTCACAAAAGTTTTATGAATAAGTAGTGATGCAAGTATAGACGGCTTGTTACAAAGAAAGAGGGTAGAAAATTAAGCTGATAAACTGTTGAAAAAGTGTTGTACATAATATTTTAGTGAATCTCAAATCAAAATAAAAGAAAACGTCCCTTATTAATATATTTTTACTTTCAACAAATTAGGTATATCGTTTAGTCCCGTTCAACTTCAGCGCAGGAACACTTGATTAATGAACTATTACATATTCTTTTTAAAGTGGCGGCTTCAAAGGCAAGCCTACTGGTTGTCTCAACTCTGTTACCTCATTTATTATTTAGCGGTCTCAGGTGCTTAAGCTGGTGATCCGAACTGTTTCTCTCGACGATGAAGTTTATCCTCCATTTTACTGGTTGATGTTGAAAGTGAATAACTTTATAAGACATAACACAAGTTCACATGATATGTGACTTATACAACTCGATTATTGCGTTGCATAAGAGAAAAAATGGAGAAGACTATTCGCTCAAAATAGATAGTATACGTCATGTGTTTTAGTTATGACAAAGTAAATATGATATTAGAGTTTGACACTATTTCATCAATACGATGATAGAGAAAACTGTAAAACTATCTCAGCAAAAACATACGTTGAGTCCTTACAGAGAGTGCATGTGATGTCCATGATAGAAGAAGGGGCCTATAAAGGTTCTTAGCTGATAATTTTTTAAAGTGTCTATATAAACACTTTATGTGAATCCTATCTTAGAATATGAGAGAAACATATATATAGCTTTATAAAATCTGACGCACATCTACATGACACGTGTGATTTTGGGATTGATAATGGTGTAGACTAGGAGCAAATTCGTAAGACATATTGGACCAAAATGAACAATGCGTGCAATGAATTTGGATCAGCAACTATTCCTTCTTGCATGCGATATCTTTACAATAACAACAATAATATACCCAGTAAAATCTCACAAGTGAGGTCTGAAAAAGGTAGAATGTACGCAGACCTTACTACTACCATAGAAATAGAAAGATTGTTTCCTTTGAACCCTCATCTCAAAACCCGCTTGTGACATCTTTGTGATGTGAAATTAAATATGATGTGCACAAATGTTACTCTATCCAAGAGGATAATTCATAATTATTGGTATATTATCCTAATTATTCAATCAAATCAACTAATTAACTATTTGCTTAATCATTTATTACAAACCAAACTTGTTGCACCATACCGTGGTATAGGACTTTGTTTTTGGGAGAACAGTATGTGTCATCACATTTTTTAAATTTGTTTATGTTTGACTATTAACTTCCACTAGCATTATTTACTATTAAGAGAAATTGGTTTATTTAGCTCTTTAATTACGGATTTATTTATATACTCCGATTCCTTCGTACCAATTTATGTGGCACCTTTCAGATTTTGAGATTCAAACCAATTATTTTAGACCGTAAAATTTTCATATGTTTTTTAGAAATATTTTGAATTATCAATTATTGTGACTTAGAGTACTTTTTATATAGTTTAAAAATATATAAATTTCATCTCAAAAAGATCTTTGCTTATTTCGTGGTATGGACCAAAGCAAAGGTTCTAATGCTATCTACACTTACCCAATTAATCAATTTGAAGATTTCATTGGCAAATTCTCGATCAAATTTACATTGTTTGACTTTCGAAATGCCATATAAATTAGGACAGGTGAAGTATCACTTTTTGTGTATTCTACGTAGGAGTGGCAGCTGACCGGTACCGGCACTACCAGACCAGTACCGATAAATACGGCGCCAAAAATCACTGGATCTAGATCGGAACTGGTACCAGTACCGGAAGTATCGAAAAAAATTGATGGTACCGTCCTAGACCGGTACCAACTGACACTTTACCGGATCGGATTGGATCGGACCGGAGTTTCCATTTTTTTTTTAATTTTAAATTAAGTTTATAAGTTTAAAACTTTAAATTAAATTTATTATTATAAGTTTAAATTAAAGTTTATATTATAAGTTTATTTATTAAGTT
>JAABOM020000084.1:23824066-23834680 GCA_011800125.2 Solanum clarkiae | reverse complement strand
TATATATATATATATATATAATTTGCCTTTCCACTCTCGTTCACCTCTCTCCTCCCTCTCTCGATCTCGCTCACCTCTCTCCTCCCTCCTCTCAATCTCTCTTGCCAGATATACAAATATTTATGTATATTAATTACACATATATAATTATTTGATAGATATATACATATAATTTGACAAATATACATATACAGTTCGTCTCTCTCCTCCCTCTCTCGATCTCGCTCGCCTCTCCCCTCCTCTCCAGGTCATATAACTGAAATTATATTGTGCAATTATGTAATATTAAGTTTCAAATCTAGGTTATTTATGAAAGTTTCATTACTATATTTTCATAAACTCACATTCGATATCCTAGATCCGCCACGTGGATAGTCCTGTCTCAAAGAAACTTTAAAAGAGCATAGTGGCAGAGTGAAAGAGTAGGTGTTTGAATTTTGGTAGGCTTGTTTGGCAACATCAAAAAATGGGGTTCAATTACTACACCCCATAATCTGACTCAACACTCTTTTATCTTCCAAAATTGCTGAAAACTATACATAACACTGTCAAAATTCAACAAAGGGGGCGTCTCATAAATGGACAACTTACCTTTATTTTTTGCCCATTGGATTTGTTTCATATTCACAAAAAAGAAAATTGAAAAAAATTAAAGAAAAATGATGTAATCTTAATAATTAAGTTACTCTCTGTGTACATCTTTATTTGTCCACCATTGATTTGATACAAATATTAATAAGTAGTAAATGATAGAGGTAATTCCATCAAATCACTCTTTAAATATAATAAATATAATATTTTAAAAAATAACAAGGATAAATTAGAAACTAAGTGTAACAAGGATAAATAAGCATTGTTAGTTATGATTTTTTGCGTCCCTAATTCTCCTCCTCCTATCCTCAAATTTGAATTAAAAAAATTAATAAAAGATTAAGACCGGCTCCTAATATTCATAATAAGTGAATATTTGAGATGTGCATAACCCTAGAGAAAATTAATTACTCCCTCCATCTCATAATATAAGGAACTTTTCATTTTACACAGTGATTAAGAAATCATTAATGCATTAGTTAACTTTACTATTTTGCCCTTCATTTATATCAATGTATATTAAATTAAGTTAAAAAAATTATTAATGCACTCATTAATGGTGGAGTTAAAATAGAAAAAGAATAATTAATTATATTCTAATTTAGTAAGTGTTCTTATAATATGAGATAAATATTTATATAAAAATGTCTTTATATTATAGGACGGAGGTAGTAATTGTGCTAGTTAAAGGGTTACTTGACAATAATATTAATTAATTGAAATTTTCTGTCCAACTAGAAATGCACTTTATTGGAACTTTTAACCTTAGTCCTGCACCATGTACGACCCTATTAATGCAACTGTAATTACTGCAGTAAAATTTTTTACTGCAAGTATGCCCTACTATCCAGTTAATTTATCTTTTTTCCAAAATACCCTTCTAATTTTAATAAATGCTTGGGAAGAAGCAACATTGTATCAATAAAACTTTACCTTTTGATTAATTTCAGTAACTTATAGGTCGTTTGGATTGAGATATAAGTTATAATAATTTTGAAATAAAATAATTTGAGATAAAATGTGAAATTATTTTATCCCATGTTTAGTTGGAGTTATAAGGTAATCCTTAGACTATTTATTCCACCATTTTTACCTTAGTAATTGGACAAGTTATCTCATATTTATAGGGTGGAATAACTTATCCCAGATTAATTATCCTGAGATAACATATTGTCAACCAAACGATCCCTAGGTATACCATTCTCCAAAAATTCATCTATTTTGAATTGAATGGAAGTAGCTTTTGTTGAAATGAGTATCTTTATTTATACTCCCTCCGTGCATCTTTGCTTCAACAATATTTGTCTACTTTATAAAATCAAAAGATAATTTAATATTTAACTATTAACTTACTCCTATAATTAATTATAGTTATTTTTCTATTATATTTTTGGGTGATTTAATAAAACTAATCTTATCATTTTCTCCTCCTTAATCTTGTAGACAAGTATTGTTAGACGGAGGAAGTATTTAATTAGTTCTACAAAGATTCACATGCATGGCAATTTACTATTAAAAGAACAAAGATTATTTCAGATAAACCCTCCCACGACTCATGTGAATCTGCTTTACTACACATCAAATTGTATAGTTAGTAGATAATTTATATATAATTGTCGCAATTCACAATTAAAAATCCATAAAGAAATTAACATTGAGCCTAACTCATCCCTTGACCCACCAATGATATATGAGATATTGACAATTTGGCATCATGTAAATCCCACTTACTACAAGATTCTCCCAATCTTGTGTACTGTTAAATAGTACAAATGATGAATACTAATTCAGCTGTTGGCATTTCAAAGAGCCACAAACAAAATCTTTCATTTCAAGGGTCAGATGAGCTACAGAAACACATTTATGAACTTCAACAATCCCAACCACAAATCTTAAGAGGCATTTTCAACCAAAAAGCTAAATATAAAATTCTGCATTACAAGGTTGGTTGGACAGCCCAGAATGGGCCATTTTTTCCCTAATAATTCACCTGGAATAATATTTTATATAGAAAAGATGTTATGTTATGAACAAATAATTGAGCTACGGCAGTCTCTCTAATGTAACAAGAGAACATGTGGACTTGCCTCTTCAACTCATAAGTAAACATGGATGCAATGTGAGATGATAAGTGATTTCACATAACTACAACCGACGACGACACATTTATTCATACACTAGTAACAATATCTTAAGTGCACACGCAAACTGAATCAAACCACAAACTTTAGGGAACTTCAACAAGTAATACACTTAAAACATTACTAAATTACCTCTAGAAGAACTCAGTACATGACACACATTAGTTTGCAGACAAACTCCAATATCAAAGGGTTCTTTAAATAGACAACTTAAAGAGGACATATATTACGTGAACATAAAAAACCACCATGTCGTAATTAGGTAAAGCATCTACTACCCATGCTAAGCTGTCCAAGACCAACAACCAGCAGCTACTGTCCATGCCTAGTTGATGAACTCTTCACCCGTTTTGTCTTTCCTCTCCTGCCAGTAATGCTGGATGGATAGCTTTAATCATGTGTAGATACGCTAATTTCTGCTCCGACACTTTTCCATGGCCCTTGGGGCTGCACATATAAATGCACAAAAGTTAGTCGCACAATAACATATCGACATAGGTAATCAAACATGTCTTAGATGCAGGAGTTGCTCGTCACGATGTTGCAAGCAATATAAAAAATTTTAACTGGACTTGCATTACCATAGAGAAAACACACATTCATGGATTGTTAAAAGTTAATCTTTAGTCAGAATCATAACAAACTGTAGATCATAGAATCATCAGCCAGCTTACTTCTGCACCCACTTCCCCTTTTTTAGGGAGACAAAGCTAACTCACTCACTTGTTTCAGACAGCAATACCTGTATAGCACTATGCCATAGATGTACAATCGCTTATTGCTCGTTTCCTTCGGTTTTGGGAGTTCATTAACCATTCTCCTGCACTCTCCATTCCTACATCTCTCACAGATGCAGGTGTGTCTATAATGCATATGAACCCACCACCACCAACCCAAAGATGCCTAGCTAACCTTGATATCCTAAACCGCATAACAAATAATCAAATGAGGCCAGATACATAACTGTAGTTCTGCCAGGCAAGCAATTCACTCTTACATAATGCTCTTTGAAAAAAATACATCATGGTAACTCAGGGAACGTTCATGACATTATACAGCCCGGGTGAGAATTTCTAAACCAGTATTTCATAACCTCTAATTATTTCTTCAGTACTATCTTTTATATATCAACTGCCTAGGTTGTTTCAAAACATATAACATCGCCAGGGTTCACGGAATCAAATGTTGAAACCTGATAATTTTGTATTAAAGTTTGTATATTTATACTTTATCACTAAGTGGTTGCTTTTCCTTTTTCCCCACGCTCCAGGAGGATCAATAGTGTTCGCACTCACCCTCCAGTGTGATTCAGGGTTCACGGAATCAAATGTTGAAACCTGATAATTTTGTATTAAAGTTTGTATATTTATACTTTATCACTAAGTGGTTGCTTTTCCTTTTTCCCCACGCTCCAGGAGGATCAATAGTGTTCGCACTCACCCTCCAGTGTGATTCGAACCCCTAACCTACCTGTTAATGGAGGAGGAGCTCAACCACTTGAGCAAGCCTCACTTTCTCGCCAAGTGGTTATGCATGTCAAAATACAAAATAGAGGTATAAGCACAGAGAACAAGGTGGGGAGAGATAAAGTAGGAAATGATACTTCCATTTCCATATTGATCGTGTGGATGAAGTGGTCTAAAAAAGCAGAGTGGGTTCAACATGAGATACTCACCCAGGCCAATGGCATCTGAACCTTTCATGATCCGCAACCTCTTGCAAGTATCAATAAACATCCTACAACATGACAATATTAGTAATTAAAACACATGGTCATCATCAAATATAATAAACCAGAAACTGCATTAATTATGATTTATTACAAGTATAAAGAGAAACTACTATACTAGAAATTGCAAAGAGCAACCTTAAGAAACGTACTATAGGTATTTTTTTTAATATAGTCCAAGGAAAACAGATTCAAGAAAACATGTTCAGGTCAATCATTATTATAGTAGACCGGCAGATTCAACCTTGAAAAGGGACAAAAAGGAGGGAGATAAAACGAACAAGAGACTGTTCATACTTACTGAATCAAGCTGTAGAAAACTAGCAGAATCATGTTCTGCATCATTAATGTTCTTTTCCTGACCGTAAGATTAGAAATACCTAATAGTTGCAGTACTAATAATGGGACACATACAAAGCAAGAGATGAATGTCACATGGATTATTAGGCTATTTCTCCCACAGCAGCTAGTAGCACAAATGTTATTGAATTCGTGCTAGCAATATCTTTGAATTCTAGCTTTGTGCAAAACCAACAATGAAACCAAATTCCTCTAGTTACATATATCATCCTTTTTATCCATTGGCATTATCAAGACATCACCTTTGTAATGGTTTTTGTATACATGCTAGAGATAAGACATAATAGTCTTATAACTTAAGGCAGCATAAAATTTTTAATTGATACAAATCCAGTCAACAAGCTTCACCACAGCAAATCTTTGCATACCTAGCACTATCAACATACAAAATGAGCCTCGAGTTTTCTCAAAAGGCAAGTAGCAAAGATAGCCATCAAATTAACTTGTTGATTATTAATTAAACAGGCTCCACTGTAATCAATCTCCTAAAAAGCTCTATCAGTCAAAAAAGGTTCAACCTTGTAACATAAGCCCAAACCTGCCTGCATATCCATATGGAGATGATACAACTCCAATGTGGTTCATTTGACCACTCAGATATCTACTTCGCTCCGATTAATATCATGAATATCATAACTAAGCCATCTTCTCCCTGAACTCTACTACTTGGTTAGGCTTCCCAATTTAGAGAAGTTGCATCTCAGACTAGAGATTCCTCACTAATTTAGGAGCTACAAGAGCATCATAGCTCTCTAAGCTTCTAAATACACAAAGACTTGTTTAGCTTCCTTAAGGTGAGGTCTGGCTAGTCCAATTATATTTGTGTACCTGGAGATGTGTTGTATTTATTATCAATTGCATTAAGTCCACATGTACTACTACATCCACACCACATGCATCGAATTCTCTTCTTTTCTCAAAGGAAAATGCGGACAACCAAGAAACAGGTTGGCAGAAAGTGTTGTAAATTATACAAAACAGCGCTAAAACGGAAGAAAAAGAAAAAAGAGTCAAATTAGCAAGAGCTTACTCCCAAGGGACATCACCAACAAGCATCCAGTCCCCATCCTTATCTTCATAAGTAAGTACATATTCAGATCCATGAAGCAAATCCTTCAATTTGCTCTCACTCAACATATCCTTCCCAAGAGCTCCATGAGATCCATATTGACCTGTCATAACAGGGAAGTAGCAGTAACTAGGACAACAAATAAATCTTGTAATCAAGTATGATACTGCTTAAAGCCAACAACCCAAAATCATGAACTGGTAAAGGAATCAAAATAGCTTACCAATAGTGAAACAGCTAAACATTTTTTCAAGAGCAGAAGAGAGCTCCTGGTATGCAGAATAAGTTCTAAGGTCCACTTTCCTCAAATAAGGAGCACCATCCATGCTGACCTTAATGAAAAGAGCTGGTGATCCAGCTTTCCCATCCACCTCGTCGTTGTTCTTCGAGGCAGAAGCTAATGTGTTCTTTCTAAAAGATCGAATGGGTGGCCAACCAACAACCTGTGCCCTGAAATTATACAAACATCACAGATTAGACAAGTTTATATTCAAATCCAAATATCTCACTTCTTACACCGACCGGGAAATACTCACTTAGTAGCAGGGGCACCACTGCCCGCACGGTTTGAAGCCTCATTCACAGCAACAGGTCTCTCAGGAACTGTACTCTGAGAATTTGCATCTTTCATTTTTGGTGGTTGCACACGTGAGGTCTCCTTAGTATCACCTGCTTTCACACCTGAGTTCGACAGAAATTTTCCCTGTAGGATAGATTTAGTAACTTCAGTTAAAGCTTTACCGGAAAATGAGTATCCTTAGTAAAGACACGATTGTTCACCTCCATAGCATCTGAAAATCCTCGTTTGTTGCCAGTAACTACAGTTTTCTGTGATACTGAGAAAGCTGTATCTTTGGCAGGGTGCAAGGGAAAGAGCAGCTTCTCATCGACCTTTGTCGACCCCAAAGGGCAAGCCTCTGCGCCCCTTTCAGGTGACTGGGATCCAGGGAGACCGAGCCTGAGCTCTGTTGCCTTGAGATTTAATCCACACCCATTATTATCCTCTGATGAGGTGGAAATATTGCAGCTGTCCACCGACGAGCAATCAGAAAGCCCCATATAGTTTCGCTCTTTAAATGCTGATCCATTTTTGCATATGCTTCCTAGAGAGGTCGAAGAAGCCAGTAGAGTTACATTACTCTGGCCCTCCTCCTCCGCAACACCAAGTATTGGCGGAGACATCACAATTACAAATCACGCAGAATAATTCTGCACTGCTCATTTCAAGAAAAGGAAATAAAACTATTAACATAACTCTATTCAAATCAAGAATTAAATACAACATTCTAAAAAAAACATCATTCAGAAAGTTTTGAGCATTATGTGTTATAACATCTACTCTACACAGGCATGGACAAACAGGATTAACATATTCTACAACACTGACAATTAAAGTACTAAGGATTGACATATATATGATTTCTCATACGGTCAATCAACTAATAGTTATTATCTCAAAAAGTCAATCTCTTTAAGGATTGACATAATGGTCACTCAACTAATAGTTATGTCTCGAAAAGTCAATTTCTTTGCTGTGAAAAACATGGAATCAAGAAAAAGGATGACTTTCTGGGATAACAACTCAAATGAGTAACCATATGAGTAAATATTAGCAAGGTAAACTCATTTTCTGTTTTGGGGTTATATAATCAACAGGTAATTAGCAAATACAGACACTAATGTAGCAGCAGGAAAAAAGAAAAAAGAAAAATCCTCGCTTAAAGCAACTACTTTTGCCCAGAAAAATTCAGAGGAAGAGAAAAAGAAAGATCATAAGCTTTTCAAAAAGAATATTCCCCATTTTAAAAGCAAACACCAGGAATAAAATTAAACAAAAACCAAGAACTTACCCTTATCCAAATACCTCAAAGATTAGTTCTTTAATACACAAACACACACCCACGATGACCCCTAAAAAATTGTTGCCTTCACTTCAACAAGTAAAAAAATCCCAAAAAATCTTCATTTTAGAAGTTGCAACAAGTATATGCAGCTCAAACAGTAGACACAGCTTATTTTCAAGAAAAAAATCAATCACTCAGCAGATCTACAAAATCATATGAAACAGAGTACAGATCAACCCAAAACCACAAACTTCACAAAAAAAGAAAATTTCAAGAACATGCAAAGAAGAAAGAACCCAAAAGTCAAAATATCAAGAAGGAAAAAACCAAGATTAGCAACAAAAACAAGAAAAAGACTGAATTTATTTTACCTGTGGGACCAAACTTGTGAATTTGATCTTCTTAGAGAAACCCCAAGTGGAAAAAAAGATAAAAGCAGCAATAGCAGCACCAGCAGCAGAAGAAGAAGAAGGAAGAAGAAAGAAGAAGAAGAAGATGATGATGATGGAGTAGTGAGGCTTTTTTTGCTTGCAGAAAGAGAGAGAAGAGAGAGAAAAAAAAAAACTAAGGACCCTCCATTTGGCAGACAGTAACAAAAGCTTATTTGCTGTCCTATGTGAAACTCTAGGCTCATTTTAAAATTAAGAAAAAGTACTTAGCAAAAAGAAAAAAAGTAAAAATGACATTAAAAAATAAAAAAAAAGGAAGAAAAGAAATATTGGAAGAATTGATTTGAGAATTAAGTTATTCTATGATTATAAATTTTTATTTTTATTATTAATCGTTCTTCTTTTTCTATTCTTTTCAGTATTCATTATTAATCATTCTTCTTTTTCAATTTTTTTTTTATATCTAGTATTTTAAGTTTATAAGGCTTGATTCCTGAAATGAGGATTTTTTAAAAATAATTTTTCTATGTCTATGAGCTAATGGTAAGATCTAGTACATTTTACACTCCCCAAACTCTACTTTTGAGATTTCACAAAATATGTTGTTATTATTGAATTAATTTATTTTATTTGGGAATCAACAATATAACACCAAGTTTGATGAAATATAATGAGATATTTAATATTAAGTTTACAAATTAAATTTATATTTTATTTGTTTAAAGATATAAATTTAACCTCAAATTTATTATATGGCTAATTTTTATAAATCTAAATATAAGCATACAACATGCATAATTTAGGATTTGTTTGGACATGCGATATAGTTTATAATTTGAAATCAAATTAATTGAAAGTTGAAATTTTATTTAGATATGTAATTTAAACTTTTGAATTGTAATTTTTTCTCGCATATGTGAAAATTTCACGAATTGTGAAAAAAAAATTTTAACAATGTTGATTTTAATATAGTTTTATGAAATGAGCAAATCAAAATTCATAAAGATGATATCAGAATATCCTATGAAATTTCATATTAAAAAATTACATGTCTTCGAGTTACTTTTATAAATAAATAATATTTGAGATTACAAACTTGTAAAATACATAATTTTGTAAAAATTCAATCGTCAACAATATTATTTGGTAGTTTTTGCCATGAAAACTAAAATAAAAAATTCAATTTATTTGAATTTTTCAAAGTTGGAGTTATGTTTTGGCCAAATTTTTGAATAAATTTTAGAATTTGAATGTATTTTCAAAAAATTATATATGAGATATAATTTAATGGAGTTATTTTGTGAAGATAAAAGTTTTTTAGAATAATTTTGTAAGCTAAATTTTACAAAGCGTACAAATTATGAGTGTTTTTCAAATTTCAAATACAATTAAATATATTTAAAATTTTATGGTTAAATATTGATTTTCAAATAAAGTAAAAATAAACATTATGAGGAAAAAAAAATTCTTATAACCAAGCGGATTCTTCAAAAAATATTTTTATATGGTATAAACTATTTAGTCACGTCGGATATAAGTTTTTTTAGTAAAATTTAAAAATAACGAGTTTTTTTATACAAAATAAAGAGTTATTGGTTAAAATTTATATTTTTAAGGAAATTAAAATTATGGGTTTTAAATTTCAAATCATAATCTAAAACTATGATCATGATTTACATATCAAAATATAAATTTATGGGTCAAAATTTTTAAATATCCAATCATAATTTGCATCACATATTCATCCACCTACTTGGTACAAACGTGAAGCATAATTCAGCTTAGACCAAGTTATTCTACGTGTTGATACAAAATTTGAACTTTATAAATTTAAAAGATGATTAAATTTATTGATCATTTAAGTTTTTGAGCTCAGAAATCTTAATTAACACACATATAAATTTTTAAAAATATCTACTAAAGAAATATGTAAACTCGATAGTTCTTTTTGGTGTGTATTTGCACCCCACGGTTGTTGATTTTGTGCTTTTCAGGGAAAGGGGAAAAAAGGGGAAAAGAAAAAGACTTTTTTTTATTCCTAATAATGCATTTAAAAGTAAAATTTTCATTTATGGAAAAGTTTAAACATAAATATACTTTCTTAGCTTATGGATGGTCTAAAAAGAGTAATGTTTGGATAATCTTAAAGATATAGTTGTCGTGTCGGGTCATTAGAATAGGAAGAGATTCATTAAGAAGGATAAACATTCTTTTAATTGATATTTAAGGGGATTATTTGTTGGAAACAAGAATAGATAATGTTTAGTTAGTTTTAGTTAGAATTTTCCAAAAATAGAATAATTTAAAATCTACAGTTTTTATATGAATTTAGCAGATTTCTAATACCATATAATCAGATCATGTTTTGTCAGTTTGCATATATTCAAATATTTTTCAAAATGAAAAATTTTAATTTCTTTTTTAATACAAGATTATGCTTAATTAGTCATTGTACATGATTTTTTTTATAGGAAAGAGAGAAAAAAGAGAA
>JAABOM020000084.1:23772222-23782728 GCA_011800125.2 Solanum clarkiae | reverse complement strand
GATTCACCTATCGAGATCCGATGAACACATGATTTATGTAGATTACAACAGCCCCGATTCACACATTTATGGCTAAATAGTCTCATATCTCTAGAGTAAATGACATTTTATCATAAAGAACATGTAAACAAGTTAAAATTGTGCAGTAAACCATTTAAATGCCATTAATCTGTTTATATTGCAAAAGAAATTAGGCATAATCTTCCCTAGTTAAGTTTTAGAATTAACGAAACACACCTATGCAGCTTGTCAAACTGGACAACATCTTGTTGTGATGAACAATGCATACAAATACCTCGCCACAGCACAGATTTCATTTAGTCTAGACTCAAAACTGGTCTACCCGAATCAGAACGATAGCAATTGATCAGCATTCGTACCAAATCATATATATTGAGTTCGACAATCATACAGGATATGGAATTCATGTTTAGAGTCATGTTGATAGCTATTTATTCAGACCACAACGCAATTACAACTCCTTATACTATTTAATACTCCATACGGTTCACAGCAACAAAACAAAGGTTCAACATAGCAAAATCATATCCTATCAGTGCGAAACATGTTAAAATCCCAACTGCACATCAACTCATCACAATCGAATATTTACAGCCCAGAACAGACCATTGCGAGCACGTTTTCATATTTCAACAGTCAATTGGACCAACCGACTCAATATGAATGGGTCGAGACTAGATATTACCTATTTGAGGGCAGCGAAATGGGACGACGAGCAGACGAACTCCCACCGAACGATTCGAGTCTATATCCCGATTCGGACACTGAGATTGCAGAATTTTATCGAAATCAGTGAACCGCTATTACACGAATTTCTGGAAAAGACCTGTTGTATTCGAATTGTGTGATTCTCGAATACTTGTCGAAAGTGTTTGAGTCTTTGTTTTTTTCGGTTCCTCCTCCCTGCCCCCAGTACTCTCTGAACTATATATAAATTGGGATAACGATCGATTTGGGAGAGAAGTATGGGTTTGGGAATCTTTGCAGGCACGCGTGAGGTGGTGTGGGGATGGTGCGATGTCAGAGAGGAGCAGGTGCGACTGATTTTGGTCGGGTGAGTGCAATATGGGTCGAGTGTGGTTCGGTCGGGTGTTGGGTTCGATTTTGTTCGACAATGAGAACATGGGGGTGCGTAGGGGTGATGACAGGGAGGGGTGATGGTGAGGAAGCTGAAGGGAGGAGATGGGGTGGCGTCGGTGAGAGGGGGCGGCGGTCGCTAGGGTTTTGGGGTTTGATTTTGGCAAAAATGAAGAAGAGGATCGAGGAAGCAAAATATATTGGGGGCGCGTGCGATTAATTAATTTTTTTAATAATAATAATTGTTTAAAAAATTATTAAAATAAAATACAAAGCCTCGCGATTAATTTAACACTGTGACGGGTAAAAATTGGGTGTCAACATAAATTATCTCATTTTATCTCGCAAATCTAATGTGAAGAGGTTCATTGGGATGCCATAATTAAAGTATTTATTTTGCCAATCTTTATTTTTCAATAAAAAATAGTTATATATTTTACACACTATTAGACATTCAAACTAATAAATCTATAACTAAAGGATATGAATTTAAAACTAAAAGGCATAACTACAGTAAGTCCTCATAATTTTGAAAAAAAAAATTATATACTAATTAAATTAAAGTAGAACAAAGGAAATATTTTCCTTATACTTTTTTCGAATATTCTTGACGAAGTAGATACACCGATGAGACTTGTCTATTTCAACTTGTACATAGTTAAAGTGGTTTTCATCATTTTGAAAAAATTATATGCGATTAATCAAATTAAAATAGGCTAACTTTCTTTTATTTTATTAAAAAGATATCGTTATTGAAGCAAATATATCGACAAAGACCTATTTGCTTCAATCTCAATTGTCACTTATTATTTTTCAAAATGTACTTACTGAAGCAGATACATTGATAGAGACCTACTCGCTTTAGCCTTAACTGTTACTTATTAGTATATATGAAGCAAAAAAGTCAACAAAGACCTACTTGCTTTAGCCTCAACTGCCACTTATATATGAAACAAACAAGTCGATAGAGACTTACATGCTTTAACCTCAACTATTATTTATCATTTTAAAAAATATACTAATTGAAACATATACGTTGACGAAGTCCTACCTACCTACTTTAACCTCAACTCTTTTTTGCTATACAAGAAAAAGTATACATCTCTTATTAAGGTATATAATCAATTAACATATCTTTTGATATTAAATTACTTAATCCATACATTAATGTAATCTGATTAAAAAAAATTAAATGTAGAGGTTGAAAACGGGGTTACTACTAAAACCGTCCAATATATTCAAACCGTCCGTCAAAACGGGTCAATCAACAACCGAGATACGCTACCTCCTTAAATAAAAGGGAATTTTAATACAGGTGCCTATTTTATTGGACTCTATATACCAACCTGACCTCATCTCTCTTTCTCTCTCCGTCTTCCGTTCTCCGTTTCTCTTCACCGTCCGTCCGGTAATTTTTTTTCTCTCTTTCTACGTCTGATTCATAGTTGTATTGTTGATTTGATCTGACCGGAGCAAAGAATTCCTCTCATTTTCTGTATTTTTGCATATATGTTGCTCTGAGATGAGGTACTTTTTGTTTGTTTGTTTGAATTTTCTCAATTTTATCGTTTTTTTGCTTGTTACTGTTCCATTACAATTCTATGTTTGTTGTGAACTTGTTATTATTTGTATTCTGTTCGCATTTCGATGTTTCCTTACAAGTTTTTGGAGATCGAGTTTTGATAACTGCAGTGTTCTGGTGACGAACTCTTCTGATAAACTCACATTTGTTTGTTTCTTTAGCTCAATTGCTAAAGCTCAAAATTGATGTCCTTAGTTTGAATATTTTTTTTATCACAAAGAGAGCCGATGAATGGATCAGTATCTGGGAAACGAAATACGTAATATAAAAGAAAAGTCATATCTCCGGAATGAATGTAACATTTGACTATTCAAAAGTAGTGCGTTTTGTTAAAGTTGGAAATCCTAGCCTTTTTGCCTTTTGGCTGTTTAACAGAAAAGCTACTCTGGTTCCACATATCTTTGTTATCTATATCTGCACTTTTTGAGATAGCAAATTTGAGCTTCTTCTTTTGGCTTGTAGAGTCATCTGATGGAAAGGTTTGTTCCAATTAGACTGAGGCTTAATATATAACTAGTTCTATAAACTTGTCGGGATATTTAATTTACACAGTCGATCTAAATCATGTTTCAGTTGAACACCTCAACTCCTATTAAAGTGTTCTAATTATTGGTTCAAATTTTGAATTAATTTTGTGCATGTTCTATAGTTAAGTTAATCACATTAAATATGTCATTTCCTTTAATTGTATGTATTCCCCTTAATATAAGCTGTAAAATCTCAGGCATTTTCTATGTAAACTTGATGTATATAATTAAAGAAGGCTACAGATTTTATATGGTTAACTTAACTATCTATCTAATAAACGATGAAAACTTATACAACTTTTTTTTTTCAAAATTTGAATTGAAAGTATCTAATTGTAACACTTTATGAGGTGTTCACTGGAACATGACTTAGTTCGAGTGTCTAAATGGAATATCCTAACAAGTTTAAGAGACTGACCATGTATTAAGCCTTTAAATGAAATTGGTCCCTTGGTTAATACAGTTTCAGTGTCTTCTGTTGATTCATGAGAATTACATGTTTACCTAGACTTTTCTACTGTTTGAATTGATACCCTTGTTTCTGGTCTGCGTTAATCCTGGTCATGATTACTTCAACTTGCCCCAATTAGTAACTTCTTTATCTTGTAGTGGCTAATGCAGTTCCAGCATATTCCGTGCAGTGTAAAAGCAACTTATAGGCCTTCAGGTGAGGAAAGAAAAAAATCGAACTTGTTGCATTTTGATAAAATATTACTGCTTGCTATTAATTTTGGAGGATGAAAAGATCCCGTCCAAAAATAGTTGGACACTTCTATTTCCATATAGAAATGTATTTATGTATCTAAAACAATTATCTTAATGGCTCATATGTCTTAGCAACATGAATGAGTAAAATTAAGAAATTGTACCTGCTACTTGCCACGTGACTGTTATATATTCATACATTGCAAATGAATTTCATGGCATAAGTTGTTTATGATTGGTTACAATCTGATCTCCTCATAGGAAATCAATTCAAAATGAAATAGCATTTATACAAATAGTCTTCTGTATGTTGCCAATGTTTCATATCGGTGAAACAGTGGTGAAAAAATTTAAGTTGCTATGGCCATTTCTCTTCAATCTCACAAAATGGTGGTTACTGTTTAAGTCTCATGTTTAAAATTTGTGAAGTTTGCTTTTGGTTCCTTATTATGTTCTTTTGCTTTGGATTAACAGAACACCAGTCATTCTTTTGTAGTGCTTGCTTTCACATTATCACATATATCACTCTGAAATCTTGTCATTTTCTAAGAAATTGTAGATCCTTCCCTTTGTCTCCTGTCTCTGTCTTTTATTTTATATAGACGTTACTTCACAGAGGAATGTCACACCTTTCTATACTCTTGTTCTGGGATATTAGGTCGTTCATATTTATCAATCTGAAACATGCATATGTTGTTCTTTTGGTAGTTTTTTCTTATCACTTGGTCTCAGCGTGTGCTATTTCAGTAATAGTAAAAATAAATCCTGCTTGAACATGCAGATATGGACGTCTCTGGAGGTCAAAGTTTGTATCCTTTACACCGTTGCAAAACTATACACCTGGTTTGTCACTATTCTTGCCTGCCTTAGCTAAAAGTGCAAATTTGCAGTAAAAACAATGAAAGAATAATCATATGCTTCCTAGTGAAGATTTTTGGTTTTATAACTTGCTTTCTGATAGGAGTTTTGGACTATATTGACTCTAACATGTAGGTGAGGCATGCTCAGGGGATTCACAATGTGGAAGGAGAAAAGGACCACAGTGCCTACCTATCTCAACACCTTTTTGATGCACACCTTACTCCTCTTGGATGGCAGCAGGTGATAAATAGTTAGATATGGCTATCTTTTTGTCCAACTGCTAACAGAAACTATTTGCCTGTATAAATAGTTATATTTTGATAAGGAACTTGTCTTGTAGTATTTATCTTTTATGTCGGCTTATGAATATCTTAGAAGTTTTATCCATATAGAGTCTGTCTACAATAACTGAATCGATTATCTTCATGGATAAGGATAATAACAGTCACTTTAACATGTTTCTTCCATTTATGGAGCTTAGGTTTTGTGGTTTCAAAAATCTCATTTGATGCTGTTTCAGGTAGACAATCTACGGAAACATGTTCACACGTCGGGAATTTCTAAGAAGGTGGAACTAGTTATAACTTCTCCTCTGTTGAGGTACACACTATGTTTCATATCTTGGCATCGATTATCTGTGACATTTTGTTTTTCTTCTCATTTGTTAAGGAAGTTTCATCTCTTTTGGTGGAACATGTGCACGTGCACAATATTATGCTTTTGAGGTGGCCTTGGTAGTGGATGTTTAAAGAAGCAATGGATTTCTTGAATATTCATTCTTTTGTTGGTCTTGACATAATGATATCATATGTCTTGAGCTTAACCAGATCAAAACTGGGGGGTTTGTGAGTGTTAGAGTGGGTTTAGAGTCCAGTGGTTGGGGAATTGATGGTCTGCTTATATGACTTGAGCAATCCTCCCATCATGAGCTAGCTTTTAAGTTGAGCTAGGCTCAGGTGCCATATCTTTACATAGTATCAGAGCCAGGCCCATCCCCGTTGGGTTGCCGGTCCACATTCCTATTGGACCTGAGCATGAAGGGGTAGGGGTGGGGTTAGATAGTGGATCTGGGTCCCATATTGATTGTGGAATATAATGGACCAGTGTTGTGCTTACATGGACTTGAAAATTCTCCCTTCGTAAGCTAAATTTTGGAGTTGAGCTAGGCCCAGATACCATATCTTTAAACTGAGTTATTTGGCTTACATGAGAAGTTTTCCCTTTATAAGTTAGCTTTAAGTGATCACATTTCCGGTGAGAGGGAGTAGTTGTGGGTTTTCAGCATTGTCAAAGGTAGCAGGTCCTTTATTTGAAGAGGTCTGCATGCGTGTGATGACTTAATAGATCATGCTTTCCCGATCTATTTTGGATTTTGATAACTGCAATTATCTATTTTAGAACCTCAAACTTTGGTGGTCTTGTATTCTAGGTGTATGCAAACAGCCGTTGGAGTTTTTGGTGGAGAAGGTTACACAGATGGAATAGATGTTCCTCCACTCATGGTTGCCAATGCTGGAGATAGTAACCGTCCAGCAATTTCAAGTTTAAATTGCCCTCCCTTCATTGCGGTGGAGGGTTGTCGTGAACACTTGGTAATGTCATCCTAAAAGTTACCTGAATTAAAATTTTCTTTATCCTTTTCCTATCTTTATATTTGCTTCCTCTATCTTTTGTCTCATGCAGACAAATGAATCTAATTATTTCACGAGTATTTCCTCCTAAAAGTTACCTCCCTTCCATGATTGTTTTCCTTCTCTGATGTTGATTTAAGTTTGTGTACTTTCTCCCTGTCAAGAATTGATTTTTTTTTGTTGGTCTCTCTCCCTCTCCCTCTCTTTTTCCTGGCATACAGTGTTTGTAATCTTGGGTGCAATCTTCTTTTTTCTAGAAATTTTTTTTTTCTAGATCTGGAAATTTTGTTTTGGTTGCGTAGAGATTGCAGACGGGAGTACCATTCGTTGGCCAAAAAAACATAACTGGCAACTAGCTGCTTTGCTCCTATTTTCTTTCTTTAGCATGCCAATTTTTCTTCGGAGGTAGAGGAGTCTGGGATGCAGAATGACTTTGTTTATGCTGTTGTTTGGTCTTGGCAAAAATCTGTTATGTCTAGAGACTAGAAACGCCAAATTGTTTAGAAAGTATTTTCTTATAAAAGGCTTCACCAAGAATTGATAAAACCCTTATTTCTGTTGTGGATTTTGGGAAATTTTATGCAGTTCTGTCATAATGTTAATTATCTGTAATGATGCATATCAATTATATGAAATAATTTTAAATAACTTGAAGCTTTTGAGCTAGCTCTTGGCGTGAGAGTTTTCTGTTGTTTCTTGCTAATTATTACTGAAAAGACTAGGATTTACTTGGTGCTGCCTTTTCTTTTAGGGGTATAGTTCCTTGTAAGGGGAAAATCTTTTCCATTTAAGGAAGAGGTCAGCTCTTATGGGAATGGACCAAAAAGCTAAGGCTCGGTAATATTGGGACAAAGGGAGGTTATTATAAAAGAACTGTAGAAGCTCTTTTATAGTGTCAGCATACAAGAAGTTTATTTGTTTTATGCGTTGCGAAATGCAGGGAGTTCATTGGTGTGACAAGAGGAGAAGCATTAGCGAATACAAGCCTCTGTTTCCTGCTATTGACTTTTCCTTGGCAAGTACTTTTGCTCTATTAACTTGGAAAATATTTGGGCTAATTTTGCGTTTTGGTATGATTTGCCTGCTGCAACATACTTAGAGTTTTCTTATTGAACAAGGTTAACGTTGATTTTCCCAGATTGAATCTGATGATGATGTTCTTTGGGAGCTTGAGGTTAGAGAGAAAAATGAAGACGTTGCTTCCAGAGGAATGGAGTTCTTGAAGTGGTAAGTGCTGATGTATCAGAAAGAATGCAAATTGATCTATATGAGCTTCAGATGTTTGTGTCCATGTTTGAGTCTTATGACAAATATAAGTGAACAAGAAAATGAAGTAAGGGGGTCAGTATGTCCAGTAATTCAACTACCTGAAAGTAGTTCACTAATGCTGTTAACATTCAATAGCATCATGCCTAGGTCAGTGTAGAGTTGAGAGGGTTTGCTGTAACCAGTTATTGATGCTGTTCCAGCTTACTTTGAATTTATTGGTTGCTTGCTTCTCTGTTAACTCCTTTCTTTGACTTCTTGATGTCATATAGTTTGATGGGTGATGTCAGTATCAATGAATTTTCTCTTGAATAAGTTAACAGTAATTTTCTCTCGAATGAGGCTTTAGGAAAATTGATCTATGGGAAGTGTTATTGTTCAATCATGGTTCCTGAAACAGGTTCCAATGGCTTGTTTGCCCTCATATAATCACCATAACTAATTTGTTGTGGTACCTACAGGTTGTGGACACGGAAGGAGAAGGAGATTGCAATTGTTACACACAGTGGATTATTGACTCATACACTGGGTAAATTTGGTAATGATTGTCATCCAAATGTGAAGAGTGAGATATGCAAGCGGTAAGTTCTCAACTCGATGGCGAACCAATATGCTGGACATTGGTTTGATCACATTCGAACTCCAACTGTAGAACTAACATCAAATAACCCAAATACGTGATAGATGCCTGATGGAACTCTAAACAACTGTTGCCTACAGATGACAAATATAGGGAAGTACTCATAAGAACTGAACTTGACTACATGTTTATCTCGCTGGTCTGCCTTATGGAAGGACCATCTTTCTACTAATTGATGTGTCTGTCTCGCAAGGACATGTAGCAAGTCATAGAATGTGGTTGTTAATCAATTTTATGTTATTGAATATGGAGCTTATCTTCATGATGCTCATTCATTTCCTTCCTGTAGATTAATACGAATCAGCATCATTTCTTCTCACCTATCCCTTTTCTGTTACTTTCTTTCTTGAATGTTTCAAAAGAAGTAGAAATATTAACATGCATATATTTCTTTGGGGTTTTTGACTTTCTCTGAAATAACTCAAGTTTCAACAGCCTCGATAGAATAGCAAAAAGATATGGTTATTTCCTTTGTGATTTTGGTTTCCTTACAATTGGTCAAAGCTTCAACCATCGTTCAGATTTTGGTAGGACAGTTAAAATTGTGCTTGCAATTGACCTCCCTTTATAGATACGGTCATACAGTACATTGTTTAGCATTTTCCTTGTGATGAATTACAATACTGAAAGGTGGTGACCACTTTAATCTTTTGACATTCTCATCTCATTTGCAGATTTCAGAACTGTGAACTTCGGACCATGGTTCTTGTTGACAGAAGGTTTGTGTCTCTAAAACCTATAACGAATCTATCTCCATATTTTTCGATTGCTGCTGACTTTGGTACTGTGCAGCATGATAGGGTCGGATTCTTCAGAAACTGATTATCCAGGAAGAGTTCCCAGTGGGGAAGATGCACCAAGTGACGATGTATGTACTGATCCAGATGGATCGCCAAACTAATGATATTCCTAGCGGTGTTTTGAGTTTGGGTTACTTTTACGATTCTTTCAAAGTAATGTATTATTAGATCATCACATTTGGAGCACCTTGTGGCTGACTCCAAATTTATCAGATTCTTGTAGAAAGTAGACACAGGCAAATTTAGTTGTCTGAAGGTACAAGCAGCTGTTTCGATGCCTTACAATTATCAGCAAGTATTTGTCCAAATCACATTTCATACACACGAGTTACGTTTTTGCCATTGATAAGTACCGGGGTTTCGGGCTTTCAGGTAGTTATGTTTCCAGCTTCCGTCTGGTGGAGGTTTGTGCTCTGTCCATTTTGTGGGTACATCTACTACTTACTCTTTGCATTTTTAACCTTTATATAGGCAATTCCAGCCAGTAAGAATGCAAAACTATTCCTTTGTACGTTAGTTAACAATGTGAATTTTGTGAGAATTTTTCAAAATAATCATCTAAAATCTTATTTAAATGCAGTAAATTAACAAATTGATACTTTGTCGCACAACTTTCCACTTCCAAAATATAAACTAAAAGAAAAACGAACTGTGGTTTATTTACTCACAACTTTGAACATGGCCTAATAGTTAAGCGACCACAATTTGAAAATAGACGGCAAGAAGTGATTTGTTGAGTCTGGAGTTCCATCCTTTTATAGAACCTAAAATGAATTTTTCTCATTTGCCTAGTGACACCTACCGACTAATCTATCGAGTATGCATTATCTCTCACCAGCAGCATATGTATAGTCATCTGATACACTAAAATTCTTGCTATATATGAAATTTGAAAAAGAGTCTATTGTCTATATATGAGCAGCAATAAGGCACATGATATGTCAAATTAATATCGAATATTTACATGAATAATATATTATACATCAAATATTATCCTTTTTTAAAGTACTTTTTTTATTACGATATATAGCATATTTTATTAATAAATTACAAGAAATCTCTTCTCTTTCTTTTCATTCTTCTCTTTCTCTTTTCCTTTCTCTTTGTCTTTCTTTTCTTTTCTTCTCTTTTCTTTTCTTGGCCGACGTCCATAGCTGACATTTTTTTAAAATTCTTTTTTCTCTCTCTTTCTCCCTCCCCATTTAACTCATCATTGTTAATATTATACATTGTTATAAATTTTATTATTATTATTTTAATAAATATAATACATTTTTCTAATAATATAAAATTAAGAAAATCATATTTAAAATTCACACATAAAACTTATAATATGTATTATTTATTGAATTTAAAACGTATTATAGTTATTATTTTTTTATTATTTTCTCTTATT
>JAABOM020000084.1:23751465-23763730 GCA_011800125.2 Solanum clarkiae | reverse complement strand
ATTAGGTGGCGACTCTGTGTCATTTCGAATCTCGAGGATTAATTTTGCTCAAATTAATTGAGTTTAGATTGATTCTCAATTTTCGAACAATTTTTAATTTATTTTCAATTTATTTTTTTAGCCGGTCATTTTTCGGCATAACACATATCAACTCAATTTTTAATGAGTTAAAATGGATTGGCCTAATAAATGAACAGGTTATTTTAAACCAATTGGATGAATTGGCATAATAAATAGGTGGATTATCTTAAACGAATTGGACAGGTTGGATTTGATTTTTGCACTCGAAATAAATGTATTTAGGGAGGAGGATGACGGAAGGTTCCAGTCTTAGAAATTTCGTTGGGCTCATTGGAAGTATTGGGCCTCTTATGTTGCAATCTTCTTGGACTATTCCTTGCTTTAATGGGCCCTAAAATCCAGCTAGTCCCAAAAAAACAAAGAGAAAAAGGAAAAATTACTTAAGCAGATCCGCTTTAATAAATAATTACTGATTTTAGCGATATTTTTTTATTTATTATCATTTATAGCAACATATAATAATACTATAATAAATTTGCACTTGTATTAAAAGTGCATCATGCATTCAATATAAGTATAATATAATTGTTTAGTGAAAATAATTTTTTATTGCTATAAATGGTAAATATACCCACCTGTGGGATTTCACTGGGTATGTTGTTGTTGTTGTTGTTATAATTGGTAAATATATTTTCTTAATCTGGTATATCTATGTAAGTTTCCCGAAGAAAAATTACGTGAATAAGCAAACATATATTAGTTAATTAGTTAATCTAGCTATAGTTTGAACACGGCTCGTGACAAACATCTAGTTGTAATTATAGTTTGAGTTTTGTATAATTCGTGCGATTTTACAAATACGTTGTGCGTGATTATACAAAAACTTAGCGTGAATCAAATTATATAGTGAAATATACAAATACTATAAATTGTATCAGGAATTATACAATTGTTGTTCTGCATAGCGAAATATACAAATGTTAAACACAAACTGTGAATTGTATTACGAATTATACAAATGTATACAAATATTGCGGGAATTATACAAACGATGCTATAGTTATACTTACGAAATGTAATCACCCAATCTATAGCTATAAAACATAATTAAGAAATTTTCCTACGAGTAATATTGGTAGGACCACAAAATTAATGAATTTTGATCCCATAGATAAAATATTAATTAATGGAACAAGTGGCATTGATTAAGTGCATAAGTTGGTTTTTATTTAAATATTCAAAGACAAAATCTACACCATACTTTTCACTATTACCCTTTGTGAAATCATAAATATATAGTATAATTTATCTTCTAAACAAATAAAACTTCAATAAATGAAAGGACAAATATGGAAAAAGTTTCAAACATTTTTTGTGAACTTTGAACAATTCAACTATTTTGAACATTAAAAAAAGTCTAAAAAATTCAATTAATTTGAAACAGAGGAAGTAACAAAGATAGAGTTGGAGAAAAAAATATTATAAATAATTTTTTAGTTTAATACGTTTTAGTCTTGATGAATAGAGTTAGCTAATTCGAGATAGCAAATATCCCTATAAAATTAATTAAGATATGTGAAAATTGATCGGTAGTGTAGAAGTTAGTTGACGACTTGACTTATAATACATTTTAATATTTAGAACTATTAATATTTGTGGCAATGGGAACATAATTGTGGCGTATTCTTGTGGATGTTACGTTTATGTAAAGAAAATCAACAATATAATATAGTTTGATGTTTGCAGTCACTTATTGTCAATATTATCAAAGACCTCATATATATAAAATATTGGTTTATGCACTATGATTGTCCAATCTTTTTTAATATTGCAAAAAATTAATAGTAATATATTTTAGATATTTTATTTTTTAATTCATTAACCCTCTTAAACGTCACAATCTTCATGGATTACTGGTGTTACAATTGACAAGATCCCATGTTTCATGGTTTGAAAGATCCTTAATATTCCTTAAAGCTTAGTTAAATTATATTATATAAATAATTACAATTTTTTTTATTATGTTCCAAAGATATAATTTGGATAATTATATTTTGTAATTATAGTTATAATAATATTTGTATCATCCACGTAATATTTGTATATGTTTGTATAATTCACTATAATTTTTTTTTTAGTATCACATTTGTATATTTCATATACAATTCGTGTAACGTTTGTATAATTCGCTATGCAATTCTCAGTGTTTGTATATTTTTCTATACAATTCGTGCAACGTTTGTATAATTCGCTATACAATTCTCAGTGTTTGTATGTTTCGCTATACAATTTGATTCGTCCACAACTTTTGTATAATCACGCACGATGTTGTATACATCGTGCAAATTATACAAAACTTAAATTATAATTACAATTATATATTTATTGCGAGCCGTAATTAATTCAAACTATAGTTATCCCCATAATTTTTTCCGAAAAAGAAATGTTGTGGCGGATGACATGGAAGGGATATATCCTTTCACACACACGTCAACAATAGAGTCAGAGCCAGTTAAGATCAAGGAAATTTTTCCGCAAAAATTTATACTATTTATATACCATTAACATTAATTTTTTGTATTATATAAATATTAAACTCCCTGAGATTTCTTCATTTTCTTTATTTCTTTATATTTCGAATATTTTATACTGACAAGTTGTCTAATTATTATCAGCACATTATTAACCTATGGAAGACATCATATCTCCACTTTTCTAAAGCTCTATTAAACTATATATTAGCACAAACTTTAAAACATTACTGTTGTCTGATAGTTGCTACCACTTTATAGTTTTTCATAAATTTTATGTATACAAAATAATTAAGGATTACCACTATACATCTATAGTCCAATCTTTATCCACAAAGTCTAAATAAAATCCACAAAATCTTGATAGTTCCAATTATTGACTAATCGGAGAATGGAGATTATATATAGACCTCAATTCACTAATATTATTAAACTATACAACAACAATAACATATCCAGTGAAATTTCACTAGTGGGGTCTGGAGAAGGTAGAATTTACACAGACCTTACCACTATCTTGTAGAAATAGAGAGGTTGTTTCCTGATAACCCTCGTCTCAAAAGCTCATACTCGTCTCAAAAGCTCATAAGCAGAATAAATTAGATATGAGAAAAGGAAAGGAAAAGAAGCGGAACAAAAAAAGGGGACTAATAGAAAGATGGAAAAAAACATAACAAGATATACAGAAATGTAAATACTCTAAGAGCAAACAAATATAAGACTAATAATAACAACATATAAATCTCCATAATCAACATAACTATTAACTCACTCATTGAAAGTTTGAGTGTTGTATGTTAAAAGCTAAGCAGCATTAGACGCAATTAGTAACAGTATTTGGACAATTTTATCACGATTTTTTTTTTCCAAATTGGAAGTTTAATCTTAAGCTAATTAGCTCCTGATCTGGTGAACGATTCATATATTCCCTCTATTCACTTTTACGTGTTGTTCTTTTATCTTTCAAGGTCAATTTGACTAAACTTCAAAGCTAAATTAAAGTAACTAAATTTTAAAATATAAAATTTAGATGGTTTAAAACTATTCGAAAAATGCTATAAGTTGCAATCTTCTCACGTTAATATGATGAAACAATACATCTTAAAATGTTGGTAAATATTTATATAGTTTGACCTCGATAAGTAGAGGTGTGCATCGATCGGTTCGGTTCGATTTTGTACATTATTGGTTCGGTTTATCGGTTTTCAATTTTTAAATATGCTAAAACCAATAAGAAATCAATAACATAATTTTTATTGGTTTTCAGTTTATCGGTTTTAAGGTCCTTAATGGTTCGATTTTCGATTTACCCGATAAGAATGATAATTATAATTTGCATTAATAAAAAACAGTTAAAGTGTGAAAACTATATTTACAAACTTGAAAAAGTTATAATTATTTAATTACAAACTAAAATACTAAAGTGGATAACTAATCACTTAAATACTATAAAGATTAAAATATGTAAAGTATCGCTATAGTGTCCTATAACTATTAAATTACTAATATTTGATATTTATGAAGGGGTAAAATAGTAAATTATTATAATCTTATTGAGTTATCGGTTTACCCAATAACCCAATAGTAAAATCGATATCGAACCGATAACCCAATAATCTTTTTTTCAAAACCATTAAAAACTTGATAACCTAATAACCCAATAACAATAAACCAATAACGTCCTTATCAGTTCGGTTTATTGATCTGTTTGATTTTTGCACACCTCTATCGATAAGTAAAATTGTGATAAGTAAAAGAGAAAGGGAGAAATATATATTATCATACTAATAAGTAATATTCGAACACATACGTGCGAACACACATATTACTGTTAATGTTTTAGAATAATATACATAATATTGAAGTGCGTATGTGATGAAAAATCACAAGAGAAAAATGAATGAATAACATCGCAAAGCACTAGTGTTTAAAAATTGTGGAATTCAACTCTTCTAAGTTGAGTAGTAAATAATGTAATGATATCATATAAACATTCAAATACAAATTATGAAAGCAATACAATTAAGTAAACCATATGAACATTTAAACACAAATTATAAAAGCAGTATAATTAAGTTGTTTACTGAAAAAAGTAAATAACACATAGCTTTTCTCTTTTCTTTTTTTGTAAAATAAATAACAATTACCTACACGTCATCTTAATTTCCATGTTTTAATGGACATATGATGAGATAAGAGGAAAGTGGACAAAACTTTGTACCTCATCTTCTTGAATTTGTCGTCTTATATTAAAAATAACGTTACCACAAACATGTTTATTGTTTTGTTAGAAGAAAAGACGAAGGATGCTTGTCCCTCTAATTAATATGAGAAGTTTCCTTCAACGACAAGGAAATTTATGCCTTTTAAATTATTGAGCACACTATCCAATTACTCCACAAAATTTTTTTTAGAAGCAATTACTCCGTCTATCTGTTTGTCCCATATTATATCGATATTTTCATTTTTGTACGATTATTAAAAGAATAATAATATACTAATAAACTTTATCATTTTACCTTTTATGTATATTAATGTATATTAACCTAACAAGTTAGAAAGATTATAAAAATACACAACTTATGTTTACATAATTTCATATAATCAGGACTTTTTAAAAAATTACAAAAATTTCTTAAATGATACAAAACTGCAACACCTACTGATACAAATTACAATCTCTACTTCTCTATGTATCATAGTTAAAATCTCTCAATGCTCCTACCTTTTCGGCATTTATCACTGCTTTTATTTTTTGTATCAAAAAGAAAGAATTTTTGGTAATTTTGAAAAAAGTTGGTATTAGTTGGGATTTGTATAAGTTATACAAAAATTATTAATACACTAATTAATGGTGAGGATAAAATGAGAAAAAAAATTTAATTGTATCTTAATTTATATTCAAAGGATACCTTGGTAAAATTATCCTATTTTTACTACTCTTAATTCATGTGTCAAGTCAACAAGGGCCAAATAAAATTGGACGGAAAAAGTAATATTTTTTTATAAATATTTCTAAAGTCTATAGTGACGTCAATTTTTTTTCACATTATTCCACTTCTTGTTGAATTGTGTGTTACGGAAATTTATGCCACTTCATTCTTTTACTAAATAAGAATTTTCTCCTATACATTAATTAAAGAAGAATTCATTCTATGTTGAATTTTAACAAAATGACTTGACGATGATAGTAGCTTTGTTAAACCTCCGTCGTTCTGGACCAAACATGATGTCTTGTTAGGTTTTAAAAATTTTGATATAGGAAGCCACTTTTCTTGGTTTCCCACTTGGATCTCAATTTCAATTTCTAAGATTTTCGTCAGAAAAAATTTCTTTAATTAAAGTGTATCTTATTAAAGACGAAAGTGATTTTATTTTTAAAATTTGATCATACTCTATATAATTAAAGAAGGATAAAATACTTTTTGTGTGTGTATATATAATTTTATAATTTTAATCATATCATGTGATATGCTGAAATAAAAATTTGGAAAACTTATAAGAAAAAACCATTTTAAAAAGTAAAATAAATTGAAACATAAAAATAGTAGTACTTGTTTTCAACAATTAAGAAAATAAAAAGGTAATGTGTTTTTTACCATAATTTTATGATGCGTAAGAAATGTCCTATTTAGTCTAGAAGGAACTTGTAATAAAAATTAAATTTGGGGACAAATTATATATTAAGCCTATTTTTTAAAAAAACAAGGAAAGGAAAAAGAGAGATTATTTCAAGTGGTGCATTCTCCAATGATTATCTCCTTTTCAAACACCACACCTAAAATTTCTCTTATTACTTGTCATTCCAACTTTTCCAAACCAAAATCCCTTGGGAACTTGGGTTCGTTTGGTAGCTAGTTAGAAAAAAAATATTATATTTATATTGAATTTTATATAAGTATTATTATTTTGGTATTATTAAAAGTATAGATAATATTAATTTAGTGGTTTATTTTAATTTGTGTAATTAATATATGTATAAGTTATATGAGAAATTTATGTGTCATTTAAATAATAAGTAGATGAACAAGTAATATATACAATAACATATATAGTGGAATTTCACAAGTGAGATATGGGGAGGATAAAGTATACACAATTCTTATCACTATATCATAAAGATAGAGAGACTGTTTTTAAAAGCCTCTCGACTCAAACATATCAGTCTCAAAAGCTGAAAATAGTAGATATAAAATATCGACTAAAATGAAAAGTAATGACAAATTTATGAATAAAAATAAGAAGTAGCAAAATAATTAACGGATAGTAACAACACAACAAATAAAAACACAATTAATCCCACTAATCTACTGCAACACAAATAAGACAACATCATACCCCTACTAACTTATTAACTTTTTACCTTAATTCACAACCTTCCTTCCTTTCTATCTATAATCATGTTCTCAGTGATATGAATTTGCATTATATCTTATCTAATCACCTTTTCTCAATATTTTTTTGGTCTACCTCCAACCCTTCGCGTAAACCCTAGACCCAATCTCTCACACCTCCTAACAGGAGCATCGACACTCATCTTCTGCACATGCTCAAATCAACTCAGTCTTGCTTCTCTCATTTTGTTTACCACAAAAGTCATTCCTACCTTTTCCCGAATAACCTCATTCATAATCTTGTCACATATGGTATGTCGACATATCCATCTCAACATCTTCATCTAACATACGAATTTTTTACTAGCCAACACTCCATCTTACATAGCAAAAATGATTTAACCACTAGTCTATAAAACATATCTTTAGGCTTAGATAATATCTTCTTATCACAATGATTAAACATGCATAACCAATTTCTACATAAAATAAGTTTTTTTTTTTCACAACTAATCTCTGCATATAATAATATAGAAGATTTTCATAATTTTTTTCACAATAATCTCTGCATATAATAATATATAAGATTTTCATAATTAATATATGCAAAATTATCATTTGTCATAAAATTTCAAATACTCATTTCATCATGAAATTAATCTTCAAATATTTTCAACTCCTCAAAAGTGGCTCAAATCAATTTTTATTCACCTCTTTTTTTTTTTCAAAAAAAAAAAAATCAAGTAAAATTCATATCGAAAGCTTTCAAGAAGATGTATGGCCAAACCCCACAAAACCACTTTCAAGTTTTCAAAATCCCAAATCACCTTTTCCCCATTCTTATAGCTCCTCCTTTTTTCATTTTCAACTCTTTCACAGTTCATCTTTCTTTTTCTCCAACAATTTCCATCCACTTTGCTTTATTACTTCTTAAAATAGTAATAAAAGCCATATAGATTGGAAAAAAGCTAAAATCTTGTTCGTCAAGTCCAATATATTTTCTTGAAAGAGCAAAAAAGATGGGTTGAAGAGATAGAAACAAGAAGAAGAAGTAAAAGGGTGTTGATTGTTGTTGTTGTTGAAGAAGAAGAAGAAGAAAAAATGGTGGTAAGGAAAGTTGGGAAGTATGAAGTTGGAAGGACAATTGGAGAAGGAACATTTGCTAAGGTTAAATTTGCTCAGAATACCGAGACAGGTGAAAGTGTCGCCATGAAAGCCCTCGATCGAAGCACCATCATCAAGCACAAGATGGTTGACCAGGTGGGGTTTGTGTATTCTTCCCTATTTTTGAATTGGGTATTCCAAGAATGAGAAACCCCACTGTAACTGCCTTAGATTTTAGAGTAATTATTATTCCTAGTTAGTTAAATTCATATTTTGTAAATGCTCCCTTTGACTTGCTGTAGTCTTTGATATTATTGATAAGTTGACTCTTTCCTTTTTAGATCAATTACATGAAATTTAGTTAATTGTTTAGCAACACCATAGTATGGTTTTTACTTGTTGTTTAGGATGTTAGTTGATTAACCTTGATATTAAGAATCCGTGATTTACGGCAATTTGTGAGGCTGCACAGCATTTGAGAGGACAGTGTGTGTTAGAAGAGTCTCCTTCATAAACAGGAAAAAAAAAAGGATTTTGCCTTAGACCTTTAGGTTAATGATGCTATCTGAATTCTGATCAACAGATTCGAATTAGTTTATAGATCATTTTTGACAATGTGTACAAATTGCTACTAGCTAATAGTCCTACTTCAGTAGAAGAATCTGTCGCAGTTCAGCATGTTAAGAATTCTCTTTGAAGTGTCAATTCCTAAGGTATTTCTTTCTGTGAAGAGATTCAAATTGTGTAAACTTGTTTTTGTGGTATTAGTTATCGAGCACATATCGTATGGAGACAGTTTCTGTTTGAATATAATTTTATTTTTGTTTTTTTTGGTTGTCTAATAGGAGCTTTTTGCATTTTCATCTTGCAGATTAAGCGGGAGATATCCATAATGAAGCTTGTTAGACATCCACATGTAGTTCGATTACATGAGGCATGTAACAAAAGAAGAGCTGATGACCTTTAGTTTCCTGAAATTCGTAACATATTTCAAGATATCTTTTATGTTTTTGTGTGCTGCTGATATAGATAAATTTTACTATCAGGTTATAGCATCTCGCACAAAGATCTATATTATCTTGGAATATATTACAGGCGGCGAACTGTTTGATAAAATAGTAAGTCGTACCTAAATGTGGATTAAGGATCGAATACAGATTATTTTTAGTTTTTTCTTAAGCTTGTATTTTCCTCTGAATGATCTCTGTTATGCATTTGTAGGTCCACCATGGACGATTAAGTGAGGCTGAGTCTCGTAGATACTTTCAGCAATTGATTGATGGAGTTGATTATTGTCATATGAAGGGAGTTTATCATAGAGACCTAAAGGTACTTGCTAACAGAAAAGTAAAATCGAGAGAGCAATTAGTTATTATGCATTTTAACAAAAGTCTTACTACCGTTTTCAACATTGCGCAGCCTGAAAATCTTCTGCTAGATTCCCAAGGAAATCTGAAAATATCAGATTTTGGACTTAGTGCATCACCTGGCGAAGTAAGGTCCCCTAAAACACTAACTTTTTTCCTCTATTATAAAAAAAACAACAATATTGACAAAAGTCTTTATGCTGCTAACTGCTGCTGATGATGTTATAATAGGGAGTCAGCATTCTTAAGACTACATGTGGAACTCCCAACTATGTTGCACCGGAGGTAAGTGAGGCAGCTTTTATTATAGTAGTCTTAGTTCTTTGGTACATGTAATTCTTTAAATGAGTAGTTTGATCAATGATATGTATCATTTTGCTTTAATATGGATTAAGATGTCCCTTTTCATCCTTGTTATTGGAACTATTCTTAGGTTCTTAGTCACAAAGGTTATGACGGTGCTGTGGCAGATATCTGGTCCTGTGGTGTCATCCTTTATGTTCTGATGGCAGGTTATCTGCCCTTTGATGAGGTTGATCTCACTACGCTGTATGCAAAGGTAGAAGCTTTGCATTTTCATGGTTGTGTAGATAACTTAAATGGAATTCTTTCCTTTGATCTTGCAGCAGCATGACATGATAATCATGTTGACATTTTCACATTTCATCACATATAAAAGAAGATTATTTTATAACAAATTTTTAATTAGTAACAAGTATGTCTATATTTTGTGCAGATTGATAAAGCGGAGTTTTCCTGCCCGTCTTGGTTTCCTGTTGGAGCAAAATCTTTGATAAATCGGATTTTAGACCCAAATCCTCAAACCGTGAGTACTTTATCAGTGAATGTGCACATATTAGATTGCACCCTTAATATTATCTGTTTTGGAAACTTAATCTGTCACAAAGCATTTTATCCATTGAACTTGTAAAACATTGCAACTTATCTCTATTCTGTGTGGTATTTATTAACAAACTTGTCAAATTGGAAGCAAGAAAGGACCTTTTGCATAACCCTTTTCCTTTTCTCCTCTCTTCTTCCCCCTCGCATGAATTTAACCATATTTGCCCCCTCTGGCATTCTCCTTTTCCACCTTTTTTTTGGGGGGAGGGGTATAAGTCACATTTCGTTATTATAGAGCTAGATTTTCTCAAAATAATATGTACTAGTGTCTATGTGGCTTAAAGCAAGTTGTGCACTAGCAAATATTAAAATTTCCAGTTGTCTATTTACTATCCACTACTTTTTTTCTTTTTATTTTCATTTGCCTCATCTCCTTGGCTTCTCATCTGAACCTTACTGTTCTTGTTTTATGGTTCATGTGGGTATGGGTGCTTCTATTTACAATTTTGTTTCTTTCTAATCAGAAAGAACAGGCAAAATGAATGGAAGGAATTTAACAAAAAGATAGAATTGAACAAAGTAGGGAAGTGGAAAAGAATTGAACAAGAAAAACGAAAAGAGGCGAGAGCAAACAACAACAACAACATACCCAGTAAAATCCCACAAGTGGGGTTTGAGAAGGGTAGAATGTATGCAAACCTTACCACTACCATAGAAGTAGAGGCTGTTTCCTGGGAACCCTCATCTCAAAACCCGTAAGCAAAAAGAACTAGATATGACAAAAAGGAAGGGAAGAGAACAGAAAGAGCGACTAATAATGAATAGCACATGGCAGTATGTAAATAAGATAAAACTAACACATAATACGACAGATAATGCGAACACATGATAAAAAAACACCTAACCCTACCATTAGCCTGCTACTCTAATTCGCGACCTCCACTTCTTTCTATCTAAGGTTTTGTCCTCAGTGAGATCAAGTTCCGTCATATCATGTCTAATCACCTCCCCAAGTACTTCTTCGGTCTACCTCTACCCCTTCGAGTATCTCCCAAAACCAACCTCTTGCACCTCCTAACAGGAGCATCAGTACTCCTTCTCTGTACATGTCCAAACCATCGCAGTCTCGCTTTCCTCATCTTTTTGGCCACCGGGGCCACCTCTAGCTTCTCCCGAATGGTCTCATTCCTAACCTTGTCACTCCTGATGTGACAACACATCCATCTCAGCATCCTTATCTCTGCTACATGCATCTTCTGAAGATGTACCTTTTCAATTGGCCAACACTCCACTCCATACAACAACAGTGGTCTAATCACCACTCTGTAAAACTTACCTTTGAGTTTAGGTGGTATCTTCTTGTCACGCAATACTCCAGAGGCAAGCCTCCATTTAGTCCAAGCTGCCCCGATACGGTGTGTGACATCATCGTCGATATCCCCACTACTCTGGATGATGGACCCCAAATACTTAAAGTTCTCTCTCTTGGGGATAGGGTGAGTGGAAATCCTCACTTCAGGGTTTGCCTCATCCCTCTCAACACTGAATTTGCACTCTAGGTATTCAGTTTTGGTCCTGCTCAATTTGAATCCTTTGGACTCCAAGGCGTGTCTCCAGGCCTCCAACCTATCATTAACTTTAGTCCGAGTCTCATCGATCAATACTATGTCATCTGCAAAAAGCATACACCATGGTACCTCCTTCTGGATAGATCGCGTCAGCTCATCCATCACCAAGACAAACAAGAAAGGGCTCAACACAGATCCTTGGTGGAGTCCCATCTTAACAGGAAAATACTCTGAGTCCCCTCACACCGTTCTTACCCGAGTTTTGGCTCCATCGTACATGTCCTTAATCGCCCTGATATATGCCACTAGGACACCTTTTACCTCTAGACACCTCCATAAGACATCCCTTGGGACTTTGTCGTATGCCTTCTCGAGATCAATGAATACCATATGAAGATCCTTCTTTCTTTCCCTATATTTCTCTACCAACCTCCGAACAAGATGAATTGCTTCAGTAGTCGACCGCCCCGGCATGAATCCAAACTGGTTCTCCGAGA
>JAABOM020000084.1:23732896-23743945 GCA_011800125.2 Solanum clarkiae | reverse complement strand
TACCTCTATGAGGTAGCGGTAAGGTCTGCGTACAATCTACCCTCCCCAGACCCCACTTGTGGGATTTCACTGGGTATATTGTTGTTGTTGTAATCAACTCATCTAGAGATTGTATGTTAAATCAACAAACAGACGATTTTGACAGTGTTTTTGGATGTTTGTGTATAGGTTTTGGCCCTACTCGAGGGGTTCGGGTCTATTTTTGTCAAAAAATTATTCCAATCCTTCCGTAATGGCCTAACGGGCCTTCCAAGAGTTTCAATAAGTCTGACGACGTCGGATAACGATTGGTAGTATTTTATGGACCAAGGAATAAAAAACAGACAATTTTGATAAGAATATCGGATAATAATTTTGAGATAAAATATAAAATTGTTATATTTTGTATTTAGCCACAGATATTAGTTAATTTTAAAATTATTTAGCTAACATATAAAAAGTGGAATAACTAATGGGATAATCCATTCCATGACATAACTTTGTCTCCGTTATCTTATAGTTTTACAACTTCAAGCCCTATCAACAATCTACTAAAGAAGTATTCATTTTGATATGTAAAATCTATTTAAATAGATTAACAAGAAAAATAAGACTAATAAAAATTGAAAAGGAGAGTAGAGAATTATGTAGTCTAAATTTTATTTCACTTAAAATAAACTCCAACAATGCAAATAATTAGAAAGGGCAAATAATGTTTATAATTCAATCAGGTTTTACTGGAACACTTATTTCAATTGATTTTTGAACTCTTCTCGAATTTGGTAAGAGGTTTGATTTTCAAAGTGAATGAATGCAAATTCACAAGTTTATATTCACTTCATTTAGTGCATAATATGAAACGTTATCATTTGATCTTCCTTTCATTTAGACTAGTTGGTGGAGGTGAATATAATTTGTAATTCTTCTTTTATGTTGATATATCAAAAAATAAAAATAATAATAATAAAAAGGAATAGAATTCTTTTTTCTTGTTTAGTGAAAGTGCTGCATTACTGATGAAACAGTTTTCTGCCTTTCTATGTTTAGATCTTCTGCTTGCAATCTTATCTACGTACATATTATTATTTTCTTAATTTTCAGCTTATAATATTATAAATTAGGAAAATAGTAAAACAAGGCAACTTGTGCTCTTTCCTTTTTAAACATTGAAATACTCTTACTCCCTCCGTCCTCCTTTACTTGTCCACTATACTGTCCAACAATACTTGTCCACTTTATGAAATCAAGAGATAATTTTATGCTAAGTTCCTAATTTATCTTTATCATTAATTATAGTCCTATTACATTTTTCAGGACATTGTATTTATTATATTCAAAGGGTGATTCTTAATCCTTGTGCCAAATCAATAGGGGACAAGTAAAGTTGGACGGCGGGAGTATTTAGGACAGGCAAAAACTAGAAGTGCATATGACCGAAATCCATGTGACAAATTTACTTGGATGATTTCCCTTTTCTTGTTATACATCAAGTGCAGGTATTTCCAAAATTGCATCTGATGGTGACTTTGATTTGGAAAATTATACAAATGTGATCCATGTAACTCGTTTCCGCGCACTGCAGGTGAATTCAAAGAGACAATGTTCTAACTTTATTGGAGAATACAGTCTTCTGAGTCGACCCTGATAGCAGAATAAGACTGATAAGGGGATGAGGAAAAGTTGGAAATAGAACTGAAAAGGCAATCATCTTGCATATGATATATTATTTGAGAAAGTAATGAGGCAAATGAAACATTTTACAGTTAGAAAGAGCCAGTGGCAGTAGCATTCCAGAATGTGAAGAAAAAAGAACCCTCACATGGACCCAGAGTTAAGAACTTAAAATACATGATGTTACATTTCGTATAATAAACGGAGAAGACAACAGAAGTAACTCCTTTTTCTCTTTTGGGAGAAAAGTAAGGCAACAGAAGTACCTCAAACTCTTGATCCGAGCTCAATCCTTGTATTTCATTGTTTCTTTCTCGAAGCCAATTGTAGGAAATTGTTTGGCATAGTCCTCAACATCCTGCTTTAGCTTGGCAATCTCAGATTGTATTTTAGAGTCTGAACTCAAAGTTGCCACAAAGTCCTTCAACTTTGTTCCTACGTTTATTAGAAACCGATGATTGTAAGTATACAATCTGAAATTTTTTTCCAGAAATGACAAAAAGAAAATCACCAAACCTTTGGTCTCAGCCTTGACCTTAAGGGCCAACTTCACAGCAGCATCAAAAAATTCAGCCACTTTGACAAAATCCTCCTCAACGAATCCCCTAGAAGTGAGAGCTGGGGTTCCTGGATCACAGCATGAGAAGGGGTAAATGGACGTGAGATCATTATATCTTAAACGTATGTCATCACTAATGAAATAATTTTCTTCTCTGCTCTATTTACTCATTATAGTCTTTTACTAGTGCTTTTTATTTTGGATGAACAGGAATTAGTAGTCAATAATAAAGATATGCCACAAAAATATTAAATGGTCCTCCTCTTGGTTAATACTAAAGATACACCTTCGCAAGTAAAGAGAGGAAAGAGAAAAGAGTTGAAAGGACCTAAACATTTTAGGTGTTAAATTCATGAGATGCTGGAAACTATAGGCTACATCAAAGATACTTCCAGTTATGTTAAGCAATCATAAAATAGGGGAAAGAAGCACTTTACCCATGCGAATGCCACCAGGCACCATGGCAGATACATCACCAGGCACAGTGTTCTTATTGGCTGCAATATGCACCGACTCTAAAACCTTCTCAACTCTAGATCCATCAATACCCTGAGGAAGTTATTTACCAAATTGTCAGGGTAGGAGTCTACACTTCCATTTAGTGCACAAATTGTCATATTAGATTCGATTAACTACATCCAATACACACGAGATAAGAAATTCTGTGCCTGATTTCTTTTCTAATATTTTGCAAATATAAATAAACACTGCTATCAAAATTAAAAATATCCCGTTCTTTTAGATGTCTGATGGCAAAACGATCAGCAATTCAAATTACAGGACAATAAGAAGCTCTCCAGTCATTTTAAAATGAACGTGCTATGTACCTTATTTCTTAAGTTTACAAGTACCAGATGATTATCAGTTCCACCAGATACAAGTTCATATCCTGCTGCCACCAAACTCTGGAAAATATTGTGATCCGATATTAACAGATGCAACAAAACCATCAAGTTATCTCCCTCCTGAGGGAGTAATGATCATAGACTATGACATAGGTGAAGGAACTTAAGCTACATGTAGTACCTCAGCAAACTTAGAGCAATTGCTAAGAACTTGCTCTTGGTATGCCTTGTATTCTGGTGTCATGACCTAGATAATAGACAAAGTGACATTTTATACAGTTACACCTTATAAAGGAAAACTTGCGAACAATGTTAACAAACACAGAAGATGAACTTACTTGTTTCAGTGCAACAGCTAAGCCAGAAATTGTGTGATTGTGGGGGCCACCTTGAAGACCAGGGAACACAGCTTGGTTGATTTTATCTTCATAGTCATACATCACCTGTAGGATGACATTCGCACTATTACTTGTCATATTACAGTTTCTCTATTATTCATTCAAAGAAAGGAGATATAAATGCACCCATATTCAAACAATGAGATTTTTCTGCTTCTCATCCACCCTTGTGTTAATTGTGATTTTATGCTAACTTATAAGGATTAAGGCATTTAACCTTTGATTCGTTTTAAAAAGGCTGTAGTGTGTTAACTGGGTACATGATTTTATGGAGTGTCCCGGAGGCAAGTTTACAAGGTTGAAGGAAGATCTGAGGTCTTGTGCAAGGGATAAGCAGAGAAATTGGGTTGAGGCCAGCAGAAGTTGATGGAACCCATAAAATTATTCAATTTCATCGGCTCGGAGTGAAAGAGTAAATTGGCTTGTCTTAACATAAAATGAAAATTTCCAATGCAGGACATGGTAATAGGAGAATATTTATACTAAATTCTACATGTTATTTGGCTTCAGGTCATACTCACTTCTTCTCCTTTTTTGTTTATCTCCTTCACTCCTTTTCTGAAGAAGATCATCGCTCCACGTGGCCCACGTAGTGACTTGTGAGTTGTGGTGGTAACAACATCTGCATACTCAAAAGGAGAAGGGATGACTCCAGCAGCAACCAAACCACTGATATGTGCCATGTCTGCCAAGAGAACAGCTTTTTGCTTGTCACATACCTGTCAATTGCTCAAAAACAGCACTACTTAAAAAGTTGGAAAATAAAGTAGTAGGAACAAGCATAAAAAGATTTATTGCTTTACCTTACGGATACGTGCATAATCATATAAGCGAGCATAAGCACTTGCACCAGCAACAATCAACTTCGGTCGGAAGAGCGTTGCACTTTTCTCCAGCTGTGCAAATGGAAATCAAAGAACTGAACAATGAGTTGAAGAAATCACATACTAGCTAGCCTAAAAGAACCTGGGAAAGCCAACAAAGAAGGAAAGGAGTTCATGCGGCAGCTTAGATTTGTAAACAATAATGCATGCTTTTTCCCCCAGGATATACTACTAGACTAGCATAAGCATCTGTAAATTATAGCGAACATTGCCTCAAAAGTAACCCTAGCTCAACAGCCTCAAATTTTTGTGCCAGAGCAGCTGAAAACCTTGAAAAGAGGAAGTAGCAGAGACTTGTCTAACTCACTTCCTCATTATCACTTACTCAGCATGGTTAGAAGCTTCAAGAGTGTGTTCCAAGTCGAAAGCGACATTGCAAACATGTCAAAGCATATGAACTAGGAATAATTTAAATCAAATGTGAAGCAAGGCACAGGTTCAGTTGAGGGGAATTCTGGATCTAGTATTATACAGATTGAAAATTAAACAATGTTGCAACCAAGAAATCAGTGCATGCAGACTATAGGATAGAAGATGACAAAAGACAATTTTGGATTTTTCTCAAGATAATTTGAGTCAATGACTACTGAAATTAGTAATTTCGAAGAGGCCAAAAGATTAAAGACACAAGAAAAATGAATGGCTTGTAAAAGCTAAACCATTCTCAATTATACCGACAAACAAGAGATTACCTGTTCATAGTCAATATAACCTGTGCTCTCATCTAATCTGTAAGGCATGGTCTCGAAAAAGATAGACACAGCAGAAATCTTCTTTGTATCAGTCTGCATAGCATAGAGAGAAATAAGGGCATTGCTGGGAAATAAGATTGCAGCAAAATACACCTCAGCTATATTAGTTCAAGAGAACAAAACCTGATAACCATGTGAAAGATGTCCACCATGAGGAAGATCTAGTGCCATAATTCTCTCATGAGGCTTTAATAAAGCAGTGTACACTTGAAAGTTTGAAGGAGATCCAGACAATGACTGAACATTGACTGCAACAAAGTTTGTTGATATTTAGCATAAAGACTATTATCAAAATCCTAGAGATCAAAAATAGAGCCATAATAAGGCCATTCACATCTAAGATCCACTAAAGATCCACTAATAATGAAGTTTTCAGCCTGATGTAATTACCTCCCCATTTGGCAGGATCCAATTTAAAAACTTCGAGTGCACGTTTTTGACACAATCTCTCTGCCATGTCAATATACCTATATAAAATGATAAAAAAGACATGGTAAATGTTTCCAATGGTATTCAGTTAGCAACTAATGATAGCCAGAATGACAGACTCTTACTGATCAGGCAGAAAGCAAGTATATCAATGTCACAGTAGCTTAGATAACCACTTTTCATTCAAATTCTCAGTGATCAGTATTCAGAGAAGATAGTATGAACTTCAAATCAATTAGAGAACGAAAGTGATGAACGTACTCATTTCCTCCATAGTATCTAGCACCAGGATACCCTTCACTGTATTTGTTGGTCATTACTGAGCCAACTGCTTGCATCACTGACAGTGATGTAAAATTCTCTGAAGGGATAAGCTCAAGACCCTACAAATCCATCAAATTCATGGTTCATACACAAACAATCTTTTAACATACCAGATGCTTGTAAAACGTACTCTCTTCATTCCAACTTATAAGACACCTTTTCCGTTTTGGATTGTTACTAGAATCTTAACACAGTTGTTATATCATACAACTTTGTCTAAAATTTGATTTGATGTTTTCTTTAGTACATTCTCTTTTAACAAGAAGTTTTAATTATTTTCCTCCATCATATACAATTAGTGATAATATATAGGTCGACCTAATACTCCTATCTATCTTCTGTTTACAATCAACTATCATGATATAAAATGAAAAGAGACACTAACAACTCCCTCCATATCGTATTACTTGTCCCATGTTGATCTGGCACACCACTTAAGAAAGCTTTATTTAGAGGTGTATTTTACTAAACTGAACTTATTAATAACACTTAGGAACTCTGAAGTTGACTACTAATAGTTATTTAAGGAAATACGAAAAAAAAAATCTCTTGATTTGCGAAAATGAACAAGTAAAATGTAATATTTATTTTTGACGTAGGACACAAACAAAATGAAACCATGGGACTAATAAGAAAACAGGTGCTTTAATAACCAACTCATATCAAAAGCAGATTTTAAACTATACTTTACCAACAAACCAACACAAAATTAATCAGGTACTATAAACACAATAAAATTACAAACCTTCCATTGCCTAGCTTTCTCAAGCTCAATAATGTCGGCAATCTCCGGATCGATTTCTTCAAGTGGCGCATTCAACTGCTTAATCCACTATTAACCAAATAATCAGAAGCAACGTTAGGACTCTTGATCCTAGCATTGAAAACTCACCAAAAAAAACAAAGATCCCAAAAAATTGAAGGCCGATAGGTATTCTTATTAGATTTATCACTAACCGTAACGCGCGGATCCTCTCTATCGCCAATTGCTTGATTAGGCAAAGACGACTACAACAACAAAAAAAAAAATTAACAAATTGAATATCAACAGCTTCGGTAATTAATAACTTTTCAGAAAAAAAAATATTTGTGTACCATGTAATAGAGGGAAGAGCCATTAGAGAGAGGACGAAGAAGCTTAACGGAGGAGGAAGCGTAAGAAATCCTACGAAGAGCCATAGCCATTGCCATTTTTTTTTATATATTTCCTTTCGTGTATATGTTTATAAATGGCAATTGAGATTTGAGAGAAAGAGGAGCTTTTTGGGGTGGTTGAAGATGGTGACACTGTGACAAGCTTAGTGGTTTGATGCCTTTGCTTTTCTTTTTGAATAATGGGTCATTTCAATTTTTCGTAATTTTTATTTTTCGTAATTATTTAAAGTTATTTACTTTAAATAACTTATAGTTTATTTATAAATTTATAGCCTACCTAATACCCTAGATTATTATGAAGTGTATTTTCAAGTAAAAATAGATGAAGGGGGTAAAATATTAGTTTAAAATCTTACATAATTTGACTCTACAATAATAATAATATATTCAGTGAAATCTCACAAATAAAATTTGAGAGAATAAAATATATAGAGACATTATCAATATCTCACGTAGATAAATAAACTAAATTATTTTTCTAAATTTAGGAATCTTTGCCATTATTCTATTACTCCTATAAAATACAATATAGCACTCCACATATTTGATTGAAGAATTGGTTGTGGGGACAACGTAATAGTTAATCATTTCAAGGTGCCTGAAAGTTGGTGAACTGATACCATCGGAAAATACTCACTCACTTCATTTTCATTTTTATCTAATTTTATTTGTTGATTTTGAATTTTATATGTGCTTTAAAAAAATCTATTAATCATATTATTTTAAAATATTTATTTATTTGATAAAATTTAGTGATTAATTTGTTATTCATAGTTATTTTATTTTTATTATTAAATAATATATACTTTTTAATATTTAGATGACTTATTATTTAATAAAAATGATTTGGTACTGTTTCTAATCAAATCAATAGTGAAGATTATTGTTGAATAGAGAGAGTAATAATAAATATGAGTATTCTGCTATACTATTCATATCAATGTTGAAGCTAAAGTAATTTTAAAAATCTTGATATATTAAAAGTGACATAAAAAAGAAAAATATCTTTTTTAAATATTAGATAAGTAAGAATAAATGAAGAAAATACTTATTTATTATATTAAAAATTAATAATTACTTTTTTTTTACTTATTCACTTCACCATATCAATGCCAAGACATGTTTTTCCTCATATCCCATGAATGTTATAGTAAAATATAAATTTCATTTATTATTTCCTAAATAGTGATAAAAATTCACTTCAGAAGTTTTCACAATTTAAATGATTTAATCTTTTTTTTTAATCTTTATCTGTAACTTATTAGAGGTGTAAAAAAAAATGTGTACAAACAAAATATCCAATAAGAAGAAGAAGAAAAATGATTGAGCAGAAGAATTTTTGAACATTTGGTGATCTCAAATGTGTCGATAGCAATGGTGACTAATTATATATTTCAATAAATTATTTCTTTGGACAGGAAGACTTTCCATGAGATGAAATATGAAAATTATTTTTTCGAACAAAGAAAGACTTTTCATGAGATGAAAAATGAAAACTATTTTTCCATATAGAGTTTGCAAAAAAGCAATTTTCTGGAAATAAACAATGAAAGTATATAACAAGTTAACAACAATAGCATACTCAATGAAATATGAAAGGAATAGGAGTATGCAGATTTTATCCTTATTTTATAGAGATATAAAAATTATTTCCGATAAACACAACTTAAATAAAGTACCCAAAAAGCAATTTAATAAAGGAAATGTATAAAAAAGACTAGAACGGAATAATGTGAAATTAAAATAATGTACAATATATGAGATATAAAAATTATTTCTAATAGACCATTAGCTTAAATAAAGAACCTTAACGCAATTTAAAAAGAATACATTATACATAAAAAAGGAGAAGTACAATAATCAAATAATATAATAACTAAAGCATAAAAAGTATAAGTGATAGATTAAAATTAAACAACCAGAAATTACAAATAGTACTAAAACTATCAAAGAGTGAATTAAAAAAATTGGAAAAAGATAGTAGTATACTAGTATATTTTTTATTTTATAAGGAGAGTTGGCCAACATGTCTGCTTTGCCGTGAAAAGGTCGTTTGGTAATTTTTTTTACGATTTTTTTATTTTAATTTGTTTGTCATTTAACTTTTTATATATTTAAAAATTACTTAAAATAATTATAAATTACGTTAATTAATAACTTAAGTTATTCAAAAAATATATAAAAGATTTTGATTGATTTTTGAAATTCTATATGTGCTACATAAATTTGGATTGAAGATTTAACATGTATTATTTGAAAATGACGTAAAAAAACACTATAAATTTCGATAAATTAACAACTTCAAATATTTTTAAAACATATAACAAAATATGGTTGACCTTTCGTTCCACATAAATAGGGGAAAAATAGAATAATATATATATTATTTAAAAATTACGTAAAAAGGTAAGACATAAAAATTTTGATTTAATATTCAATTAGTGCCACATATATTAGAAAAAGAAGATGTTACATATATTATTTGAAAATTTCATAAAAGATATCATAAATCATAATAATTAACAACTTAGAAATATATAAATACATATGTAACATCAAATTGACTCTCAAAATTCTCTCGAGAAATTAATATATATTGTTGAAAATGATATAAAAAGTAATATAAATCACAATAATTAACAATTTAAAATTTTAAAAGATATATAAAAAAATTGATTGACTCTCGAAACTCCATCAGCACCATATAAATCGAGACACAAAAATACTATATATTCTTTCCGTTTCATATTACTTGAATTTTTGAGGCTTTTTTTAAGGTTCAAAATATTTGAATTGTTCAAAGTTCAAGGTAAATGTTTTAAACTTTTTCATAGTTGCCCTTTCATTTATTGAACTTTTATATTTTCTAGAATATAAATTACACTACATGTATGATTTTGTAAAGGGCAATAGTGAAAAGTATAGTGTAAATTTTGTTTTTGAATGTTTTTATTAATATGTGTGTATTACTTCACAATTTCAATTATTTTGAGGCGGAAGGAGTATTATTTTAAAATTATTAAAGCAATATTAGTCATAATAATTATTATATTAAAATATTCAAAAAATCATATTAATTATGATCTAAAAGTTTCACCATTCATAAATTACATGTGAAAAAATGTGAGGCATAATTAAATAGTTATCTCAAAAAGGGATAATAGCCACTCGGCCCATAATGATCATCGTATTTCAAGCCCACACTTTAATTTCTTTGCATGGTAGCCCAATAGGTTTGTATGGATCTCATCGGGGAATTGAGATTTTTACCTGTTAAGCAATTATTAATGCGATGGTTTCAAATATATACGATAAAGTAATTAGTTTATAATGAATATAGTTATATTTTATTTATATAAAAAAATAGTTAAATACATAAAATATATAATGGCTATACAATATATCTTGCTAAAATTCATAGAAAGTATACATTAAACTATACAATATAGCTTATTATACATAAGTTATATATTAATCATACAGAAAGTCTCGAAAAGCTTAATATAGCTTAACTATACATAACGTATATATCGACTATTCAATCTCGACCAACTCAAATTACCTCCAAACAGTATTAAAATTTAAATATGAAAGTCTTTAGATATTTTTAGTCTTTTTGTTATACAATTTGCTCAAAAAGATTTACATTTGCGATACTTTAAATTTTTAAAAAGAAAAGATTGTAACACCCCAACTTTTTTAAGCTGAAACTGAACCATCCTTCATATGATATAAGATTTACTTAATTATTCTTAATTGAGTATAAATGTTAAAGTCAATTTCTTAATGTGGAAATAGAATTGGAGATGATCTGAGGTCACACGAACCATCTAGTACGAAGTTAAACTAAAAACTTTCTTAGCATTTGAATTTTAATGTAAGATTTTATAAATATTAAATGGACCAATGACTTTTAGGTTGTATATACATGCTAGGATCAATTCCTAAGTATTTAAAGTATATTAGATGTGATTTACATAAGGAATCTTTTACATCAAGCCAAGTCCAAAGAATTTCTAGCAACTAAGTTTTCGTATGAGTCGATAGAAGGGT
>JAABOM020000084.1:23719655-23732585 GCA_011800125.2 Solanum clarkiae | reverse complement strand
CAACGACCCCCTATTACTAGAACCTTCAAAATGATTACAAATAAATCACTAAACTCTTGATCATCCTAAAATGGATGTCAAACAGTCAACCTTTAGAAAAAATTAGATCAAACTAAATGCTAGCAACTGAGTCTATACCTGAGCACTCTATAACTATGTACTTTTTTTAATTCATTGAAAGCTCCCAAAATTTAATACTACAAAGTTAAAAAATATTTTGATACATTTAACATAACTGACTATTCTTTTTAAAATAAAAAAAATATATTTTTTTATCATAATATAAGAATACATAAAGACATGAGAGAGAAGGGTTATACATCTAATTTTAAGAATTGTGCAGGTTTTCATTGGTCAAACAAATACTACTAGATTCTGAAAACACACATAACAAGAAGAGCACGAAGGTCAAAGAAGATTGAGTTGAATTTAGAACAAGTTGCATGAGTGGTCTGTGTCAAAATGTTCACCCGTGAAGACCAGATTAAGTCATCGTCAATCCCTCCTCAATTATTTCATCCGTTCGATTTTATTTATTCATTTTAATATATATTTATTATTTTTTAATATATTAAATAAAAAATATTTTTTTAAAAAATAGATTTTAAATTGAAATTAGACCAATAAAATAAAACAATGAAAGTAATTATAGTGACGTACTACATGAATTGCATATCAATGTTACGTTGGGTTCACTTATTAAGAAAACGTGAAAAAGAACAAAAGAAAAGACGGTGGTTCATTTTGGGGATTGAGATATATAATTACAAGACAAGTTGGCACAATTATTCATTCTGCAATTGGGAAGTGTTTTTATACACAGATCATTAATTCAATCATGTTGGACTTCATAAAGTCATAGTAGTATATTCATGTTCACAACTGAATATTTGAAGTAACACTAATAATATTTTTTTTGATTCGTTCAAAAAAAATTATTTTACTTTAATTAGAAATAATTTAGCTTTAAAATTTATTTTACTTTAATTAAAAATAATTTAGCTTTAAAATTTCTTCTTTATTCTTAATGAAATAAATTTCAACCACACAAATTTCTTAGAATAATTTTTAAATCGCAAGTTTCAAAAGTCTTACTTTTTTTAAAAGAGTGCCACATAAAATGAGACGAAGAGAGTAATAAATAATTTAATAAAATTTTATAAATAAGATGTGGATAACATAAAATATATGTTAATTTTATTAATATTTTATAGAAATAGAGATACTATTTTAATTTTTTTTTAACTTAAAGCGCAATAAATTTTAATATTAAAAAGATTTTAAAAATAAAGAGAATCTAGTAAATACCAAGAAACAATGCATAAGACTATAAGGGAGAAGTCAAAATAACATTAAAATTATGTGATAATAATTGAGACAGCATAAACAAAATATACTCTGTAGTATTAAGAATAATGCATAATAAATAATGAAAATTTAAAACAAGAACTATCACAATATAACTAGTACCATCACAAATGCTAGTCGCTCTCTAAGGAAGACTTAACTACACCATCTATTAACTTTCTATCGCAAATATGTCCCTCACACCCTCCTATCTAACTCATACTTTTAGTAACCTGAAGCAGTATCATATCTAGTTCTGAATGAGGATATTAAGTTCCCACATTAATTTTGAAATAGATGTATCTTGAATAATCTTCTTCTCCTAAACTAATTTTTTAAATTATATTTATACTCACACATTATATTAATATAAATTCATAAAAAATAAATTTTTACACATTATATAAATAATTGTAAAAATTAAGAGATGCATATATTCCACATTAATTAGGAAAAACAATAATCATTCGTAGGATATCGAAAAGTTATATGATTGGATGGAGCGTGGCCCGGTATATTAATTAATTCATAGCAAACAAATAGATTTCCATGCATCATATAAATGATCGTGGAAAGTAAAAGATGCATATAGTCCACATATTTATTGGAATAACTGTTCATTTGACTGAAATATAAACCAGTTACACAGTAGTGCTAATATTAAATGAATGGGGACGTTAGATAGTACCTCATTCGTTTTAGTTTATATGATATTTTTTATTTTTTAATAATTAAATGAGTTAAGTTTTATAGAAACTTTATTTATAAAATTTTTAAAAATAAAATTTATATATTTATAAATTACATAAAAAATATTATAAGTTATAATAATTAATAATTAAAAATATTTAAAAAATATATGATAAAAAATAAATTTGTGTGAATTTCGAATTTTAAAAAGTGCCACGTAAGTTAAATGTTGAGAGGACAAATATTCTAGCTGAGTTCTTCTCAATTTTGGCAATTCTCAAGCTCTTTTTAAAAGTAGAGATAAGTATTATTTGAGATTTAAAAGTAGTTGAAAATTTCATTCTTAAACTTCAAAAAAATCTATTTATTTTGGATCATAAAAAAGTAGTATTAAAAGTTCATTTACATAGAATCAAAGTAAGTATATATATCTTAAGACATAAATAAAGGCATCATAGTTAATATTTTCTCTGTTTCAAATTAATTTAATTTTTTGAGTCTTTTTAAATGTTTAAAATAGTTGAATTGTTCAAAGTTCAAGATAAATATTTGAAACTTTTTTCATATTTGCCCTTTCATTTATTGAAATTTTATCTGTAAAATAAATTACACTACACATTTATGACTTCACAAAAGATAATAGTGAAAAGTATGATTTAAATTTTATCCATAAATATCTTTCTTAATATATGTGTATTAACTCATAAATTCAATTAAAATGGTACAGAGAGAATAACTTTTTCTAATTGATATTTTATTAAAAAAATATTAAAAAAAACGACAAATAATTTGAGACGAACGGAGGAGTAATTAATATTTCTCCTAGGAAATATCATTCCATACAAGGAGCCTGCATCTCGGAGTTCACTAAGTTTGATAACAACAAACTATAAGCTTCATGCAAATACGTAAAACATAGAACAGAACTAAGAAAATCTTTTATTTATGACCCGACATTATTCGTTAAAAATAATGCACAAACTCAGCATCAATTTTCCCACCTTAAAATTGGCAACGTAACATTATCAATTGTTGTTTCCTTTCAATTAGTATCTGGCAGAATCCGCTGATTATATATCAACAATATAATCACTGTTTTATTTATAATTTTGAAATTTATAAATTTGAAAATTCTAATTTTACCTTTACTTTTAATGAAGAGGTCCAAGTCACAAACTTATACTCCCTGGTTTCCAAAAAAATGATTCTTTTTTTTTTTTTAACTAGCAAAATTTTAAATTAACTCTTCAGATGACATGTTTCATGTCATAAAATTAAAGAACATTTTGGTACATGTAACATAACTTTAATTTAAAATCACAAAATTAAAAAAATCTTCTTTGTTTTTTTTAAACTCTGTGTCAAATCAAACTAGATCATTCTTTTTGAAATGGATAAAGTAATCAATTTTATGCGAGAAAAATAGCAAATAGTTGGATAAATAAGTGTTGTTTATTTATCAGAATATAATTAGGCTCCAATATGAAATCATATTAGATTATTTTTCTTAATAGATTCTTTCTTTTAAAAAATAAAAATATCTTTCAATTGCCAAGCTGGTTACTCTTTTGGAGCATTGACCAATAAAGTGGTCCTGTGGAATTAACTATGTTTCAACTTTCCCTAAAACTTTAAAACGGAACGAGGGATAAATGATTAATAATTTTAAATAAGATATAAGATTACGTTATCCTATATTTAATTAAGGAAATAAGATATATTTTAATCCATGAAATAATTGTATATCTCATTCTCGTATCAGACAACCCTTAAAAGAAATGCAAATAATATAATATTGGGAGAAGTTGTATATATTTTATTTACAGGTGTTAAAATGAGTCCAAATATATATAACTTTTTCAATTCATCTAAAATTTTATAGATTAGACTTAAAATAATTTGACCTAGATCAATCTCAACCAATTTAAACCTTAAAATATTATAAAAGAATTTTCAATTGAGCCTATTTTAATCTTCAATTTCAATAGCATTGGTGTAATGTAGGTTCTCATGTTAAAGGTATGATTTACTATCTATTTTATATCTTCTATGATTTATCTATTTATTTGAAATTTTTATTTTTTTTTTAAAAAATCTCGAGTTGAAATTGAAGTTGTGGTTATAAAAGTTAAATAACAATATACTCTTTCTATCTATCTTTACTTGTTTACTATACTATTTTGAGATGTCTAACAATTTTTGTCCAGTTTATAAAATCAAGAGATAATTTTACACTTATTTTCTAATTTATCCTTATCATTGATTATATTTAAAGAATGGTTTGGTAGAATTACTCCTATTATGTACTCCCTCCGTCTCAATATAACTGAATTTTTAGAGTATTTTTTAGTGTTCAGAATATTTGAATTGTTCAAACTTCAAGGTAGATATTTGAAATTTTTTCCAATATTACCCTTCCCTTTAATAAAATTAAACTTTTAAAAAAAATTAATGTGTGGTTGTTGGAAAAATGAATGTTGGAACTCTAAAGCCATCTTAGCTTCTACTACCATTATTAATTCATATTTTAAACCTTTATTAATTAATAACTTAATAATAAACAAAAGGGTAATAATGAAAAATTTGATTAAAATTTTGTCTTAAAATATATTTTGTGCATTATTTTAAAAATTCAGTTAATATAAGACAGAGGGACTACTACTTTTAAGTTTTTGTGGCAAGTTAAAGTTATGGAGATTAAGGAGGTCAAATTGGATGTTTTGTGACTCAACATTAGGGGTGTGTAAAAATCGAACCGACCAACAAACTAAACCGATAAAAACGTTAGTGATTTATTGTTATTGGGTTTTTAGGTTATCGGGTTTTTAATGATTTTCAAAAAAAAAATTATTGGGTTATTGGTTCGATATCAATTTTTACTATTGAGTTATTGGGTAAATCGATAACTCAATAAGATTATAATAATTTACTATTTTATCCTTTTATAAATATTAAATAGTAAATATAAATGTGTTAATCAATATATACAATCCGATAGTGTATATTTTGATTATATTTATAGGAGCATATACTTATACAAAACACTACAATCAAAGCGTATAAATAATGCATACTTTGATCATATTTGTAAATTAGATGAAACAAGGGCATATTTTACGTAATATTGACGTAAAAATATTTATGATTTAAAATTATTTTTTATACTATAATAACAATATATTTAGTGGAATTTCAAAAGTGAAGTTTCGATCATGATATAATGTGCGCAAACCTTATTATTATCTCATAAAAATAAAAAAATTATTTTTGAAAAACCCTCATCTCAAAATTATTTTTTATATATTATTTAAAAAATCACATGAATTAAGAGAGAAAACAATCAACGTGTTGCAATTGAAGGTGAAAGGTCACCAATCAACTAGCACCAATTAATCATTACCCAATATTACAAAAGTTTTTCCAAATTGCAAAATTACCAATACCAAAATTTTGTTTATAGCCCTCTATAAAGTGACATTTCATTTCTTCCTCTTTCTTGCCTAACATAACAATTTCCTCCATACACTCTTTCTTTTCCTTCAATTTTTTCCCCAAAAATGGGAACAATGGAAGTAGAAGCTCCCATAACCAAATCACTTAAAGAAGAAGATGTAAATGAAGATGAGCTTTCTCCGATTGAAGAAGTCCGATTAACCGTACCCATCACCGATGACCCGACCCAACCCGTATGGACCTTCCGAATGTGGATCCTCGGTGTACTCTCCTGCGTTCTTCTCTCTTTTCTCAATCAATTTTTCTCTTACAGAAAAGAACCCCTCATTATTACCCAAATTACAGTTCAAGTTGCTACTCTCCCCATTGGACGGTTCATGGCAGCTGTGTTACCCACTACTAAATTTCGGATCCTCGGGTTCGGGTCGAGAGAGTTCTCGCTGAACCCGGGTCCGTTTAACATGAAGGAACATGTGCTTATAACAATTTTTGCAAATGCTGGGTTTGCTTTTGGAAATGGATCTGCTTATGCCGTGGGAATTGTTAATATTATTAAGGTTTTCTATCGCAGGAGCATTTCTTTTGGCGCTAGTTGGCTGCTCATCATTACTACACAGGTTTTTATATTTTTAGTTTTCTTTTGTGTACGCACATGTTTTGAGCTAGGATTTATCGAAGCAATCCTTTTTAGTTTTATTCTCGAGATAGGAGTAAAGTCGTGTATATTTCATTTTTTTTTATTTTTGTTTCCAAGGCAGAGATAGCAGCTTCAGATTCAGAATTTTTATTAAGAGATTGAGTGGTAGTTGGTTAGAATCGTGAAAGTATTTTAGTAATGTAGTAACTAGTTACGAGAGAATCTAGGTACTATTGATGCACAAATTAATTTCATATATTAGTTATTCTACTTATTATTATTCATAAATAAATATGAAGATGCTCTCATAACTAAACATACAAGATTAATTATGCACATACAAAAATTAATATATGGATAATTTTTTTGTCTAGCTATCAAAATCAAACTATCCCTAACATTTTTGGAAAATAAAAAATATAGCACTTGAATTTTCGAAGCTGGAAGATGAATATTGAATTCCCTCATCTATTAAATTAATCTCTAGTCTTATGTTCAGAAGATTCAAAAGTTATATTTATTTCTTTTATATTATTTATTTTTATTTTATCACATATACTTTGTTTTGAGTCGAAAATCTGTGAAAATAATCTCTTTATTTTTGTTCTTAAGATAAAAATAAAACTATGTACGTGCGAATTACAGTGAGAAGAAGAGGAGTAAAACATGAAAATTTAATTAGGTAATTTTGCTCTTGACAGCTACGATGAACTTTGTTTTGGAGACACTGGCATGTGTAATTTGTCTTTTCTGATTTGCGATACACACAAGGGAGCATTATGGATTATAACTTAATTGGATTTTGATTGGTTTTATCTTGGAAAGCTTGATTAATTAATGTTTTGGTTTTGAATTATAATAATAATTGAATTTTACACAGTAATGTAATAGATTATTTGTACTCTTTTTTCTATCGAGTTATAAATAAGTTCATGAAATATTAATTTTCTATATTTCCTTCTTTGTCAAGGGGTGAGGGGAAAAACTTGTCTAGACGAAATAAGTGTAATTGTACGAGTAGAAATGGAGGATAGTAGTATATACGTCGATATTATTCTTATGTTTGAGGAGTAAAAAAAATTGTTTTAAAAAGCCTTCCAAAAATAAGCGGAGATTATTGGCTTAAAATTATACTATGTATTTTACTTTATTAAATTTCAAAATTTCATATTATTCTGGTTGCTTTCGTTGTAACTTTCAAGCAATATTCAATTCTTGTTTAAGGTATCTTGTTAAATTCTACGCACTTTCTTCTATCGTCAATCTTATGTCTACTTTTTCTAACTTTATTGTTTTATTATATGAAGAGGTTAAACCTCCTCTTTTTTTAGAGTTATGCTTAGTACAGTAACATATTTTTCTCATGATAAGTAACACTTCATATACAGGATGGAGCCACAGGTGTTAAAGCATATTTTTTCGTCGAAAATTACAATATAAAGTAATAAAAATTTATATAAATATTGATATTTTTTATCACAAGTTAAAAGTTTAATGCAGTGGTTAAGAGGTTATAAAAATTATTTGAGGTCATGTGTTTTATTCTTGGTAGCAATACATACATTTTTATTTGACACCCGATATTAAAAATTCTGACTTTTGAGTATATATATTCGATGTACACTTTATTTAAATATATTTGACACCTCTTATTAAAATTTTGGATTTTGAGCGTATTATAATATATATTCGGTATATACTTTATTTATAAGTGATCTACACAAGTCAATGTATACCTTTTCATGTCTCTGTCATTATAAATCATTTTTATGTAAATAAAATATAATTATATTTATTATATATATTTAAAATGATTTCAAATAAATATTGATGACTGGAATCTAATGTAATGTACACGTTATTTGGGCAGGTTTTGGGATACGGTTGGGCTGGGCTTTTAAGGAAATACGTAGTTGAACCGGCACATATGTGGTGGCCCAGTACACTTGTTCAGATCTCCCTTTTCCGGTGCATTTTTCTCTCTTTTACAGTTTTTTTTAAATAATTTTATTCTTATCTTATCCAATAATAATTACTAGCTGCAAATTGCAATATGATAATTGTCACACTTTTGTTTCTGCTTACTTTAAAAATAATTGTGGATTGCGAATCTTATTCTGGAAACTTGTCCATATAACGTTATTTTCTAAAATTATTATTAAAATAGTAAGCCAGTGGTCTTTGGTTTAATCGGATATCTTCGAAGAACTTAAGAACTCCCACCCAAAAAAAAAAAAAAAAGTTAGTGGAAAAATTGAACATGAATTTTATTTCACAGTTCACCAGTTTTGTAATTTGTTGTTGGATTCAATTGTATTTTCTTAAATGGATTGGTGTGGGAGTGGGGGTTGGGGGGGGGGGAGCATGATATAGACTATAGTAATACAAAACTTAGTTTTCAATGTTGTCTTTATGGTAGACCATCTCCGTACGTAGATGTTGACGATCACTTATCTTTTATTTCCACTAACTGGGCTATGATAACTAATAAGTTGTCGTATTATCTGTTTCATTCGAGAAAGTCAGCTTAAAATTAAGCAAACATGTTTGTAGTCTCGTGTCTGCTTCAAGTAGCTGAAGTAGATACGACAATCCTAAGCTGTTCAAATAAGCGGCTTCTTAATAAGAAAGAAATAAGAGAATGTATTATATACCTAAAAAATAAAATAGACATACGTACATACAAGAATCTAACAGTGATTTAGTTTCTATGCCAACTTACATCTGTAAGAACGCAAAATGTGACAATGTTACCGCCATGTCCATTCATAAAAAAATGAAATTCATGTTGATTTTGTATCACCTGTCAACATGTGGTTGAAATCTCTGTTTCAAATTTGGAAAGTTTAAATAATAAGCAAGTAAATCAATGTATCAAAGGGTGTGCAATGTATATCATATCTTTGGAGTAGTTATTCTTACTATTATACTATAGCTAATAAGCACTCTGACAAATTCATTAATTTTATAGTGCATTGCATGAAAAAGAGGATGATGATGACAATGAATTTGTGAATACCAAAGGAAACAAACGGCCCATGTCGCGTGGAAAGTTCTTTGTGATTGCACTTATATGCAGCTTTTCGTGGTACATATTCCCTGGTTATATCTTCCAAGCTCTATCGAGTATTTCATGGGTGTGCTGGGCGTTTCCAAAGTCTGTCACAGCTCAACAGATTGGATCAGGTCTGAATGGCCTCGGAGTTGGGGCGTTCACATTAGACTGGGCTACTGTAGCTTCATTCTTGTTCAGTCCTCTTATTTGTCCATTCTTTGCAATAGCCAATGTCTTTGTTGGCTATGCCGTGATAGTGTATGTCGTGATTCCTATATCCTATTGGGGGCTCAATGTCTACAATGCCAAAAACTTTCCTCTATATTCCTCTGACTTGTTCACTGCACAAGGTCAGGAGTATGACATATCGTTGATTGTGAATAAGCAGTTTCAGCTGGATCAAGCCGAGTATGATAAGCAAGGGAGAATAAACCTGAGCCTTTTCTTTACTCTTACTTATGGATTTGGATTTGCCACCATTGCTTCTACACTTACTCATGTCGCCTTGTTTTATGGAAGGTAATATACTCCTCATTTTCCTTTCCACTGCATTAGTCTTGTCTTGGTAATTTTCTTGAATTGATAGGGAAGTATTTTGCCTCCTATTGAATCCAACTGATGCATTTGTTGTATTTCTGAACTTGTATCCCATGAAGAGAGATTTACCAACGCTATCGAGCTTCCTCAGAGGGAAAGGTTGATGTCCACACGAGACTGATGAGAAGATACCAAGACATACCTTCGTGGTGGTTTTACTTGCTTCTCTTAATGACAACTCTGGTGTCACTTGCCCTTTGCATCTTCCTGAAGGACCAAGTTCAGTTGCCTTTCTGGGGACTCCTCCTTGCAGCTGCACTTGCTTTCATATTCACGCTGCCCATCAGCATCATTACTGCAACCACAAATCAGGTAACTAAAGTGCTGATCTAGCCTTTTCTTTGGATGTCTAATAAGATCAAAAGGTTCCAGAAGACTGATTGTTTTGTGGATATTGGTTTGTCACATCAGACTCCAGGACTAAACATAATCACCGAGTACATTATGGGGACGATATATCCTGGAAGACCTATCGCTAATGTTTGCTTCAAGACCTATGGCTATATGAGCATGACTCAAGCAATCTCCTTTCTCAGTGATTTCAAGCTTGGTCATTATATGAAGATACCTCCACGTTCAATGTTTTTAGTTCAGGTACATTTTTATACATAATTGGTTATGCAGAGTTCTATACCTGCCAATACTTCAACGTAGCTAGTAAATCTACAATGACAGTCCAAATTCAAGAGTTTAAGTGTTATAATTCGATAATAGAAGTGCAAAAGCTCAAATAACTGGTAAATTTGTTGTCATATGGGTTCGAGATGTGGAAACAACCTCTTGCAGTAATGTCGGGTTAGTCTACATATAATAGACTATTGTACTCCTGCCCTTCACCGTACCCCATACATAGTGGGGGCTTAATGCAGTGAGCTGTCCTTTTTTGTTTTATTTCAAAAGTTTGGATGAAACAAAAAGTACAATCAGAACCAGAACATGAAATTGGATATCGAGATGGATGTTAACTCATGCAATTTCTCTGGTGTGATTCTTTTCTTGTTGAATCACCTCATGACATTCTCTTTGTTCCAGTTCCTTGGAACCATTATTGCAGGAACTGTTAACCTGAGCGTTGCATGGTGGCTCTTGGGTTCTATTGACAATATATGTCACCAGGATAAACATTCCAACAGCCCCTGGACTTGCCCCGGTGATCACGTCTTCTTTGATGCATCAGTCATTTGGGGTCTCGTGAGTCCTAGGAGGATTTTTGGTCATCTTGGAAATTACTCTGCACTGAACTGGTTCTTTCTTGGGGGATTTCTTGGACCAGTTTTAGTATGGTCACTACATAAGTCATTTCCGAAACAAACATGGATACCCCTCATTAACCTCCCTGTGCTTCTTGGAGCAACAGCTTATATGCCATCAGCAACTGCACTCAACTACAATTCTTGGATTTTGGTTGGGACGATTTTCAACTTTTTCGTTTTCAGGTACAGAAAGAAATGGTGGCAAAGGTACAACTATATACTTTCAGCAGCTTTAGATGCTGGAGTTGCCTTTATGGCTGTGTTGCTCTACTTCACTCTGGGGTTGGAGAATAGAAACATACATTGGTGGGGAAATCATGACCCTGAGCATTGTGATTTAGCTACTTGTCCTACAGCAAAGGGCATATCTGTAGATGGTTGTCCTACTTTTTAGTTACTTTGGTTCACAAAATGTATGGTAATTCCCCTCTGAAATCGACAAAGAAAGGTGAAGCCATATAGCTTAATTGTTGAATTCACACGTATGAACTTGTATATAACTTTACATTCCTGTATGGTGAACTAATCAATTTGAAGTTATACAGATTGGGAAGTAAAGTGCTACTATACTTCGATTTCTGGACTGATTGTCTGATTTCTTTATGATAATTACGAATATTGAACAACTTAACTGACAATATTTAATTTGTTCCGATGTGATTTTGTCTTCTCGTAATTGATTAATCAAATAATGTGTAAAATCAACATTCTGTTTATGGCAAGATCCACTGGGGGTGAGGGTGGCCTAGATTGAAGTCATCATTGAACATGACGCTTGTTTGGTGGAGTGAGTTAAGAAATAAAACGTGTGCGCTTGGCATGAATTATAACTTTTGACATGATGATAAACATTTAATCTTAACAAATGATATCAGAGCAAACACATTAGTTGGATTCCCAAGAGCAACATGTTGCGTGATGCTCCAGAAACCGAAGAGTCTCCAGATTGCTGAGTTCTGCCAAATATGGATATAATAGAACTAAACAGGAGTTATTACAAGTTATCTATCTCCTCAAAACAGCAACCCCTTGACCAAAGAAAAAGCTGTATTTTTTTTAATTCTTCACCTGGTGTTCAATATCTGCATTTGAGTTTAACAATCGCACCTCATATCAGTGCCCCATTCGGAAAGAAGCACTTCTTGCCAAAGATTTTTTCATATCTAGTGCTCGAATCCACTGCACTATTTTCTTTGGTGATAAAAAACTGCATGTTTATTCAAAGGACTGATGTACGTCATTTGTACTTCTAACTAACTACCTACTGCTTCTGTACTCTTGTCATCACATGTAACAACTCTGTAAGACTCTTCTTTCTCCCCATTGTATGTACAAACTCACCAAATATTCAGCCTGATGTGTGCAGTTTGACCTGGTTTATCTTTCTGAGTGTGCTGCATAAGAATCTTCAGTCTATCATGTAATCTGTAGTAGCTTTTGTGTCTAATCATGTTAATTCATTTCTTTTAGGAGTAATTTAGTCATGTTTAGAGATTTGTATGTCACTATTTTTATGTTGTATAACATTAATCTGAGATAGCTTAAATAAAGCAAAATAAATAAAAAGCGATATAATCGACCCTAGCCTGCTTTAAAAATCACATATTTTTCTGAATCATCATAGTTGATGATGAATAATAAGAGTAACATCTTTTCGTAATAGAAGATGAGAACTAGAGCATCTAGGAGCTAATAGAGCTCAACTGACTTAAATCTATTTGAATTTTTTACGAGTTTTAAATCACAATTTCATTTTCCATCAATCTCGGATGGAGCCAAAGATTGACTATTTTTTGGCCTTGGAGTATGATGGAATAAAACAAATGGCTCTTTAAACTATCTGCGTTTTTTTCATTTGTGAAGTAGCAGTTAGTCAATGCAACTTTCGACGCTCCTCA
>JAABOM020000084.1:23689704-23709776 GCA_011800125.2 Solanum clarkiae | reverse complement strand
CCCATATATATATATTTAATATTATGATAAATCTATTATTTATTATAATTTTAATAAGTTTTTACGTATAAATTAATACTCCACAGTAAAATTATTAGATTCAAATGAAATCGACATCCAATTGTATGTGTAATTTCACCCTAATATTGCTAATGAATAATAAGTGTTTTCATAATGTTTCACTGTTTTTAAATTTAAATAAACCTTTATCTTTACAGTATTATACATGCCTCAAAGTTATATTATATAAAACATATATTATAAAATATATATACACTCCGTAACCTTTTTCATGGATCCAAAAAGAGAGATTTTATTGAACGCACCTTGTAAAGAAAAACCTCCGCCACTTGCACTAACACTAATATTTTATTGTGCTTCACAACTATGAATAACCATAGATAAATTCGAAATTCAAATTTTATATGTTTAAAATTTTAGTTCGCGTATATTAAACCGACTATATTTTTAAAATATGAGTTTGTATCCATGATTTATTATATTTATATACATAAATTTACATCTGGAAACAGTCGCGTTATATTTTTAAACATAGGGGTCAGACTGCATACATCAGACCCCCCCCTTACCCCGCGATGGACGGGAGCCTTTGAGGCATTGGGGTAATGTTGTTGTTGTATATACATAAATTTACACTATGTCAAGTATTAGGCTCAAATAAAGGCACAATACATAAATATATATTTTTAATTTAATGGTTAATATTTATATCCTCAAACTTTAAATATACACACACAAAAAATATATTAAAATCATCTTTGAACTTGACGCAGGTTATTAATTTTATCCATGAACTATTGACAATCTTAGAAACACCTCTCTACTTGACTAACTAAACTAAAATACACTTCAATCTACCACAAGTGTTAAAAACACTCTTTAACTTGATAAGAATTTAGGGTTGTATTTCACTATTATTATAAGATCAGGGATGTATTTAAATTCAGTTAGTAAAGTAGAGGGATATTTTTAACACTATCAATATTCGAAGATGATACTAATAATTCATATCAAGTTTAGAGGTATTTTTAATACTTCTCTCTACACAAAAGACATTTAAATTTATGTAAATTCAGATACACATATCACACGTGATGTCTTACGCGTAAGCACAAGTGGCCGTCGATTTGTGTTATACTCCCTCTGTCTCATATTAACTGAATTTATAAGGTAATGCACACATATTAAGAAAAACATTTAAAGACAAACTTTACACCATACTTTTCACTATTGCCCTTTGTAAAATCATAAATATATATTGTAATTTATATCCTAGAAAATATAAAAGTTCAATAAATGAAGGGTAAATATGGAAAAAGTTTCAAACATTCATCTTGAACTTTGAAAAATTTAACTATTTCGAACTTTGAAAAAGGCCTAAAAAATTCACTTAATTTGAGACGGAGGGAGTACTACATAAAATTTACTTGTTTTTGTTTATTTTAGTGTTATACAAATTTAAGAGGCAACTTGTGTTCATATTTAAGGACGTAAATATCGACTTAGATCAAGTTAAAAGACGGAAATACACGTGTCTTATGTCATCAAATGAATGTGGTTACAAAACATTTGTCGCACTGCCTTGGGAAAAGCCAAAGCCGTTTAATGGAGCCGCGCCACACTGCTAACTCATAAATATAATCTTTCTTCTAGAAGTCAAATTCTTAATCAAGAACTCCACGTGTAAATACAATAAAGAACCACGCACTCTCCTTACTATTCTACAATACCAAGCGAGAAACATTGCATTTGAAACAAAAACACAAAAAATTTATCAAATAAAAAGTAACAATAAAGGGTCATCAGCTAGTAGTAGTAGTAATAATTAATTATGTAAAAGCAGATGTTCCCTGCCTACCTGTCCTTTTAATTCAATTTAAAAATTGTACAAATTAGAAGACATTTATTTCTCTTTCATGTCAATCTAGCGACAACAGAAAGTGAAATTTGAATCGCATTTGGTCTAAAGATTTGTTTATTGGTGTGAGAAAAATTAGAATCTGTACGATTAGTACACAATTAATTCTTTTTTATAGGTGTATAAGATCTATGGTCACCTTTTATTTTCTAGGAGACCAAAATAAAAACTAAACAAATACGTGAAACCTACGAAAGTCATTAACAACTACCTATCACAATTAGGCAGATGAAAAAAGCAAACCACTGAGAAAAGGATCACATGGATATTTTTTGACTCATGAAGAATTTCATAATGACTGGTAATAAGTACGTATATATATTGTTATAAAAATGGAGTCGTGGAGATAGCCGAAATCGAGGCCAAAAGGGGGGGAAATTGGTTAGTTATTTGCCAATGGATAGTTGAAACGTGTTGGTTTAACGGAGGATTTGATTATGCTACGTGTTGAGAAAATAATGCATCGTAAAAGTATAAGAAAAAGAAACATTACGTGTTGGGTGTTTCCAAACGCAAAGATATTTTGCATGGGATCGAATAGAGTACAGGTCTTTGTTTAATATCTAGTCTAAATTATGTAAATTTTTTTTAATTATTTGATAACTTTAAAGATAATTATCATAATTTTTAAATAATATTATATCTTTTAGAAAGAATATAATTTAGAAAAATATTAGAAGTAATTTGAATCCTAATTATACGATAATCCAAAATTTTTTCTGATTTTTAGTTTCTTTTCCTTTCATAATTAGAATCCAAATTATACTCTTTCTTTCTCGTAGGTATTTTATGATGTTGGTAAAATGACATTATTGTGATTCTTGTCTTTTCTTTTTATTTTTATTCATTTTGTTTTTCTTAAATTATTCTGTTGATCTTCCATTTTATTTAAAAAAAACTTAATCTATGACATTCATATTTATAATAATAATAATTCTAATAAAATATGTAATAAAAAAGAAGATTTGAAAGAGATGAAAGATGTAGGGAGTTGTTCAAGAGATTTTTCATCTTTACTCCCATGTTCCATTTTATGTGGCACCCTTTAAGTTGACATAGAATCATTCTTAAATATTTATGTGGCTTTTTATTAAGAGTAAAAAAGAAAATTTTAAAATTAAATTGTTTTTAATTTGAGTAAGATGACATTTCATTTGGGATAAAAAAAAAAAGGTATTAGATATGGAGGGAAATATTATATACATAAATGAAGCATTTAATTATGAATTCAAATGTTACATTATCATTGAATTAATTTGAGGTCAACATAGAAATCTATAAACTTTAAATCTTGAATTTGTTTAAGTTATATGAATGAGTTCGAAATGGAGAAACAACAATAATAACAAACTCAATGTAATTTTATCAAAAGGATCCTAAAAGAATATAGTGCATACATAGATTTTATCTCTGTATGTGAAGGTAGATATTAATTTCAATAAATTTTTGACTCATAAAATTTTGAAAAAAAAAATCTAATGAAACTAAAAAAAACAAGTTATATAAGTAATATTTTAAATTCATTGTCTCTTGCTCGCTAATCCAATCCTCCAAATCTCGCCTCTTGATCGTCCCCACTCTCCCACCATATGCCCCCTCATAATGTTTTACTAGATTAAATATTTTAAAGATAATATTTTTTTTCATTTACTTATCAAACATGAAAAAAATCTAACTTTCTTATTTAAGTGAAAAAAGAAATTTTTTCATATTACACATGAACTTTTATGTTTTTATTTCTGCTGTTATTTCTTTTTCTCTTCTTATTTCATTTCTTTGAGTGATCGAAAAAAATCTTTCTTATTCAGGTGACAAAAAAAATCTTTTCGTATTACACATGAACTTTTATGTTTTTATTTCTTCTATTATTTCTTTTTCTCTTCTTATTTCATTTCTTTAGGTGATCGAAAATGAGACCTAAATATTTGCATGGCATTTCGTAAATTATAATCTTTTCAAAAATATGTAAAAGGATGCAGCCAAAAACTTATAAAATTGATCAAGGCACGATTAAAAATAACTTTGGACTATACATAGATATTACCATTCATCTCAAATCAAATATTATGAAGTTGGACAAAAAAATTATTTTAGCAGTATTGAAAGTTCAAACCTGCCTATTAGATGATCACATATTTCTGATTTTATTGTTTTGAAAACAAGAAGTTGGTAGAACTAACTCATGCAGAATTTTTGAATTATCTTAATAAAAGATAAATAAGCTTTTAACCGAACCTAAAATTACCCGCCCCCTCCCCCCAAACCCCCACCAGCAGCTGTTTCTTTGTCTGCGACCAAGCAGCAACATAATTCATAACGTTATATTATGTTGTAAGACAAAATTTTAATATAATCCACGTGTAACTATAAAAAAGGACCACGCATTCTCCTCTATATTCTCCAAGATTACAGCCAAATATAGTTAGGTAACCATGGGAGCTCCAAAAAGTCACAATTTCTACACGTGTCACTATGCTCCTAATCTGTCACATTTTTTATTTATATTGCCTATTAAAAAAATAATGTTGTGTTTTGATTATCATATTCTTTTTTATTATCTGTCCATCTTGCATTTGATGCTTGCATAAAATTCGATTATTTTGAATTTGAACTGTACACAGCCTATTTAGGGGAAGCGTTTCCTTTTAAAGAGTCTTTTCATATCTAGGGATCATACAAGAGATCTCTAATTAAACTTCATTCACTACGATGATATTATTTATATTATTATGTAGAATACGTTAATTTCTTTTCCTTAAACTCCCTTCAATAAATTAAAGAACAAGAGTTACTCTAAATAATCACAATATTATAAATGTATATGTACTTCACTTAAATTTTCTCTACTAATCAATTAACATTTACTTCGAACCAAATGACAATAATGTACTCAATAATATTAGTTTTTTAAAATAACAATCATTTTAAGTAATTCATTTTTAATAATAGACGACATGTAAAAAGTCCGAAAGGAATACATATAAATGAAAAAAAAAACACAAAGGTTTAATGTCACTAACTAGCTTGTAATGTGCATAATTTAGAAATACTCGTTAAGAAAATAATAATTACCATAAATATTTATCACATTATTTTTGGCAATTGATATTAAGTTTTAGGTTTTAAAAAAATAATTTAGAGTATAGTATTTAATTTTAAAAATAAAATATAGAAACAATAATGCTGTTTCTTGATATATCAAAAAGTAATAATTAAAAATAATGTAAAAGATGAGGTTCCCTGCCTACCTGTCACGTGAGACGTGTCAAGTCTTTTGCCTTCCAAATCAACTTAAAAATAAAAAAAATTAAAAAAATTATGAAGATATTTTTTTCTCTCTCGTGTAAACCTAGACAATGGAAAGTGAAATTCCAATCCCATTTGGTGTAAACATCTGTCTATTGGTACGACGAAAATTAGATTCTGTACAATATATTATATAAATATAACATTTTTTTAATTTTATATAACATCTCTGGGGAAACCAATAATAAAAGTTGTAGGGTGGTGAGGGGATATGTCAGGGTTATAAGAACAGTAAATAATAAATTTTAAAAACGAATGTACCCAATCTCTGTTACGCAGGTGAAAAATAAAAACACCAATGAGAAAAAGGTCACATGGATTTTGATTGCTACTTGTAAAAATTGGGCTATTTTCTTATTTTGACTGAATATAAACTGTACTCCTCCATTCATATTAGTAAAAATAATTATATAAAATTAAGAAAGAATTTATTAAATTATTTCATTTTTTCCTTACGATTGTTCCCTCTACTTCAAAATAATTGTTACATTTTAATTTATGAAAGTTAATTTATTTAATTTATTAAATTAAATTAAATTAAATTAATAATTTAAAATTAAATTTTAATTATTCAAAAACTATACTAGCAGTATTTCAAACGATTTTTTTTATATCATTATGATAAAAAATATATTTTAAAATATTGATCAAAATTCACATCGTGAACTTTCAAAATAAAAGTTATGACAAGCATTTTGAAGGGAAGTAATTCTTTTTGAAAATGTAAACAAGTTTGTAAAATTATTAAGAGAAAATTAGTAAACTATTTTTCTTATCTATCCTTTTTTAGAAAATGTATAATTTTTTCAGAGACAAGTATTAAAAACACCCTCGAACTTGTCACGAATTATTAGTTTTGTCCCTAGACTATTGATAAGCTTAAAAACACCCCTTAACTTGGTGAATTAAGCTTAAAACGTCCCTAATAATTCGTGCCAAGTTCGAGGGTGTATTTAAGCTTACTTTGTTAAGTTGATGGGTGTTTTTAAGCCTATCAATAGTTTAGGGACGAAACTAATAATTCATGCCAAGTTCGAGGGTGTATTTAAGCTTAGTTCGCCAAGTTGAGGGGTGTTTTTAAGCCTATCAATAGTTTAGTGATGAAAATAATAATTTGTGCTAAGTTTGAGGGTGTTTTTAGTACTTCTCTCTTTTTTTAACCTAAATATACATCTTTTTTAATCATGATCTCTAACATTTTTTATCATTGATTTTTTTTTTAAAATCCCTTCTTGAATACAGCACTCTCCTCTTCCTAATACTTTCCTATCTCCTCTCGAATACATCCATTCTCTCTTTAATACATCCTTCCCTCTCGGATAAATCTCTCCCCTGTGTATACAAATGTCTTGTCTTCTCTGATACATCCCTCTCTTCTATGTCCAGTACATCCCTCTCTTCTATGTCCAGATGTCTGGTGATACATTCAGAAGTCCAGTTGTATGCCGAATTTCATATATATATTTTTAAAAAAGTTGTAATTAAAATAAAAGGAAAGTTAATGTAATACTTTTATATAAATTAAAAGTGGACAATTTAATATGGAATGAAATATGTACTTTTTCGTACGTGTGAGGTACAGTAATGGACTCGTGGATATTAAGCCCGAAATCGAGGCCCAAATGTGGGGAATTTTGATTTTTTAAACCTTCTACTCTCTTCTTCTATTTTAAAAAAAAAAAAAAAAATTGAAACGTGTTGGTTAAAGGGAGGATTTAGCAACATGACGTGTTAATTAGGAAATAGGGTTTCTCAAAAAAAGTAGACATGGGAACATTACGTGTTAAGGTTTGTAAAAGATACGAGAAAGTTTGGTACGGGATTACTAATTAGAATAGTATGGACATACTTTTTTGTTTATATGTTTTTATTTACTCTATTTTACAATTACAACCAGATTAAGAATAGATTAATCAAAATTGTGAAATACACATTTTGTATATATGATGGAGAACTTAGAGAATAAGCTAGTTTTTTGAACAAAGTATTGCAAGATATGAAATCATATAAATTATTTATGGTATGGTTTATACTTTTATAGTATAAAGTATTGCAGGATATGAAATCATAATAAGTTTAAACTATGGTAATGGTTTATACTATATAGTTTGAAGAAATAAGGCAAGATATATGCAACGGTTTGCCTAAATAAGAAGAATAAATTTTGAAGTTAGATGGTAAGAAGTTTATTTTTTGTGGTACCTATAGTGAAAAAAACACCTAAGGTATCTTAAAAGATCGTTCATAATGCAATAACATCGCTTAAATCTACTTAGAGAAGAAACTTTCTGCTCTTAAATACTTGATTCCATACTCCAGAGTATCGATGACTCTTCATGATTGTTTTCCTCATTTGTAAGAAAATTGATCACATTGGTTTGTCTCCTTCCAAATATATCTAATCGTGGCTCTATTGACCTACCCTTTACAACAATATTTACAATCTTTAATGATATAGGTCTAAATGGATACAGGAGCTTGAGAGTAAAGTTGTAACAATCCTAGTTTTACAATGGAACATTCAAGTATTATAATAATAATCAAACTCAATGTTACAATCAAAAATAAAACTAACAAACATCTTGTAGAACAACAAAGGAATAAAAAAGAATAGATCTGAGAAAGGGAGATGAGGAGTTTAGACTCAAGAAAGAGGATGAGAGGACTTAGACAATTTTTTTTCTTCAACAATTTGCTTAATCCCTAAATTACATACAACTGCCATATTTATGGAACCGTTAACATGCCCACTACTAAATCGGATCCCAAATTAACCTGACCCTATTGCTTATTATCGGTCCAATAGCCTTTCTCAGCCTAATAACTATTTTTGTGATCTTGGTGTCCATATTGGGTTGCTTGCTTCATAACAAAAGCAATGGATTTCCACTTCTATAAATTCATAATTCATTTCAAGTTATGATATTTAGCCCTTTGATTGATGCTCCAACTCTGTAGTAAGGGTTTTTGAATAAATAAGACATTTTGCGTCATAAGAAATGACAAAGTTTAGAATGCCTATAATTATAAAATGCATACGATTCAAACATTTAAATTTATTCTTCTTAAATGATGGTGTGATGGAAGAATGTAGAACATAGTTTACAATGACAATTGAAGATGAAAATGTTACAAAGATACTACAAGACGGGAAGATAACTAATATTGGAATATATTAAAATGAAAGACAATATTTATAAAAATTTTGTCAAAGTATTTTATATGAGAATATGTTAGGATGAAGTAAGTTTAGAAACTAGTGACCAGGAAAGGATATTTACCCTCCTTTTATTCTCAAACCATATTATCACTCACCCAAATTTTGGGTTGGTGGCGAAAAGGGAAATGAAATGTTCATCAACAGGGTGAAAGTTTAGATAATCAATTAATCAAGCTATTAAGATTTTTTCACTCATTCATTTCGAAATATGAAGTTCAGAATAAGTTGACAAATGAAGAAGGAAATTCAAATTGCATAAATTCTTAAGACACTTTAACCTTGGACTGATTTTGATAATGAAAATTTTGATCTTGCAAGTATAATCCTAAAATTGATGAGAAGAATCATGTGCTTCCTCTTGAATATACATTTTGAAATAATTCCTTTACCAAAAAAATATGTCGTGAAAACACTAAATAAAATAAAGAAAAATAGATATATTATGGTATAAAAATATCAAGAGACGAATTAGATATATGTATACACTCAACTTGTAAATAAAAAAATATGGCATCAAGAAAATGCACAGAGACGAGATGTTTAAGACAAAAAGTACTAACAAACCTATGTATTATTGTAAATATTGGCACCACCATATGTGACGCCCTTAAATATTTTGAGCCGCTCGCACGCTACATTGTATATTCAACGACTTTATAGTCGTGATCAAATATCCGGATAATCTTTAAGAATTCGTCTTGATGGGGATAATGTTGGACATTCTCAGGCAGCGAAAGTTTTACCAAAATAATATGCTTACATGAATTATAGATACTTGGGTCGGCAAATATTGTTTAGAATACTATATTCTGATTTTTTAGATTAGGAGAAACTCAGAAATCTGTTCCCAATCCAAAAAGAAGAAGAAAATCGCTTATCTTGAAATAAATAAGAACTCACGTGACTTTTCCTATTCTTTCTTAGAAATAGAATTTTGAATTCTAGTAAAATATGGACGCGGTAAGGATTACAAAATTAATTATGGGGGGCTTCATATTGTGAAAATAATTCCAATTAATTTGAATTATTCTTACCATAAAAATTACAAATTATTCCACTAAAAATTCGTAATAGCACTTCTCCATTTATATTTCAAAATTTTCCATTAAACACTTAGGCAATTTCCCATGTTAAGATTGCAGATACTAATCAATAAATTAAATTATTGATGTATTTAATTCAATGATTAATTTACTTTAGAGCAATGCGTAATTTATTTCATGCACTAGATTCATAGATCTATTGGTCGGGTTTGCACATGAAAACTTGTAAGCTTCTCTGTCATCAATCTCTATATTGAGACATGAATTTCATCAACTAACTAATTATTTAACCAATATATATTATTATCATCCAATTTATGATACATATTGACTCATCCAATTAATGTTTTTATCCTCCTCCTTGACTAAAATATATTTTTTCATTTATATCATAGAAATCAGAATGGCGAAACTCTCATTTTCGATAATGATTTACTTGGCGTGATTGCATTTTTAACTTATTTTTTCCTTTAATTATTTCTTTTTATTATCTTATAACCTTATTTTATTTTTTATCCCATCATTTTATGATAATTTTATTTTGTATTCTATTTTTCTTATAGATTTGTCTTTTAAATTTGAAGTGCGACATTGCTTAACAACAGAAAATAATATAATATGTTTAAACATTTGTATTCATCAAATTATACAATACATACAAGATATATAACAATCGTCCAAGCAAAATGTTTTTTCTTCTGTTCCATTTTTATTCGAAAATTATGATATTCAAACTTCTAAATTTTAACGGTAAATTTCAAAGGTAGAAGCTTTTAAGTCTTTTGAATTTCTTTTTACTATATATTTAAAATTTTGTAAACAGTCCTATTAACGATATAAATATACAACTAAAAAGTTCACATTAAATTGTTTCCTAATTTGACTAGTTGTAGGATTCCTTCATGCATGTACTGTTACACTACAAATAGAGGCCCTCTGCCTCCTTCTCTGCCAATTCTCCTGCTGGTAAATTAAGCAAATTGACGCGCAGCTTCAAATTAAAACCCTAGAAATTAATCCTCTTTTTGTTTACGACCTTCTTCCATGGCTGTAAACATGCAACAAAAGGATCCAGAGAATGTTGTTCTTCAAGAAGAAGAAGAAGATGCATCTCCGATCGAACAAGTTCGTTTAACCGTATCGAACGATGACGATCCGTCTCTGCCAGTATGGACATTCCGAATGTGGTTCTTAGGGCTTTTGTCCTGTGCACTGCTCTCGTTTCTCAACACTTTTTTCAGTTACAGAACAGAGCCATTGGTGATATCAATGATTACTGTCCAGGTAGCGACGTTGCCGATTGGTCGTATAATGGCTAGGGTGTTACCGAAGAGGAAGTTTAGGATTAGATCATGGGAGTTTTCGTTGAATCCGGGGCCGTTTAATATGAAAGAGCATGTATTGATTTCGATTTTTGCGAATGCTGGTTCTTCTTTTGGGAATGGACCTGCTTATGCTGTTGGAATTGTGGATATTATCAAAGCTTTTTATTTCAGGAACATTACCTTCTTAGCTGGTTGGATTCTTGTGGTCGCTACTCAGGTTTGAACCTCTTCTAATTAAAGTATTTTTCTGCATTGTCATATAAATCCATTAACTTTGCAGCAAATACCAAGTTTGAATTCGAGTGGTCGTCAGTGAAATCATTCGTACCAGGATTTTGATTACGTTAACTTCATGAGGATGTCACAAAATTAGATATATACATGAGGTAGTGGTAAGGTCTGTGTCCATTCTACCCTCCCCAGACCCCATTCCACTAGGTATGTTGTTGTTGATAATAAACGTGGATCTTCATGTCAATTATATCGATCGATCATGGAAGAATCTATTTAATTTGCTAAGCCTGAATGAGTCACATCATGAAGATGTTGTGAGCCCATGTATTGCATATTGGTGTAGTTTAGTCAGACTCTTAGTTTCTATTGGAAAATCTTTGAACATGTCGATACTTTTCAACTCTTCATGTCAATTAAAGCGATGGAATTGTTCGCATTCTTGATTATTAGTTCCTTAGTATTTTTCATCTAGGTGAACAATTTAAAAGAACTTCAAAATTTGCATACAGATGTAATGGTCTTTCCACATATATACCCCTCAAGTTTGCAGTAATGCTAATATAATGTTTGTGTATCAGGTTCTGGGATATGGTTGGGCAGGGATTATGAGGAAGTATGTGGTAGACCCTGCTGAAATGTGGTGGCCAAGTAGTCTAGTTCAAGTTTCTCTTTTCAGGTAATTTTGAAAAGAAAATTCAAACTTTTCCCCTGAAATAGCATATAGCTTATTATCATGAGTTGCTCGCGGTCAGGTGCTTTTTGAATTTTCTGATGCATAATTGTTACTGTATCTAATAAATGCATTCATAAATTTGGCAGGGCTCTCCATGAGAAAGAAGGAGAAGGAGAAGGCAAAACCTCAAAAGGGAAATTTTTCTTAGTTGTACTAGCTTGCAGCTTCATATGGTACATTGTCCCTGGTTTTCTCTTCCCAACATTGTCAAACTTATCTTTGCTCTGTTTGGCCTATCCCACATCAGTTTTAGCCCAACAACTTGGTTCAGGCATGAAGGGGCTTGGAATTTTATCCTTCACTTTTGATTGGTCAGTTATAGCATCATACCTTGGTAGCCCTCTAGTTTACCCCTTTTTCGTCATTGTCAATGTCATTGTGGGCTATATTGGAGTTGTCTATATACTAATTCCAGTTTCTTATTGGGGGTTGAACCTCTATAATGCCAAGAATTTCCCTCTATTCTCCTCGGAGCTATTTGATGCTCGGGGGCAGATATATAATGTTACAGCCATTGTTAATGATAAGTTTGAGATAGACAAGGGATCATATGCACAGCATGGACGCATACATCTCAGCACGTTCTTTGCAGTTACTTATGGCCTGAATTTCGCAGCTGTTATGGCTACTCTCTCTCAAGTTGCTCTGTTTAATGGAAAGTAAGTGATTGTTAACTATCTCTCTCTCTCCCCCCCCCCCCCAACCTTTACTCCACTTTTTAATCACTTATTCACCATGATGGATCTAGATTAGATGCCTTGACAGAAAGCACTGCATCTAGCTTGGACTTTATGTGTGTAAGAAAAAATTGGAACATAAATAATCTGCAAAAGACTAAACAATGGAACGAGTGCAGGGGTTTATACTGCTAACCTGGGAACTGGACATAAAGGCTGAGGGAAACCAAACGGCTAGCACTCTTGTTGATATTGTAGGAACACCTCGACTATTTTCAGATAATTTTCTATGCTGGTTAAGGCTTTGATAATGAGTTAACTAACTAGAATAGAACTTATACATGAACTGAAAAAAAAGAAACTCTCTTAGAGAGAAAGAGACAGACAGAACCCGCCCCCACCCCCTCTTTACTAGGCCAAGTATTATTTAACTTAGACATGGTTCCTATTGGTTTGACTCATGAATTAAACTAGAGCTGCTAAGAGAATTATACTGATAAGTTCACTGAACAGGGAAATAATTCAGCGATTCCGAGCCTCATACAAAGGAAAGCCTGATATTCACACAAGATTGATGATGAAATATAAGGACATCCCTAACTGGTGGTTTTACCTCATGCTAGCACTTTCATTGGCTTTGTCGCTTGTCCTATGTATCTTCATGAAAGATCAAGTTCAGCTTTCGTGGTGGGGGCTTCTCCTTGCAGCCGGTGTTGCTTTGATATATACCCTACCGATAAGCATCATAACAGCCACCACAAACATGGTTAGTTTTGCAAGTTGAACATATGTTTATTACCTTTTGTGGATGCATTCATTCTCCTCTATTAAACAAATTTTTGCTTCTGATGACAGTCACCAGGATTAAACGTGATCACAGAATATATTATTGGTCTGATAATCCCAGGGAAACCAATAGCCAATGTCTGCTTCAAGACTTTTGCCTATATGAGTATGAGCCAGGCTGTTTCTTTTCTCCAAGATTTTAAGCTTGGTCATTACATGAAGGTTCCACCAAGATCAATGTTCATCGTTCAGGTATGATTTCTGGTTTTCTTCCTCTTCACTTGTTTCCATTTGTAGGATAAATCACTTGCCCTGGTCAATGGTTAGTAGCATAAGGAGTCAAATCTATTGATCATAGGAAGGATAAAAAACTATAGCAATTGTACTGTTTCTTGATACCGCAAAAGACTGACTGGAACTTCTATTTCCTAAAACAGTTAGTTGGAACCATACTTGCTGGTACAATCAATATGGGCGTCGCATGGTGGCTACTTAATAGCATTGACAACATATGCCAACCTAACTTGCTTCCTCCCAACAGTCCATGGACCTGTCAGAGCGATAGAGTTTTTTTTGATGCATCAGTTATCTGGGGATTAGTAGGACCAAAAAGAATATTTCTAGGCCTTGGAGAATATAGTGCTCTCAATTGGTGTTTTCTTGGAGGTCTTGTGGCACCATTATTGGTGTGGTTGCTACACAAATCGTTTCCACGCCAAACTTGGATTAAATTGATCAATGTTCCAGTACTTCTTGCAGCTACAGCCAGTATGCCTCCAGCAACATCATTGAATTTCAACAGCTGGATTATCATTGGAACAGTGTTCAATTTCTTCATTTTCAGATACAGAAAGAAATGGTGGCAAAGGTACAATTACGTCCTATCGGCAGCACTAGATGCTGGACTGGCTGTAATGGGAGTGGTTCTGTTTTTCTGCATTACTCTTTGGAATGTTAACTTCTCTTGGTGGGGAACAGGTGGAGAGTATTGTGATTTGGCTTCTTGTCCCACAGGCAAAGGCATTTCTGTTGATGGATGTCCTTTGACCTGATTCTATTAGGTTTTTACTTTTATTAGTATAGTTAGGCTCCACACCGATATGTCCTGTTTGTATGTCTAGTTAAAACTTTTATATAAGCTAGTAGTTTTTCACTAGCACCAAAAAATAATCTTGTGCGATCCGAATATTCTATTTTCTTTTATTATTGAATTGATTTAATCAAAGTACTGATAAATCAATTAAATAATTCAAATCAATAAGCTTTTACAAAGTTTTTTTTTCCCACAACTATGTACTTAGAAATAATTAGTTATGAATTGTGGTGTATGGTCACACTCTTTTCCCTCTCTGGATCTTCATATATATAATACTGTTGCTGCCCCTAGTCTGGCGAAATGCTTTTCCCGTTTGATATACTGGCAAGTTGAGTTATACACAGTATGAAACAAAGTCACAGAAGCCCTAAAATGACAACTGAAATTAAGAACAAACTGAAAATCAATGAGAACTTAATCACAGTACCTTCGGAAAACGAGAGAGGAAAGAACAGCAAGGGCATAAAGTGAGTGGTACGGGCCATAAGGCAGTCCCGAAGAGATCATGATCATTGAATGTTAAAAATTCAGTACCACCTAGCCTTAATGTTCTACCAAAACTGAATAAGAAACAGAATTCCATCTGTTACACCCTATATGTTGGCTTTCATTAATCATAGGGTATTTGAATATAAGCTGCATCACACACAAATGGTATGTCTGCATACATCCCAGCAAGGGCGCATCTTATGGACTCTAAAACTGTGAACAGATAGGCAAATGCAAGGGCGGTCCAAAAGAGCACGCCAACCTTGCCCCAGTATACCGCAAGTGGCATCCAACGGCTTATAGTCCCAATAACCTCCAGGGCAATGTCAAATAGCATCCCCATCACCACATGAAACCTAAAGAAATGTGGCCATTCCTTCAGATAGGCAAATGTGAGGGCGGTCCAAAGGAGCATGCCAACCTTGTCCCAGTATACCGCAAGTGGCATCCAACGGCTTATAGTCCCAATAACCTCCAGGGCAATGTCAAGTAGCATCCCCATCACCACATGAAACCTAAAGAATGAGGCCATTCCTTTCTCCTCACTATACCAAGATAAGCAACAAAGAAATATGCCATTAAAAACCAGTTCGGCAATCTCCCAATAGCTCCCAGGAAAGGGTATGTCAAAAATTCAAAATCTTCCAAGAAGGGGTGGAGATGATATGCTGTCTTAGCATACATCCAAGTTCGTGAAGAGGCATCAAGTAAGGGAGGCATGCTAAGGTTCTCCACCACCACCTTGGCTTTTTTGTCATTGGACAGAATCTATAAGTATAGGGGACATCCTTCGATATTCTAGGGGCAAAGGAAAATTGGTTTCGCCTTGATACCTGGGGTAGCATTCAAAAAACCACCATATCCACCGCTTAAAAGAAGTGATGATGCAGAAGAAAGACCAAGGAAGCTGAATCCTGCACTGAGAACTCAATTTTAATAGGGAAACAACCTTTAAATCTTTCAACTAATAGAGCCAACAGAAAATAATTATACCATAATCTTGTACAGATAATATATATTGGCTTAAAGATCTATTGACCACTTTGTTCCCTCCTTATAATACCGAATCCTCTAAAAGAACTGCATGACATACTGCACTCCCTTAAACCTCTAACTTTGCGGTAGCTGCCTTTGCACATTTATCTGTTTGAAGTGTGTGGGAGTAGCAAAAGGAAATGGAGCATCTCCAATCAACAATATCCACCAGACATGGGTGCATAAGGAATTCGAGCCATTTCAGTTTTAAGTTATTGAGAAATGAAGAAGTATATTTCTCCTTAAGACAAAGAAAAGACCTATATGTTAATCCAGTCATTAACTTCCTTACTAGCATTATTACAACTTCATGAAGAGCTCAACTGATAATTAGGCTTCCCAACCAACAATCATAAAGATACATATTTTAAAGATGCCATATCACAGGCTTAAATATTCAAACTCGAATTAAATATCCTCAACAGTAGGCCCTACAAGAACAAAGCCAAGATTTTACGCAATTCTTAAAATCAACAAAAGTGGCTGGGAGAAGAAAGGAATAGGAGAAAGAAATAGTGATAAAATGTCATCTTCACAGGAATCTTAATTGAACAACAGTTAATGATTTTAAGACAATGTACAAGATCAGAATTAATAAGACCTATTGAGAGCAAATAAGCATTTATAAAAGGAAAAAAAAATGGCACTTATACACTTAGTAGACTGAAACGTGAAATTTTCAAATCCAAACCTCCATTAACTGAAAACAAACAGGCCTAAGCAGAAATAACATAAGTATCAGATCTACACTTCGGTAAAAATCAGCTTTCTCAAGCTAAAGAACAAAAGCATGGTGACCTCATTATGAAACCAAATATCAATCTAGTAAAGTTGCAGCCATGAATATGATGCAACAACAAAAGCCATTTTAGTAATGCGTTTAATTTTAACTTCAAAGTGCAGAATGAAAATAATGACATGCAAAAAGATAGCCATCAAGAATTCACACACCTTTGGAAAAGGATGGTGGATACTGATGAGGTGCCAGTGAATGTCTAGCACATGCGACTAAAACCTTCGAAGGCAACAGAGGGATGCATGATGATGCAGATCGACAGGACTTGGAGCTACATGCCTTATAAGGTTAACAAATACCCCCAGAACTCAAGGAGCATCCATTTAGGATCATATTGAAGCCCTTCAAGAAGATCTACAAAGAAGAAAAACACATAGCATCTTAAATGCACTGGAATTCGGGTAAAAGACCAAGATGAAAATAGAAGGATCTCCATAAACTCTGCAAAGAACTATCTGAACAAACATTTCAATGTAAATGTTAAAGGAATAAAATACAAATAAACATGATTGACTATCGAATCCAAAAGCTGGAAACTTTACCATCAATAATTACATAATATGGAGAGTTCAAAATACAACAGGAAGTTTGTTGTTATTCATAAGAACACAATTTTATGAACTGATGACCAAGACAAACCTTTTGTAATGTTTTCACTAACAGAAGCCTCAGGGGTTTTCAAAATGTATAAACTACAGTCGTTTGTAAGTTTGAATAAAATACTAGTACCATTCCGATTAATGGACCAATGCTACTTATTGTCCATATAAAGAGAGTAGTTTTACATTCAAAGTTGTCCCTATTAATGTTAAAAAAGGAGGAGAAATTGTCCTTGGCCTTTAATCCAGAAGTAAGAAGTGGTGCACGTCCTTCACCAATGTTAAGGGAAGAATCATTCCAAGAAAGGCAGGATGTAACAATAATGTCCTAATTTATTGATCCATATCACTTACAGTCTAAAACGGCATAACTAATGTTTGCTTTGAACTGTGATGGGAACAATACTGTCACTGAGGCAGTATTGTTTCTACAACAATGATGGAAGAGTTGAAGAATGGCAGAAGAAAAACTTCAAAAACAAAATAACGCCAGAAACACTCAGTTTATTTGTTAAATGTTGAAAAAGGGCAATTGAAAATAGCTGCATGGTTTGGACCTTGGACAAGAGATGAAAAGACATTACATTAGGGTGCACAAAACCAACAAGAAGCAATATCAACAACCAGATCCAACTGAATTGAAATAGCTATTTTAATCAACTGCAAGAAATCAAAATGTTGAAACTTTTCTTATCCAAATCAAGAAGAAACTTAAATTTGATCCAATAAATGTTCAAATGACAGATTCAACTAAACATTACAAGATAGTACACTAATTACTTTCTGATAGCCGAAAAATAGTAGCTTTTATTGAGAAGGAAGCCAACAAATAGCTACAAGGCGAAAACAATAAAAATCACCACAATATTCAACAATAAGCTGGCATTGATAATACACCATTTTATACTTCAAAAAAGCCTCATTTCTGCCCCAAAAAAAATCAAAAGTTAACCAAAAATAGAAGGAAAAGAAGGATTAGGTACCTAATTGAAGAGCATAGTGCATGTAACAGAGAGTGCAGAGTGTGATCGAGAAAGGAAGTTCTTATCTGCTTGGCGAGGCCTCCCTGGTGGTAAAGGGTCAACAAGAGGAAGATGGAGTTGTCATGGGCTGTCCTTTATGCTGTATGGGCTTGTGGGCTCCTATAAATTTTACAAAATTTAAAGAAAAACTACTTAATTACACAAATATTCATCTTAATAATTAATAATTTCATATCAAATTTCAAATCAGATACACCTAAAAATATATCTTTTTACAATCAATTTTTCTTTAAATGATGAATACATAAGGAGAGATATGAGCAAGTAAGAGAGGAAAGAAAGCAAGTGGAAGAGATAAGGTATATTCCAAATACATGTATCTGAGATACTAAATATATTTCAAATATATTATAATAATTACAGATCTATAAGAAGAGAGACAAGCGAGAGAAGGAAAAAGCTGAGCAAGATAGGAAAGAAACGAGAGAGTCAGTGTATCTCATATAAATACTAATCTATTTGGATATAACATATCTTATAATAAAATTACACCTAATATGGACCTCATACAATATAATGCAGGACACATTAAATACATATATTTTGAGATATATTATGTAATGCAGGACACACTAAATATATATATCTCGAGATCCAAATCTGAAACAAATGATCAATTCAAAACTCACATAATTAAGCCCTAGCCTAATAGAATTTGTGTTGTTTATCAAATTTAAAATTAAAAGCACATTGATCGGAAATTATACCCAACAAGTCAACAACCTTAGTAATGAGTACTTTTGAATTTCTATCTTTTACTTGCCTTATGGATAAACTTTCAAGGATAAAAATTAAGACAGGTTAAATTTGAAGTTTTTCATAATTTTCAAAGTTCAAACTATCTACCTCCAAATCATTCTTGTGAATCACTCATTATTGAAGGATGGCCACTTATTAAACCATTAATTGTAAAAAAAATAGTCATTGTTTATAAAGTAGTTCAATATTCTAATTTTTTAAGTAATTATAAATTTTTTATAATGATACCTTTAACTAAAGTACAGGAAAAATCATCACAAAAAATTCTTACATGTCAGTTTTAGCACAATCAACTGAAATTTTAAATGATTATAACTGAAATTTCAACTTGCTAGAGTTTTGGGATTCAAAATATCATTCTCTCCCTGAATTTATGTTTAGTGTTTATAATTAAATTTTCACACTAACAAATAAATTAACGCTTTGCGATTTGGAAAATTAGTGAATCCTTGAAATGATAGCAATCCAATAATGAAATTATTTAGGATAGAACGAGACACAAAAAATCATCATAGTTCTCATATAAGATCTTATTTGGCATATAAAAATTACGTTTCAATGTTTGATATGTGTAAAAAAAATTGAGTACAAATTCAAATTTTAGTCAACATGGATATTTTATTCATATCAAGTACATGTTCTGATTTCTGAATGGATATTGAGATGTTCTACATCCCTTTTATACCATCCATTTATTAAGATGTGAAATTTCAACTTAGAGGAAAATATTTGTTTAACTTATACTCTCTCTGTTTTATTTATATGACATTTTTTTATTTTTAGTCAATTTCATAAAAGAAATAGTATCTTTTTATGTTTAGTAGTAATGATTTGACTTCAAAAAACATATTTTATTTATAGTCAGATAAATATCTCGACCTATTTTATGTGAAGAAAAATAATTTTCCAAATTCTGGAAATTGCTTTCTTAGAGTAGTGAATTATGCTTCACTAGCCCAAGACTCACAACCACAATTGAAGAAGAACGAAGA
>JAABOM020000084.1:23654424-23678136 GCA_011800125.2 Solanum clarkiae | reverse complement strand
TCTGATAAGAAAGCGCTCTTAGTTCAGTTCGGTAGAACGTGGGTCTCCAAAACCCGATGTCGTAGGTTCAAATCCTATTTTGGCAAGTGAAAGAAGTTACAAGGGTTCCAAAACATAGTATAGTTAATTATATGTATGTAAATTTCCATAAACATATACTATTAGGCCTTATACAAATTTTATAACAAATCTCACATATTATCTACTCAATTCAACATCTGCTTTCTTTTTAATGCAGTTGTGCGAACATCTATTGACCATAACTCTTTAATATAATGTGTTTTGAGATAAGAAGATTAAGAAGAAGTTGAGATAAAAGAAGGGAAAGTTTATAAGTTGATAGGTGATGATGGCTAATGACTTAGCCACTATTCTTTAGGAAAGGTTGGCCTCTTTAGAAAGTTTGACAACACTTTAATTTACAGAAGAGAAAGGCTTTCAATTGTAGGATAGCCTTAGGTTTACAATCATAGTGGCTGAGATGAAGATAAGGCCAAATCTCGTATATATGGTGGAATTGTTGATGAGACAAACATATGGGATATGGTTACCTATAATTTGTGGTCCCATACATAGCATTGTGTAGTGAGATTAATCGAAAAGAGGGAGTTTAGAGCATGGTCAGATTCTGAAGAGGGCAAATATAAATCTTGGGGATTGGTGGAAGAAAGCCAATTACCAATTTGGCAAGGAAGAATTTTGTGCTTTTTTAGGAATTAAGATTGGTTTCTTACCATTCTAGGAGATACCAGTAAACTCTAATTTGATATGAGACAAAGATATCGACAGTGAGTAATAAGGAGCATATGGCAAAAACCAAAAAAGCTCCAAGAGTAAGTAATTTTTGACTACGATTTAAGCTACGCCAACCACCAACATACCCAATGAAATCCCACCAAGTAGGAACTAGGGAGGGTAGAGTATACGTAGACTTTACCACTATCTCATGAGGGAGACTGTTTCTGAATGATTCTCAACTCAACTGAATCTACCTCGAGTAAAAAAAAAAAGAAAACAATAGATATAGAATAACGGCTAAAATGAAAAGTAATGTCAATTATACGAGAAAAATAATAAAAGTAGCAAAATAATCGAAGAACAATAACAACACAACTATAATTGCTCGAGTAATCCTATGACTAACATAAAATCGTCAAAAGGTAAAACAACATTCTACTCTTGCTAACTTTTTATACTAATATTCGAACCTCCACTTCTTTCTATCTAAGCTTATGTCCTTGGTGATATGAAGCTGCGCCATATCTTGTCTGATCACCTCCCCCATATTTTTTGGTCTACTCCTATCCCTCTAAGTAACTTTTAAATCTTACCTCTCACACCTCTTAACTGGAGCATCGACACACCTCCTCTGCACATGCCCAAGCCATCTCAGTCTCATGTCTTTCATCTTATTTGCCACAGAGGCATTTCCCACCTTCTTTTGAATAACCTCATTCTTAATCTTGTTACTCCTAGTATGTCCATACATCCATCTCAACATTCCCATTTCTGCAACATGCATCTTTTGAGCAGTCGATTTTTTTACTAGCGGGAACTCCACTCCATATAATAAAGATGGTCTAACTACCATTCTGTGAAACTTACCTTTATGTTTAGGTGGTACCTGCTTATCAAACAATACTTTACGGACAAGTCTCCATTTCATCCGTTACTCTACAGTGCAATGCGTGACATCATAGTTGATGTTCCCACTGCTCTAGTCGAGTGGCAAGCCTCACTTTCATGTTTGCATTGTCCATTGCAACATTGAATTTGCACTCCAAGTATTCTGATTTGGTCCTACTCAATTTGAACCCTTTGGACTCGAAGGTTCATCTCCAAACCTCTAACCTATCATTAATTTTGTTTGGTGTCTTATTAATCAGTATTATGTCATTCACCAATAACATACACCATTGAACCTCCTCCCGTATAGACCGTGTTAGCTCATCCATCACCAAGATCTTACGATCTCCTTGATATCGATGCCTTTCTTAGACTTGGATCAAGCGCTTCCTTACCATTTAAAATCTACATTGGCTGAAACTACTTTTGTTTACGAATTTGACAATTTAGCAAAAAGAGAAGGGCTTAGCATAGATCCTTGGTGTAGTCTCATCTTAATAGGAAGATGCTCCGAGTCTCCTCCGACAGTTCTGATCCAAGTCTTGACACCTTCATACATATCCTTTATCACCCTTATATACACCATTGAGACATCTTTAGCCTTCAGACAACTCCAGAGGACATTCCTTGGCACTTTGTCATACGCCTTCTCAATATCAATAAACGCCATATGGAGGTCCCTTCTTCTTTCTCTATATTTCTCCATCATTTTCCGCACAAGATAGATTGCTTTAGTAGTTCATCATTCTTTGAAATGGATACACCTATCCTCACCCTTATTTCCACCACTCTTTTCCAAACTTTCATAGTGTGGCATAGCGATTTGATGCCCTTGTGATTGTTACAGTTTTGGATATTACCCTTGTTCTTATGCACTGGAATCATTGTACTCTACCTCCATTTGTTGAGCATCTTAGTTGTCTTCAAAATAACATTTAACAACCTAGTCAACCACTCCATACCTACCTACTCAGTGCCCTTCCAAAATTCCATCAGAATCGCATCAGTCTCAGTTTCTCTCCCCTTGCTCATTCTATTTATAGCTCCTCTAATCTCCTCAACCTTAAAAACACTTCTAGTACCCAAAATCCCGAAGAATATTAGAGTGTATCACAATCCCCAGCACAATGTCTCTGTCTACTTTCTCATTTTACAGTTTGTGGAAGTAAGCTTGCCACCTTTATTTAATAGAGGTCTCGTCCAACAACACGTCACCTTCCTTATCTTTGATGAACTTCACTTGATCCAAGTTGTGCGCTTTTTTCTCTTTCTTTTGCAATCATATACAATCTTTTTTCCTTACCTTTTTCCCCTATTTCGGCATAAAAGCGTTCAAAAGTTGCCATCTTCGTATTCGTAACTGCTGACTTCGATTTTGTCTTTGCCATCTTATATATAACCTTAAGATTTCACTTATCATCCTTATCCAGACACTCCAACCACTTGTATAGGCAACCTTCTTAACTTTTACTGTCTTGAATTTCTCCATTCCATTGCCAATCTCTTTGACGATCATCAAAGATCCATCCTGGGACCCCTAGTCAGTAGTTGCTTTTCTAATGCAACCAACAATCATGTTTTATATATTGTCCACATCCCCATTACTACTCCAAGACCCCAAATCAATCAACTTGTCCCTAATCTCCCGAGAAAGGGTAGGAGTCGGGTCCCTCCCATCTAATCCTTGGTCGGTCATATCGTCCTCCTTTCGTTCATAATCTCCAGTCTATCAAAAGCCTATAGTAATATTTTCACTCGGAATAACCTTGCAATCCTTATAAAGGCCTCTATCACCTTTTCAAAAGAGTAAATAATCTCTCTAAATCTTGTTATTATTCTACAAAAGTAAACTAAGTGATTTCCCTCTTCGAAAAACACGAGTTAACGATAACCAACTCAAAGGCTTTAACAAAATCTAGGAGTGACGCCCCACCTCCATTCCTCTCCTCAAAACCAAAGCCTCCATAGACTTCATCAAAACCATTAGAAGTTGTACCAATATGACGATTAAAATTTTCACCCGTGAAAATCTTTTCAGTGATTGATATACTTCTCACTATCTTATCGAAATTCTCCCAAAAGAGCTTTTTGACTTCCTCATCCAAACCCACTCGAGGCGTATAAGCACTAATAACGTTCACAATAAGTCTACTGATATTTAGCTTAATCGTCATCATCATATCATTGATCCTCTTAACCTCTACCCCCACTCCCTAATTTCCCTGTCCACTAGAATATCCACTTCATTCCTATCCATGGAGTCTCATGAGTACCCTTCTGGTCTCCTGAACACAAGCTATAATAATCTCTCCTCTTAATACTTTTCACCAGCTTTATCGACTTCCCAGTAAGTGACCTTATGTTTCCCAATCCTACTCTCAATGTAAGAAAACCCGACCCCCTCTTACCCCTACTACCTCTCGCCTCCGACTCCAACCAAAGACATGACCTTAGTGCACCATTCATTCCCAAAGCCGCTAAAAAGGATAAACTGAGAACAAAGAAATAGAGAGACTACAGTAAACCCAAAGATGCCTGCGCTTGAAATCAACATCCCAACAAGATAATAATAGACAGAACAATAAAATATAGAGTATATACCACACAATATCCAATAATCAAATACAAGAAATCAAGAATAACAACAGGAAGTGAAGAAGGAGAAAAAAAATCAAGACAACCACTCTAGAGTATGTGTACACCTAATCCTAATACAATAGAAACCCACCTATGCAATATATGACGTTGTGGATCAAGAGAACAAATAACTCGGCCTAATAAACAGATAGACTGCGACTTACGCTATGACCCAAAAAGGTTCAAGTTTTTATGTGCTAATTAAATAGAAACTATGATCATATGGGGTGTATTGGGAGGGGCAAACTGGTTAAGGAAGAGAGAACTACAGGGGAGTGAATACGTACAGTATATGGGCCATTGTCACGATGGGGTTGAAGGAGTGAATTGTATTGACTAGTTTGCTTGCACGAAAATAAAATGAAAATAATACCAGATTCAATTAACAAAAATGTGTGAAAAGTAACATGCTTTTGGAAGCGTGGAGAATTCAGTTGAGTGAGCGTAAAGGGTTGGGAAGTTAGGGTCAAAAATGGAGTTCAGCCAAGTGTGGATGGATTTACTTTGTTATACCCATTACCAAGTTCTTGGTCCAAGTTAACGAGCCACATGCTTTTTCCAGAAGCTCAACAGGTCTATGATAAGGTTACCATTTATTTCCATGCTGTAATTACTGTTATTGAGGTGGTCATCAAAGCTAAAAATGGTACAGTGATCTGGGGTTATCTGAGATCCTTGTTGCTTGACTGTTGCACGGAAGGCAGGACTGCTGTAGATGTGTTTCATCTTCGATTTGCTGACAATACTATTTGATGTTTTGACCCTTAGGCACATCAACTCTGCTACCTGTTAGACATATTTTTGTCTAGGTAGCTTTATATTTGAGTATCCTATTTTGTCATTATCCGTCTTATATTTGTTACTTTTATTGTATTTACATACTGTCATTTGCTTTTCATTATTAGCTGTTCCTTTTTTCTTTTCTTTTCCTTTTGTTTTTTTTCCATATCTAGTATCTTCTGCTAATGGGGCTTGATTTTTGGGACGAGGGTTTTCCGGAAACAACCTCTCTATCTCTATCAAGTAGTTGTAAGGTCCGCGTACATTTTACCATCCCCAGACCCCCAGACCCCACTTGTGGAATTCCACTGGGTATGTTGTTGTTGTAAGCTTTATATTTGAAGATAAACATGAAGTGTGAAATTTGTCTAGTGGGTAAGGAAAATTACATAAAATGACTTACATTGATCCAAATCAAAAAAATAGAAAGACCAAGTGAGATCCTTATTGTATGGTTGGTTCCCCTTCTGTGAAATTATCTGGGACTAACTGCAACTTGTCTTTTAGTTCTTATAACCTTGCTATGGTGTTAACTGTAAAGCTACACTGGTATTGAATGATATTCCTTTGGCATATCTTGCAGGATTAGAGCTTTATGCTGATGTGCTGTTTTCTCTTTTTCTCTGGACATTTCTTTTTGTTCTTAATTAATGTCGAAGTGTCATATTTTCTTACTATTAAACCTAGTCTCATTTTGGAATGGATTTCTGCCTCGTAGATTTGGTGGCTAGTTGGCTATTTTAGCATTTTGGTAAATGACAAATTAGTTGGTCCTGTTTGAGCTAGTCCAGATTCCATCCCACAGATAGTTCTGGATGTGATGGGAATCTTTAGGCATTCATTTAATTACATCCTTGTAAAGTGCATCATAGAAGTTCCAAGTGCTCTTATATATTGCATAATACTCCCTCTGTTCTATAGTATGAGGGTCAAAATACCTAATTTGCACTTTCTCAGTGTGGATTTTGATGTAGATTCATTAAGAATTTGTAGTAATATTTTCATATTTGAAAGCTGCAAAACAATTACGGCTTTTCGCAAAAGTTAATAGTTCAAAATATTTAATAGATTTTTTAAAAGAGTAAAAGTTCAAAATATTTAATAGATTTGTTAATCGGACAGAGTAAGTACTAGGTTTAGAGGGCCCTTTTGATTTTTTTTTGACAAAGGTAACACTTAGAGGACCCTTTCGTTAGATGTGTCAGAGGAATTATTAGGTTTAGAGGATAGACGACACAAATTTGATACTTCCGTTAATGATATAGTTAGGTTACAATTAGTGTTGTTAATGCAGCAGAATTGACTTTTTACCACATTGTTCTAGAATAGATTCACATGATTTACCTGTGAATATATGACTTTATAAGCAAAATATAATGGTTATGATGGACATCAAAATAACAAGTTCATAATAAAGAAGAAGAGGAGAAAAAGGGCCGTGTATGGTCAACCAAAGATCAAGTGGGGTGCCTTGACTAAGGATAAGACTTAGGAGTTGTGGGAGAAGTTGATAGCAATGGTGGCCTACGGGAGCAGTAGGGACATGAGTAGTATGTGTCCATGACTGCAACTTGTATTTATTGAGCTGCTAGAGCGGTGCTAGGGGTCTTGAAAGGTTACTCCAGTGGACACAAAGCAGATTGGTGGTGGAATGAAGAGGTCCAAGGAAAAGTGGAAGCAATAAAGCGGCATATGTGAAGCTAGTGCAGAGTAAAGACGGGAGGAGAAGAGGACGAACAAGGATGGGTAAAAGTAGGTGAAGGAGGAGGCAAAATTAGCAGTTACAGCGGCAAAGACTGCAGCATTTTGACATCTTTATGAAGAACTTGAGGACATAGGTGGGGATAAAAAGTTGTATAGGATAGCCAAGGTGAGAGGGAGGAAGAATTGTGACTTGGAGCAAGTGAAGTGCACCAAAGACGTGGATTACATGGTATGGCGGATGAGGCTCTTATTAGGTGTAGATGGCAGACATAGTTTTGTTAACTTTTGAACAAATAGGCAGACATGAGTATTGTATTGAGTGATATGGAAAGCTCGGAAATCATTGAGATTTTGGGTATTGTAGGCATGTAAAGGTTTGTTGTTCACCTGCCTTAAGCAATGTTACATTTTTAGAATGGTTGTAGTGGGTTAAATCATTTATAAAGTTCAAAAATGTCTGTGAAGTTCTGAAAAGATGGGGTAAGAAAGCTTGGAATGACCTCATACTATATTGAAATGACACCTCAAATTGGAATTTTAGGCAGTAAAAATGATGTTTAGAGATAAGTATACTATTTCTATGCCTGTCTTGTCAATAGAGTAATTTATTAATGCTATGGTGGAACAGTGCCTACTAGTATATTTACCTTTCAGTAGTTTTATTTACTTAGGTCCTCTAAATAAAATTGCACATATTATGTTGCTACAAGACAATTTGGAAGAACCTGAAGATGGGTGTTTGAGAGAATACCATGTTATCTCATTCAAATATGGTGTTATAGATCCTCGCTGTGTGCAAGAGGCTATCCTTGTCTGGCTTGTTTGGAAAAAAATTGATCTTGTTACTATATTGATGAAAATTGTTAGTATTTATCTGACATGCTGCTGCAGTTAACTCTAGATGATCCTTTTTCCCCTCTTGAGTCAGGCTAGTTTCATTAGAATTAGTTTGACTCTGCAACTTTAAGAACCGTACCTCACTACTTAGAGATGTGAGAATCATCTTCAGTGTTATCCAAGTGCTAGTCAATAATCTCCCCCTCTTTTCTGTCTATTGTCTTGAACTGAGAATCCTGACCAAAGGAGATTGTGAAATTATGTCTTGTATTGTCCTGTTTGAAATTGCTGTTGCTGTTGTTATTGAGCTTTGGTTGTAATAAATGTTCCAGCCGGTTTTGGTATTGGTACTCTATTGTGCTGATTATTCCACGGAAGTCTAAAATGAATCTTCTGTTTTACAGTTATCCAGAATTTCCCAAATTAATGGGATCATATTCTTTTGTGGTGACATTGCATGCTTGCAGTTTTGCTGTTCAAACAGAAATTCAAATTCCTAGTTTTAATTCCATTTACCTTGTCAGTTCGTAGTACCCTACCCACTAAAGTTTGATAACTTCCATGGAGTTTTTGCCTTTTTACTGTCCTAGTTATATTTACTACCTAATAGTACTTTTTCACTTTTTTTTGACAATGGTAACAGTTATTCCTTCATTTATGTTCTTGTAAACTCCATCCTGATAGCAGCTGAATAGTCTTTCATGGTGAAGACTCCACTCTTTTTTAGATGACTATGTTTTACTTGTATTTTCCAAAGTAACGCAAAGTTTTCCTAAGATGGACTTTATGCTCACACCTGTCATGACCTACATGATTCTTCCATGTTAATTTTAATTGTGCAATTCATTGCTGTACAAATAGGTAATTTGATGAGACTGTCTTCTGTCCTATAGAAAATTTGGTGGTTGATTGTGCATGTCATTAATGCAGGTTTAGCATTGGAGTCTTTGAGATCTAGAAATAGCTGTTTAAGAAGCACTTACTGACTACAGCAGCAAAGAACATTTGTGGAGCATGCTTCATACATTTTCTGTTACTTGGGCCCGAGTGTCTTTCAGAAACAACCTCTCTATCTCCATGAGATTGGAGTAACGTCTGCATATACTCTACCCTCACAGATCCCACCTATGAAATTCACTGGGTATGTTGTCGTTGCTTCATTTATTATCTGATGATCTTCCACTCTGAAATTTCTGGGAAGAGCATTACTAGTATAAATTCCTGTTGTATGTTCATTAGCTCTTGAATGCTGAAGTTCAACACTGGTCTGAAATGAACTTAGTCTGTCCCTGCTAAAGACAGTTGCACACGAAGCATATCGATGCAACTATTGAGGTATGTTTACTTTATTAAGTTACTTAGCTATATGCGTTGTCCTGTTTGCTTTTGGTGTAATTCTCAAGGAATTTCTATGAGGGGTTGCTGTTATGTATAATCTTTTTCTGCTTACATTTCTTTGCTCCCACCCATTTTTTAAGTAGTGTCAACCATTTTATAGCTATTTGAAAACATCATTGAGTACAATCCTAGTATATAGGCATATACATCATAAGCTTGAATTGCCAAGAAAGAAAAAGAATTGTGGAGATACTGTGCCAATGTATTCTTTTATTTGTTATCATCTTGTTTTAAGTAGCTGCGCTAAGGATTACCTCACACTTGTCAAACTTGATGTCATCAACCATATGAACTGAAGACTTTTTCCCGACATCTCTGGGTTCTATATCGTTACTACCATTACTAATTAAAACATAGCATTGTAAGCACAGGCTGCTTCTTCAACATGAGAACTAAAAACTCTTATGTGTCTGGTTTTCACTGCTAATGCAGTTGTAGCCTGCAGCATTTTCCAGTAAGACGATAGTCAATAATCAGGTTAGATACAATTACCATCAGTGCTTCCAGGTGAAGCATATGAATAAGAAATTACCCCAATTCAGTTGTTCCTGATGAATCGTAGTTCTGTTGCTGTGGCTGGCTAAGTTGGAGATGAACCGGAGCATGAGGGTCCTCATTGATGCTTGAACTGTTTGGAACAAGCGCATTTCTGCTCACTCCATTAGTATCTCTATTTCCATAAACCTGTAGTCAACACAATGTAGAAACAATTTGCCAGAGTTCTAAGTAGAATGGTTCGTTCTTTTACTTGATATAAGTATACAAAAGGAAATAATTGATCTTGAAGCATAGAGAAAGCTTTTAGTGATGTACACTGATACCTTCTTATGCAATTCCATATTTTCTTGACGAATTAGGTTTACCTTCTTATATAGGTCCATGTTTTCCTGATGGATGAGGTTTCCCTGCAAGGAAAAAAATTAATTTAGTATCTTGAGAAGTAATCCTTTTTTAGAATAAATTCAGAAGTGTCTTTTATGTTGATTGACCTTTCGGTTTAGTTCTTGTATCTCACCAATAAGAATTTCGTCCTGTAGACATGCGGGTAGAGTTAGTTTGTTTTAATTCAATTACATAGTAAACATTTGATAGATCTGGAAATTTCATACCTTTCTCACACGAACACCACGGAGACTTATTTCCAGTTGGTTCTCCAAGTTCTGCAAATCTTTGACGCTCAGACCAGAAAGCTCTTCACCCATCATTTGTCTATAATGCAGAAATAAAATGTGAAGAAACATGCGATTCCAACAGAAAAATTGACATTTGACTGTCTATGACTTATACATCCTGTTTTTAATAAATGTGACTTCTCGTTTCTGTTTTTAATTTTTCTTTAATGTTAACAGCTTTATGGGGATTTAGAAGCAGTCTATAACACCACTTCAGGTGCACTTAAGTTATTATTGGATTTTTACTCCCTAACATTGAATTGTTTTCTGGGACCATATAGCGAGGAGAGCTTCATAGAATCCTCCAGTGAATGCGTAATTCACTCCAAAGATTTTGAAAAATATTTTTTTTAGGAAAGCGAGCTCCTTGAAAATAAGGAATATGGCTTCCTTAATGAAGTAGGGAAAACAAGTCGTATTGTCTCCTTCCCACCCTCACAACTAGCCACCCACCCCCTCCCCATCCTCATAGTTTAATTTTTTCTTGGAAAAACATTTTCCTCCATACCAAACACATCATTATAGGTCCATGCTAATACTTAATTCATGAGAGACTGAATGTTATTTGATCCTTTAAGACCTTGATCTGAAGGATGATTGTATACATATTGCAAGGATTACGATGATGGTCCTGAGTTCCTCATCCTTTTTGAGTGTACAACCAGTAGCCTTAAATAATCTGAGTATCCTTTCTGCGTCAGCACTTACAGATATAACCTTTTTATGGAGAACCTAGAACAGTTACCTCTGTCATCTTCTATTTTGTGAAATGATGCGAAAAGCTATCAGGTGGCACTTTTTACTTTTTTCAGCAAGGTGGTGATAGTTTAATTAAGAACTGCTTTTTTAGCAAAATTTGTGGTTGACAGGATGCCAATACTCTTGAAGATATTGAAGGGACGTTCCAAATGGCATCCTTGATGAGACACCTTTATATCACTACTAGAGCTGTCTTTTTCCCATTTACATCACACTTATCACAGAAATTATAATATACTCCGTGTTTTTTAATTTGTTTGTGCTACTTTCCTTTTTATTCCGTTTTAAAAAGAATGTCTCTTTTTTTTCTTTTTGGTGATTCTTTAATTCTAAACTTTGAAAAGAGTCATATTTGCATTGTACTCTTCAAAATAAGTTACATTAATCTTTGTTGTACTTTTTGATATATTTTTATTTACAGTCCTACTTTGAGCACACATTTACCCCTTGTCCCCACCTTTATTTCCTACATGACACCCACGTGGATTTTTGTTTCTCCCAATTTGAATTATCCTAGACTGACTCACCATTGAACCCAACCCAGTTTGCATAATAAACCCAACCCAAATATTTGCAAAGAAAAACTAGATGCGTTCGTTCTCAAAGAAATTCGATGAAAATGGCGGAAGTGCGATGAAGCTGTGGTGGACAAATTTTGCCATGAACTTGGGTTTGGAAAAGGGACTCTTAGAGTTTTGATGCACATTAACAAGAAAACTTTTGTGAAAGAAAGATTTCCAAAATGCCAGTAACATTAGAGTGATTGTTTTGACAACAAAAATGGGTTCAAATCAATGGTTCCAATAGCAACGAGGATCATCACTACAACAATTATAATAATACTAGTGATGTATCTTCCCAAGTAGACATTTGATTGAAATTTCTTGTAACTATTTTTTCCGATCAATAATTCAAAATCACTATGTAATGTATCACATATGACATCACAAATATTACACAACTAAAGTACGTACAAGTTCAAAAGAAAAGATTATTTACTTCAAAGGCAGAGGTGGATCCAGAATTTATTAGTTTTGATGGGTTTAATGTCTAGGTTTTCTATAAAACACATTACACTTATAGGACTAAACTACTGTGTATGTTGTTGTTTTCTTATAGTTATGAAATTGTGGTTCAAGCTTTAATGTTTTTTTTTTAAAAAAAAATCATACTGATTTTTCACATATAGATCTATACTTCACATCGAAAATGCTAGGATCGAGTGAGGGTGATTAAATCATCGTTTTCTACATAAATACCTTAAGCCTTCCTAGAGTCTAGCAGTAGTTGCATATTGCACCTAAAGTATAAAAAGAACGAAACTCGAAACCTTGAACTCCATTTAATTACTGTCTAGAAATCAAATATTCTCCTATTTCTTTCTCTTTGTACCTTTGAACTTGACTGGTCTCTTGTATATAACAGCATGCAGCTTATGTGGCTGAAACTTTTGAAGGAGATGGAGAATTTGCTGCCATTGGTAAGATATACAGATAAGGTAAAACTTGCTTCTTAGGTGGAATTCGGGGCTTGCTAGGAAAAAGGGAATAAGAAAAGTCGCTAAGTCAATAGAGTTTCTTACCACAAGTCAATAGTCGCTTAAACTTGTTCTCTTTCGTGCCTTATCTCTTCCCTCACCCTTCTCATTAGTGCACTGTACTCTGTTTATTTCTTCATTTCTTGCCAGTCCCTCTATCACACACCAACCCACCTACGCTAGACATTTCCCCCCTTTTCTCTTGTTCACCCACCAGCGAACATAGAAGAGGAGCACTTGCGGTGCAGTTGTTGGGTACTGATAAGAGCTTTAGAAATGAAAAACAGAGAAATGAGAGGACAGAAGAGGTGGTAAATTCAATTTTTTGCTTTTTTGGTTCTTGAAGAGTTTTGAAGAATAAGAAGGGAGAAGCAGGAAAAGGGAAGTTACGTTTGTTAACAAAATGTTCTGTCAAAAAGTGGGTGAAACGAAGAAAAAATTGGGCATGCTTTAAGGGAACATCTGTAGTTCAAAAGAAAGCTCTGGATTATGAATGAAATAGCTATCAAGGGAATTAGTGTCCATGCACATTCTTTTGCTATTTCCTTACTCCATTAATTTAACATAAAAGTAACTTGTCCAAAAGAAAAAAAGAAAGTGACAACCTCCCAAAAGATCACAACAGTTAAATATTTTATGCAGTGCAATGGAGGAGATTTTTCATTTTGCATAGTAGCTTTGTCATGGGTAAATTCCTATATAAAGAAACACCAACAACAATATACTGGTGTAATCTCACAAATGGGTCTTACTTCTACCTTGTAGAGCTGGAAAAGTTGTTTCTGATAGACCTTCAGCTTAAAATAAAGCATTCCCAAGAATTTGAGTGCAGTGTTGTTCAAGTCTGGATCACAGTGCGCTTAGATCTTGAAGTTCATGTTGTGTAATTTACCTCTCCTAGTTGTTAAGTGTAGTTGTAAGGTGCTACAACATGTGTTTCTTCACCCATGAGCTATGTGTTTAAGAGCATAGCTCTAGACAATAATTATGGTTGACAAAGTGATATATTAATTGTTAAAGAAAGGTTATGACTGAACTCTTAATTATTTGCAATAAGAAATTTGAAGTTTAATGTGATAAATCTAGCCACCAAAACACTTAAAGCTGCATCTTTTCATCTGTTTAATTTTTTTTCCTTGGACTTACTTGCCATGACTTTTATTTCACAAATATAGCTCAATTCTGTTGTTTTATATAAAGAATTATTCTTTCTTTTTTAGCCTTACATTTTCTTGGGTTACATTTTCTATCACGAGCGCTTTCCTTCGTTAAAGCTCATACTTCGATTGAACTTTAATCTTCAAATCCAAACTCTGAACAAACTTTAGAGCATTTTGCTTTTGACTAGTTTGGCAGGTGATCATGTAGTCATCGACCTATTGGGCTTCCAAAGAAACCTTGAGATTCCATTAACTAGACGGAGAACTTGGTTTTGGGTATCCAAAAGTGGATCATTTTCTTATACATCAAAAAACAAAAAAATAATCATAATTTTCATCCCTTCCCAACCCCATCTTCTCCATAGAAAGACCAGAAAACACCTATTTACATTGCCATCTGCTTTTCCAGTCCAATATACACAGTGCTTGTGTCTCTCTACTCTTCCATTCTAGCTCAGTCACTGTATAATCTCCTTAGATAAATTACTTAAGCATCTAATTGATCAAACACTTCTAAGCATGAAAACTTCGACGGGTGAAACGATTAGACTCTTTTGATGTTGGAGTTCAATGAATACTACTGGGTGCTTTCTTATAATATAATTTTTACTTAAATGACTTAAAAACTGCAATGGAGACTATCTAGTTAGCACACAAACTCAATTTAAGAAATTTTACAAACTGCTTAGTGCTTAGCATGCAAGAGAGTCCTTGTGTTTATGCTATAGGTCATTATATAAGTTATTTGTGGAAGTAAGAAATGAATCTAATATTGGAAAACAGAGTTTGAAGGGGAGCCTTGGAGTAATTGGTTAAGTTGCTATCATGTGACCAGGAGGTCACGAGTTCAAGCCTTGGAAACAGCCTCTGGTAGAAATGCAAGGTAAGGCTGCAGACAATAGACCCTTGTGGTCAGGCCTTCCCCGAACCTTGCGCATAGCGGGAGCTTTAGTGCACCGGGCGTGCTCTTTATTGGTTAAGAGAGTTTACCTGTAATTCTCTTGCAAGTTCTGCAGTTGTTGCCTCAGCATTGCCGCTTCCCTTTGCCAAAACTGCTAAGAAGATAACATATTTTAATACATGGCTTTGGTTAAGAACTTTACAAACCATACTTACAGCAGAAGACAAAAACTCTATTCAAAAAACTGATAACCTATACATTGCCAATTAATTCTTCTAAGTCTCCTATATCCCCATCTATTCTGTATACACTTAAAAAAAGAACAAACTAAGACAATTCATCCTAATTTTCAGGAAAGAACTGCTAGTATCTTCAAACTGTCTTGAATTCCTCCCATTTCAAACCACCATCATATACAAGCATGGATGACCTGCCCGCAATCTTCATCAGTACTACTTTCCGCACACACTTCCAGCTCCTAGGACATTCCAATGTTGAACCAGGTATAACCCATTTAACATGTGCACCATGTCTCTTATTTCCTTTAGATTGTCCAAGGATTAGAGATCTGGTTAAGAATCCTTAAATGCCCTGGTTGAATCAGGCTTAGTGCAATGTTTGTTGTTTCTTTTTTCATTGTATTATGGTTTTGCAGTTTTTGGATATGATCTACTTGGTACTTGAATACTTTTACTCTCAGGGTTAAATATGGAGATACTTCTTGTTGGTTTTGTTTCAAGAAATGCATCAAATGCGAAACCTTATTGATCTACTTGTCTTAGAGACAATTATACCTTAAAATGAAGCTTTGTAGCCGTGTAACTATACTGTCAACCTTGTTTCTTGATTGTGTCGTTGATGTCTTCTCATATTAATAAGAACTGGTACTATTGTTTTTGACAAATAAAATTTGGAACTCTTTTCTGCCGCATGTTCATACTAGGATTTTGGAACACTCTGATTCAGGCCGGAAGTTCCACATTAATCGAAGGGTTTCAAGTTTTGAACATGAGTAGATAGCATAAGAGGGTTAAAGATACTCTAACAAAGAGAACATTGTTGGTGTGTCGTGAATCATCCGTTTTCTTATAACCTAGGTGTTCGGGTCAATTTGCACGCACCTCAACTGATTCTATGGGGTACCTACTACCTCCTACTAACTTAGGTATTGGGTAATTCTGTCCACCAACGGTTGTACATATGAAGAGATTCACCAAGTGTTTTTATCTCTGCTAGGAATAGAATCTAAGACCTCAAGGTTCTCAACACACTTCATTGACCACTAGGCCACACTCTTCTGTGCTGATGAATCATCTGCTCTCTGGGTGAATCTTTGACCATTTTCTTCCCTATCTTTTCTTTTCCAATGAAAAATGGTTGTTATCATAAATTTTTATTTTGTCTGAGGGGTATATTGGATTTCCAACTTACAAAGATCAGCATTTAGGAATGAATAGAATTTGAGTCTAGCAGAATTCTGTTTTATCTTTTTTTGCGTTGGAAACACTGTTTGACCTTTCCAATTGAGTTGGCGATAACGCGAAACCTTTGATGAACATTCTGAGTTTCATTAAGGTCAGTCCCTCACTTTATCTATTTTCAGATATGGACCCAACTTGACTGCTAGACCGACAATTTGGATAGACAAGTGCAGAGTGTGGCAAAAAAGGAGGTCAATGAAGAACCGATTGTACCAAATGCAAGCCAAGGAAAGTGAAGGGGGATAAGGTATCTGATTTATCATGGGATGAGAATTTATTTTCCTCTTTCCAATTTTCTGGTGAGAACAAAAGCAACATACTTAAATAAGTGTGCATTTTATCCTCTTCCTAAACTGTCAAAATACAATCTGAGTGGTAGGCTAATGCAATCTAACCACAGGACTATTAAGAAATTCTAAAGAAAAAGTCACCAGGTGGCTCGCCTGAATGTTGAGTCTTTCTCGGCCGTCATCGTCACCTGCAGGGCTAGAACCAATCAAAAGAATGAAATGAAATAATGGTTAGCCTAGGGCGACGAACATGGCTCAAGAGTGTTTATATAAAGCCCCTATCTTCTTCAAGAATCCCTTCTTTAGAAGAAAGATTGTATATATGTCCAATCTCTTGTGGTGGTGAACCAACCAAGATGTGGCCAACAGTCTGTTGCTGAAAAGTCTTGTTTGGTAAGACGGAATTGGACAAAAGAAGCGTAGAAGTGGTAAGTCTGGAAGGCTCATACGGTCTCTAAATAGAAATTTAGATTGGAATATTGTAAATTCAGAGATAAATTATCATATTGATTTGACTCTTTGTAGCGTTTTGTTGTTTTCCTTTTCAGTTGATACTTTCTTACCATTCGGCCACCCATATAACCCCAGTCCACTTGCAGCCATGTTGACCAAACTAAGTTTTTGATTTGACAAGTCATTAGCCCTCTTATTATAAGATTCTCTACCATATGGTCGATATTCCATTCCCCTTAACCATTGGTGCTAATATCTTTTAAATCCTTTTCACAAAGAGGTGTAAAATATAGTACACAATAATCATGCATGTTATAGAAAGAGGAACGAGTAGAGGAACTCTTATTGAACTTTCTTATTAGAAAAGCACTTGGCCCCTATTGAATTAAATTAACATAGAAAGGGATTCATTGTTAGGAGTTCTATGGACTAGAGAACCATAGTCATTGGGGCTATCAATTTTGATATAGTAACCAATAGTTCTCTTGACAATAGTATAATCCTTGAGAATAATTCTCAGTAAAATCATCTTGACATACTTTTGGGTTTATAGACTCCTTGTATCTGATGGGGTCCACACCTATTTTTATCAATAATAAAAAAGCAAATTGAAATATAGGTGCATGCCCATACTTGTCAAAAAATGGAAAAAAAGGCAATATGGGCAGCAATTAGCAATTACAAAATTGCAATGCCAAGTCCTCTTCTCTGATTGGTCAAGAGAAGACGTGGAGAAAAATTCTTTCACTATAAATAGAGAGCTTCTGCTCTCTTATTTGACACACAACACTGAGAGAAAAGAAAAATACATTGAGTATTTTTTCTGTGAGGCATACCATAGACTACATTGTATGTATGGTATGCCTCACGTATAATTGTTCACGGTCTATTTTTTTATATAGTCTATGGTATGCCTCACAATGTATTTTTCTTTTTCTCTCTGTGTTGGTGTGTCAAATAAGAGAGCAGAAACTCTCTATTTATAGTGAAAGAATTTTTCTCCACCTATTCTCCTGACCAATCAAAGAAGAGGACTTGCACTGCAGTTTGCAATTGCAAATTGCTGCCCATATTGTCTTTTTTTCCATTTTCGGACAAGTATGGGTATGCACCCATATTTCAATTTGCTTTCTTATAATTGATAAGAATGGATGTAGGCCCATCAACATCTTGGATAGGAGGTAAGTCAAACTTCCGTTACAGGTTTAATTCCTGATTGTTGCTATTTCTATGAATAAATTCTACTTATCAAAAACAAAGTCATTCTTTCTCACAGAATTGTTGATGCAGTCAAAGAAGTGCACCTTACAAGCCATGAGTAAAGGTTTTCTCTAATTTAGGGAGAAAAAATGTGATGACACCTATCTCTCTCTAGGATATCATGTAAACTTGAATTAATAGTTGAAGAGAACAAGAATAATCATTGGGGTAATTACTGGAAGAGCCAGAGATAAGTGTCCGGAAGAGTTGGTGCCGTCAGGATGGTTGCCTGAAGGTGATCAGTGTGGGGCCTCAAATGTTTTCTGGAAAGAAATGTGGGTCCTGAAAAGGCACAGTGCTGCCTAAATGATTGCTGGAAGTAAGACTGGTATGCCTAGATGATCATCAGAAAGAGATGAGTAACAAAATCACCAAAAATATACACTCCTAGGTTTCTATAAGTTTCCTAGAAGCCTAATATGCCCATAAGTAGGAGAGAGGATGAAAAAAGAATTCTTGTTAGCATTGATTGATAATATCAAGAGGAATGCTTGTATAAGGAAAGTTTTATGTTTCTATGGTTTTCTATTATCTATCTTATAATCACTAAGAATATTTTCCATATTATTCTTAAAGAGCCTCTTAACTTTCATCTATAATATAATCACTTAAAATATTCTGTACTATTTAATTATTCTGTTATCTTGGAACAGAATCTTAACTTATTTTAGTGGTGTCTGGCTTATTTGCTCGCACCTTGACTATCCCACCAAAAAGCTTGCTGTAGCCGACATTACAGATGTTCAGAGATCAGCTCACCATGGTAGAGTGGATAGGTGCATATTGTGTGTGTATAGAAGGCCTTGAACCTGAGATTTTAGGTTGTTACTTCTATGCCTCAACTACTCAACAAATTCCATGGTATTTCCTAGATTATGTCCAATGACATTAAGTGGCTATGATAGAAACCGTAATTATGCATATTTTTCTTTGACTAGTTGACTGCAAATTAACCAGTGAAACTTACCCTAACCTCAGATGTTGGAGTTGTCAATTGTTGATTCTCCTCCTTTGTTTTGTTGTATCTTTCAATCACCGACTTCATGCTGTCAAAGTAAAAATATTCAGAATTGTCTTTATTGTAAGGACTCAAATAGAACAGGAGGGTAATATCTTTTACAGCCTCTTATTAACCTGATGGCTTCAATTCTGGTATTTCTTTGTTTTTTTCTCCTGTGTTTGTCAGTTGAATGGACTTGGGAGCGATAGTGCACAAAAGTTTTACTAAGTGAATGGTACTGTCTTTAAGGTAGGTCTCCAAAGTTTGTTTTGCTCCTTTTACTTTACTTTCATTTACCAACCACCAGGGTATGAATTGACTCATTAGTTGTGGTTGTTGCCTTCATTCTTAATTTTAAAGCAAAACAACAGATTAAAAAGCGAACATGCTCTAATGAGTATATCTAAGTGTGTAATGTTGAACGCGTTACTTCTGTGGGCATTGTCTATGTTGGGTTAAAATTGTATACTAGTTATTGAATGTTGATCCAGTGATAAATAATTGCTTAAACATACAACCTGTCTTCAGACAGAGAAAAACATGGGGATATTTCAGGATGAAAACCCAAATGCATGTAGCCATGTAGTATGGTCCAATATTCAAGTTTTCCCTTATTAAATTGTAGTGTTTATCCAAACTCCATTCTATTAAGAATAGCGTCAACCTCACTCTCCACAGGCACAAAGAAAAAAGCAGAAAACGTTACTAGTATAACATAAATGCATGCAAGTGAAATGATGCATAAGGATAACTGAGATTACTGTTAAGGAACTAGCATTAGGTGGTAGGGTGAAACAAGATAAATATTGGGGATACTATTATTGAACATGATAAAAACTAGAGACGCGTCCAGTCCCTTTGGTCAAACTTTTCTTGTCTTCTCTCTTCTCCCATAAAATTGAAAACCTTGATCAGTGGGGTATAATGGTGGTAGATAAAATAATCCTAACAACAACAATGACACATCAACTATAGTAATTTGTCAGCCACCAGTAGGTAAAATTACTAAATGAGAAATGCCTCATGAGATGATGATAGATAAGACATGTTTAGACTAGAATGGACATGATGGCAATAAAAATAGCTGCATGAAACTGTTGGAGAGGCAAATTTCTTACTCCTGTTTTGGGATGTTGAATACATGCAACAATATTTTTTTGTGAAAGTACCCCAGGTGTCTGTTTATGATTTCCTGTGATTTGGGTTTGAAGCCCAAAATTGTGACATAGAAATTGGGAATGGAACTGACTTTCCAGTTTAAGTAATCTACAACATGAGTGAAATTGTTGTATGTATACAAAGGTTTGGTCTAGTAATTAATGAATTGGGTTGAGAACCATGAGGTATTAGGTTCAATGCTTAGTGGAGGCAAAAACACTGGGTGATCGCTCCCATCTGTCCAATACTAGTGTTGGTGGGAGGTAAGGCGTGCAAACAGACTAGACATCACAGTTGTGAAATGAGAAATCAAGCCAAACTGTAGTTCTAGTGCCATAATAATAGTATTGCAAACAAAATATGATGTGAAGACTGAACTTCTTGTCACCGCTTTAATATGACATGCATCCCCTTAATCTATATATGGCACAGGGTCTTTCTTCTGGTTTTGCTGATAACATGCTTGAATGTTATCAAACCCAGACGCACGGCGAAACAGCAACGCGTTATGGATGATGAGACACAGACATGCCTTACTTTGATATTCAGGAATTATTGTGAGAACAAGATACTGAAGTAGTCATGTTGGAAAGGAATTATGAGAAAAACTTAGCATATCCTCATTCTGGAGTCCTAACTCAAGAAAGATCATTATCTTGAGTCCTCAATTCATTTATCACTGCTGGTGTAACTATTTATTGGGCTAGTACAGGAATATTTATCTGTTATCCGTTGACTACGCCTTTCAGCCTAAGATCCCAAACAGATTTATCCATCAGTAATGGGGAACATATTGGTGGGAATATAGGCTGATATGTCTCCAGCTTGTGTTTCAATTACAGGTAAGGTATTGTCAGAAGACAGCACTAGAAAATAGTATCATCTGCATTGAGGTACTAGACTTCGTAATATAGGTTTTGTCACCATTAACTTAGTTCTTATATCACCTTCACATTATATATTAAATGAGGAATCAACCATTATTTTAAATTGAGCTATATGGTTTGAAGTAGATATTCTAAAACTCCTTTCGTCCCCTCCTCTTTGGGGCACTTCTGCACTGTCCATTTATATTTTGGATTGCAGGAGGTGCAAATCAGTAACAGTAATTTACTCCCCACATTTCTTGAAAGAACAGAATAGAAAGGGTTTATGTTCTTGTCCTGGTGAAGTCAAAGCTTGAACGTCATCGTGTTGGTAAAACATGCAAATCTGCTCTCAGCAAAATTTTAAAACTAAAATTTTGAGTTCAATCTACATTTGGGATTTTGGACATTTCATTTCTTTTTTTCACTTGATACTATAATTGAAATATTAGTCATTTGAGATTCCATGAGTTGGATGGCTCTTGCACTCGAGATGCATCTGAGTTTCAGGATACTCTTGAATGAAAGTGGAATTTGAAAAGAAACATCTATATGACTTTTGGGACAAATAAAACAATATGTATTGCCATGTTTAGCACTATGTTTTTGTCCAACCTAAGTCTTTATAGAGTGTGTTACGATTAATGACTATGTACCCATTTCCTACTTAAAGCTGTAACTGCTCCTTCTCCTTTCTTTGAGTCAATTACTTCATATAGGAAATGAACCTGTGGCAGAATGAAACCTGAAAGGATGGTACTGTAGAATCTTTAATGTTTCAGTTTTTTTTTTTCTTTTTGGGCTAGACATTTTAGTGCCATAGTTGTTGATTTTTGTACTAATTATTATCATTGATTCATTTCATTTTAAATGGATTTAACAGAGGCATAGATGCAATAAGGTAGAAGCTCTGGACAAAAAAAATTGGGTCTGAAGGGTCTATGTTGTAACAAAATATAGTGAGGCATTGGGACAAAGGAGAGAGAGAGGTGAAATGGAGGAAGATGTCGGGGCAGGTGCATAAAGAAGGGAATGAGACAAAGAAGAATGGTGTTCAAAGGTTAGGTAGGTGAAATTTCTTTTGAACTCTATTCTTTGGAAAAAAAAACTTAAATGCAACTCATGTGACTTTCAACCATTACCACATTTTAGTCCCAAACAAGTTGGGAAAAGGCTACAGGAATCCACACTTCTTCATGCGCACACACTCACATTTCAGTCGCATAGCTTTTTGGTCTTTTCATATTGAATAAATCCAACATACTTTAGTTTCCCCAACTTCTCAGCTTTTACCCCTGTATACTCTCCCTTTCTCCTTTTTCCATCCATGGAATATGCCCATAATTTCCATACTATCATGTTTATCATATTTGCATACTATCACGTGTTTTTCATTATTAGCCACTCTTTCTGTTCCCTTTCCTTCCCTTTTTTTTGTCATATCTAGTTTATTCTGCTTATGGGTTTTTGAGATGAGGGTTCGCAAGAAACCTCCTCTCTACTTCTATGAGGTAGTGGTAAGGTTTGCTTACATTCTACCCTCCCCAGACCCCACTTGTGGGATTCCATTGGGTATGATGTTGTTGTTGTTGGAATATGCCCATGAGATTTCCGCAAGTCAATGACGACATATTTGTTTTGTATTTGGCTCAATCCTAATTCAATACAGTGAGTGCTTTTAGAATTTTGCTTGCTAATCTAATGAAGAACTATTGAGAAGTTTATAAGAGGGCACATTCATATTTATTAATTCTTTTTTGATCATTCCATCTTTATTGCTAGCAGATACTCCCTTTGCTTCAAAAAGAATAACCTAGTTTGACTTGACACAGAATTTAAGAAAATAAAGAAGACTTTTAATCTTGTGGTCCTAAATTAAAGTTATATCAAATGTACCAAAATATCCATTAATCTTATGACCTTAAACATGCCATGTGGAAAGTTGAAATGAAAGTGTTGCCAGAAAAAAAAGAAAGGGGTCATTATGTTTAAACTGATTAAAAAGGAAAGTAGGCCATTCTTTTTGAAACGGAGGGAGTACCATGTTTAAATAGTTCTCCTTGACAAGCATTTCTTTCAATCTTCTACTTTTTAAACAATTAAGATCCGTTAATCATGAGAATAATGTTAACGATAGACTCATAATATGCTAAAGGAACATTTGAAAAATGAGGATGTTAAGATGGACGTGTAGGCATACTATGAGACATAGGATTAACAATGAAGATATTTAGGTCAACGTGGGGGTGGCCTCTAGGTGGACAAGATGGGGGAGACAAGTAGCGATAGTTTAGGCATGTGAATAGGAGATGCATAGATCCCCAATGAGGTAGATATTAGCTACGGTGTGTTGAGGAAAGGTAGAAGTAGATTGAAGAAGTATTTGCAAGAGGTGATTAGAGTCTTGGACAGAATATGATACTCTTATAGCTTACCACGAATATGGTCCTAGATAAGAGGATATGGAAGTCGAGGATTAGGATAGAAGGTTAGTAAAATAGTTGAGTGCCATATAGTTTACCTCATCATTATTGTTATTATTACTCTCAACTATCTTATTCTTCGACTTTATTTTGCTTTGGTTATTGTATTATTTGTTGTTATTGCTCTTTCTCCTTTTTTTGGCTTTGGGGTATGATGGAATAAAGCAAAATGACTCTTTAAACTGTCTGCGCTTCTTTCAATTGTGAAGT
>JAABOM020000084.1:23613468-23640661 GCA_011800125.2 Solanum clarkiae | reverse complement strand
TATCATTGGCTTGGCATTGTTGATGGATGGGGTTTTAACTTTCTTGATATGACTTGTACAATTGCCTCTTAGGTTTAGATCTATTTAGCATGGTATCAAAGTCAGATCCTCGACGTTAGGTCTCAGATGATCAGATAGTCTCGGGCATGCGGACGAGCGGGGAAGGAGGCCGGCTGATGAAAAACGACTAATATATATACTTGATACTTTTCAACTATTTTTAGTTAATTCATTACCTTAATAAACTCGGGGTCGTTTTGTTGGGAACATATGTTGTCTTAAATAAATTATTCCTATATAAATTACTCAGAGATAAGTTATTCCACTATATGTATGGGATAACTTATTCCATCATTAAGGCAAAATTGGGATCGTGTGAGTATAAGGAATAATAATATCCTAGAATAAAATATCATATTATTTTATCCTGCGTTTGCTTGTAGGTATTAGATAGACATGAGATTATTTATCCCACTATTTATACCTTAATTATTGAGATAAATTATCCCATATAAATGATAGAATAACTTATCATGGAATAGTCAATCCTAGAATAATTTACTCTCAACCAAACGAGCCCGCCCTTATTATTTTGTGAGGTCCATATTTTTTATATCTGCTACTATACATAGAGGAACATGTAGTCATTCGCACTCTACAACTTGTCCAATTGGGGAACTGTAAATTGGAAGTATATTAATTAATAAATAAAGTTTCTTAGCTAGTAGTCATAATCACGAATCATGTTACATCTCTAAATTAAGAAAGTTAATCATGCATGGGGTATCCTATAAAGTACCATTCATTTGATTGTTAATTAATATATTAATTATGGATAATAATACTCATTTTCATTATACAAGTGGAGGTGTATGCACATGATTAAAATAATGCAACTTGATTAATTTGTCATAATTGGTAGACTGGAGAATTGAGCTAGTACCCAGGAAGGAGATACTCATATATCGTCGTTTAGGATTTATGCATCCTTAGTATATATAATAAAAATTACATAATCTGCAGGTCATTTGTAAGATTTTTATTATAAGCAATATTTTATAATATTACACATTAATTGATTATTTGATAAAAAGCTAACTAATTAACTTCGTAGTTACCAAATACTTTTTTGGTTCTAATTTATGTGACGTATTTAGTATTTTGCTTGTTGAGGTTCAAGTTGAAGTCAACCTAATTTGACGTTAACACATAGATATGTTTAATCAAATTGACTCTCGAAAAATCATAAGAGTCACGTAAATTTTGACGAAGAATATTAAACTATATTAATATTGTAAAATCTCTTATACTCACGTTGCTCCCTTTTATATGTCGTCACCTTTTTTTATTGCACTTGCATTAAGAGTGACTTTACTATTTTATCCTTATTTAATGTTCGTTAATTATTTTTTTAGTTTTTCTAGCTGGTCATATATATATTTTCAAAGCTAATTAACTATGAAGGATAAAATAGAAAGAATAATGTCATTTATATATTAACTTTATGAAATGACATATGTCAAAAGTCATTTATTTATAGTGAGGATGACATATAAAAAGATTAGAGGAAGTATAATTTAATATAATAAGGCTTGGCCATCGTCATTTTGGGACAGTCTTCTGATTATTATTTTTTTCAGTCATTCTTTTGGTTGAATCAATAGCCTATAAGAGGTAAGTAGAATATGTCCATAAACTTTAAATAAATCGTCAAAACCGCTTTATTTTATTACTGAAAAAACCAGCACCGGTTTTTGTAGTTGTCGTGAACTTTGAAAAGAATTATTCCCCTTTTAGGAATTTGTTCTTTGGGAGTCCAGCATGTTTATTGACGGATTTGCCCTTTCATGATTTAAGTAATCAAAACTTTAAACGCACATTTCTGGATTAGTTGACAAATGCTTCGCGCGTCAAATTTAATTAATTAATAAGGTGAAATTTTAAATTTGAAGAAATTTAATCATTTTAGTCAAGATTGAAAATTTATTAAATACTAGCAAAAACTTTTAAGCCTCTATTCTTGATTATTGACAAAATTGTTTTTTATTTTAAATTATTTCTTTTTCCAATTTTTGAGAGTATGTCCCGAACACACATTGTCTTTCTTGAATTTAGAGGTGTCAAAATCAAATTTGACCCGCTTAATAGATTTAATAGCTTCATTTATTTTAATCCATAACAAATTGAGTTGATATGCAATTCAAAGTGACGCTAGAAAAATCTTATAAAAATATTTTTAATTTTTAAAAATTTAATATGTTATATATAGCTATAATAAAGAGCAATATAATTTTATTAGGTACTAAAATATTACGAAAGAACAAATAAAATAAGTAAAACTTAATAAAAATTGAGTTGAGCTGGATTTTGACTTGTTTTATAACCCATTACTCAATCCGTTTTGACCCAACTCATTTTGACCTAAGCAAATTCGAATTGAATTAGATTGAATCTTGACCCATTATGACTCGCCCAAATATGATTCAACCTGCCCAGTTATCACCTCTACTTGATTTACAAACTCATGAGCAAAAATTTCAAGGCTCCACCTTAATTAGTTTTTCAACACAAAAACTAGTCATTGAAAAATCTCCCTTCTTCTGCATTTTGCATCATTTTCAAAAGAAAAAACATAAATATCCCATGTATGATTTGCTTCGCCATTTAAGTTTTACGAACTTGTAAATTGAAGTGTCGTTTTTACAGATTATCTAGTTTTTCATTTTGTCTTAGGACGAATAATTAATTAATACATATACGTTGGAAAATTGTGAGGTACTTAAATTTCTTAAAAATAAACAAAAAAATTGTGGACTCGAAATAAATTTATGTTTCTTCTATTTTCTGATTTATTGCTTTGAAGTAATGTCTGAATTAGGCGGATTGGGTCAAATTTGAGTAGACTATAATGAGTCAAAATAGCAAATGGGTCAAGACTCAACCCAATTCAGATTTGTTTGGGTCAAAATGGGTTATAGAGCGGTTCAAGACCAATCCGACCTAATTTTTACTAAGTTTTACTTATTTTATTTGTTCATTTTCAATATTATTTTAGTACTTAATTAATTTTTTTAATTCTGACTATATAAAAGATATCTAATTTTTTCAAAAAGTGTTTTAAAAATATTTTGACAAGATCTTTCTCGAGTCAATTCGGGTTGCATATCAATCCAATTATAAATAAGTTGAATTGAGATGGGTCGAGTTAATAAATAGATGAGTCAAACTTTAACGAATTAGACGAATTAAACGGGTTGAATTTAATTTTACCAACCGCACTTTATACACAGGATAATAATAAATAAATATATCATTACCCTTTTTCTTCTCCTTTCCTTTTTTGTATATCGATAAATGTTTATTCATCAAAGGGAATATATATGAGCAAACAGGGTATTTTAGGGAATAACAATCTAGGAATTTAAGAAAACGATTTAAGTGAGATCCCACTTGTCAATTGTCCAACATTTGGTCTGTATTTGGATTTAGAAAGGTTACCAAATTTGGAAATTCACTCCTAATTTCCATGGAAAATGTCTTTTGTTTGTCTCCTCATGTTTATCTCTTTTTTCTATCTCCAACACATAGTGGGATTAAAGAAGAAGAAAATGAAAAATCTCACTCCAAAAAAGTGGTGAATTGAATAAAATAAAATTAAAAAAACTCACACAAAACTTCTTATGTTAGTAGGTCTCATAAAAGAATTCGTCCAATAATGTCCTTGATGATAATAAAATATTTGTCAGCGATAATGACTTTGCCAATAATTTAAAATTTATCTAATATAATATTATCATAAACGTTATTTTATTTGAAAAGCTGTCTAGGTGTAACAGTATGACTTGATAGCAGCAAAATTATAAAAATTATAGTAAATGTGATTAACGAGATTTAGAAATTTAATTTCACGTGAAAAGTTATTATTTTAACAGTCAAATCATCATAATATAACATTCATGTTTGCCATCAATTTGTCAAATATCAATCATGCTTGATTATTTTATGATCCAACTTTTTCCTTGGTTTAATTATCCCTTTGCTTTACCTTTTTCTTATTGGAGGAGTTAGAACTATGAACTACATATTTTTAAGGAGCAAACTTGAACTTGTTATATTTCATTTCCTTTTTTCTCCTTAGGCACAAATCTTCATGTTGATTTAAGGAGGAAGTCAGAATAACCAAAGAAAAAAAAAACATTTTATAAATAAAAAGAAAAGAAATAAACTTGTAAAATTCAAAGTTGCTTGGAAGGGTAATTGGACTGGCCCAAAATTCAATCTCTTTGATACAAAGGTACTATTTCAAGGGGTGAGGGGTGGGGATAGGGTAGTGGCAAGCGACGTTCATTTGAAGGGTATTAATCGATATTGTTTTTAGTGAAAAATATACACTGTTTATTTGACTAAAATATATATATTGACATTTTTTGACTTTTATGTGCATTTTACTTTTTAAAATTGTGACATCTCTTAGATCAAATTCTGACTCTGACACTAATTAAATCAGGATGTGGGTGGGTGGCGAGAGGGTTGGTAATTATGATTCTTAGGGGTGGGCGTTCGGTTCTTCGATTTGATTTTATTAATGTTCGGTTCGTTTTTTTGGTGTTCCGTTCTTTAAAAATGAGCACCATACTCCGCACCAAACTAGATCGGTTCGGTTCGATTTTTTTAACTTTGGTTCTATTTATTTCGGTGTTTGTAAAATGATTTTTGGATGCTAAGTAAAAATAAAATAAAAATAATTTAATCCGTATTAAAAGTATGTAATAAATTGCTCCAGTATTTTAATATTATATACTTTATAGATAATTCTAAATTCATAGCATCACCATCTACAATCAAAATTTAAAAAATCAACTTACTTAATTTAGAGATTAAATTAGAACATTATTAAGTGCAAAGGAATTACTAACTTATGGGAGCTGCAAATGATTCTTGAAAACCATGCAACCGCTAAACACAACAATCAAGAATACAACAAAAGCACACAACAACAACAACAATAACATTACCCCAGTACCTCAAATGCTCCCGCCCATTGCGGGGTAAAGGGAGGTCGGATATACGCAACCTGACCCCTATGTTTAAAAACATAGCGCGACTGTTTTCGGATACAACAAAAGCACACCATCCAAATGATTTTCTTTCATAATGACTAAAGCTCTTTCCAGTGGTTAATTGGGTTAGACTTGAGTTAACATTTAAATATAAAAATTTAGAAGTATTAAATTATTAATATAATAAAATTTTGATTTTTCGGTGCACCACGGTTTCGAGACCCTTACACCGTAAATCAAACCATAGAATCGAAGTTTCCAAAAAAAAAAGAACCGAAATAAAACCAAAGAACCGATATCGAAAAACCAAATTAGTTCGATTCAATTTTTTGATTTTCCATTTTTCCCCTCTCCTAATGATTCTCTCGTTCTGGGAACATTCATTTAAGAAGTGTCATATATACATATATATATATATATATATTACACATTGATATTTCTTTGAAATTTCATCAATCTCGGATGGAGTCAAAAATTCATTATTTTTTGGCCTTAGTGTATGATGGAATAAAGCAAAATGACTCTTTAAACTATCTGCGCTTCTTTCAATTGTGAAGTAACAGTTAGTCAATGCAACTTTCGACGCTCATCATGGGTCATTCGAAAACAATCGCACTATGTTTTTAAACATAGGGGTCAGGCTGCATACATTCGATCCTCTCTTATCCTGCAATGGGCGAAAGACCTTTAAGGTATTGGGATAATATTATTGTTGTTGTTATTGATATTTCTTTGAATTTCTTATATTCATTTTTTAAAAAAATTATGACCTCCTAGATAAAATTCTGACGTTCCCACTAACTTTGATGAGATGTGAGCGAGTGAAGGTGATGGGAGGGTTGGTAATTATGATTCTCTCATTTTAGGAACTAATGTCTTGTTAGTTGACTCCCACGTGAACAAGATTTCTTGGACCAATCAAGATACTTATCGCATTTGAATCATTCAATGAAGGTCTTAAAAAGACAATTAAGGGAGCTTTCTTTCACCTCCAACTAAAAAGGATGGACAAGTGTCAATCATCAGCCAAATCATATGGGCACGGATATCAAGAATCAGAAGGTGACTTCTACTCTTGACATACTCGAAGTTCCACCATTATTTGTTTGAAGGAAGATTGATGCAGACAAAAATAAAACTTTTTTTGTAAGGTTAGGGCAAGTGTGTCGGTGTTAGAAGTTAGAAGTAATATAATATCTTCATGATTACCAAAAAAAAAAAAAATCCTCGACACCTTAAATTTAAGATTAATTGGAGCTGCTCATTTTTGTTTTGCTTAATTCACCGTCCTATCGAGATCTACTTATATGTGGTTATAAAGTCTTGGCATGTTAAAGTTCGGAATGATGTGAAAGTGACTTTTATCGCAGATAAAATAAGGAAAACAAGACTGAAAATTTGGAATAGTTTTTTGAGTATGGAAACAGAAGATACGCAAATGTATGAATAAATAGCTGTGAGAGGTCGAACATAATGGTAATGAGGAGAGACGATTAGATAAGACTTGGCATAACGTTAGTTTATCGAAGATATGTCTTAGAATAAAAGGATATATGAGGGTCACAACTTAAGATAGAAGGTTAATAAGTACTCCTTCGGTTTCATATTAAGTGAATTGTTAGGAAATTTTTTATGTTTCAAAATAAGTAAATTGTTCACTTTTCAAGGGATATGTTGGAAATTTTTTCCAATTTTACTCTTCATTAATTAAGTTTCTAAGGTTGAGTTTTGTATGAGAAATAAATGATGTATTAAATGAGTGTGTGGAGTTTGGAAAGGGTAAAAATGAAAAAACATGACTAAAATTTGTCTTTATTTCTTTTTCTTAATATGTATGAAATAACCAACTAATTCACTTAATATGAAACAGAGGGAATACTAAATTTTATCTTGCTTATCGACAAATTTAAAATTTGATAAAAGTCCAAAAATACCATACCCACAATATATTTATTTATGATGAGTTGAAACACGCAACCAACCATCAAGGTCGTTGCCGCAAAGTAAATGCATTGTGCATAGCACCAACCCAGTTTCATGATGTCTCAACATATACATCCATCAATATCGATTACCACAAAATAAATCATAAGAAATTGTGGTATAGTAAGCAACTTTTTTTTATTCTGAACTAAAAATTTTGAATTCAAATATTATTAAATTGCTTTTGATATAAAATTTTCCTCAAAACATAGCTATTTGGCGTATCTTAAATTAATCAAGTTCTAAAGCAGATCTAAGAGAGAAAGGAGTAAAAAAGAACAATATGGTTGGTGAATAGCATGGCGTGTCCTGTTGATATATTGAGCAATTAATAAATTATCAATACAAAATGTCTTATATATCCAACTTAAAGTTGCTATTAATCCATTTCCACTAATTATAATCATAACCTAGTATTGTATTTTAATTGGAAAGGGAAAGATAATCATGGAGTTCTCTAAAAATTATTTTTTTGTCGTATTTGTTTATCTTTATACGCAAAATAATTAAAGTACTCAATTTCTTAGTAGCTAAAGCATGTTCCCTTTGTCCCTTATATTAATTCGTACCAGAAATCTGGAACTTTTTTAAAAGAAAAATATGACCAGCAAGTTGGAGTAGGCCAGTAGTTCAAATTTATAATGCAAGTTGCATGATTAACAACTTTAGTTCGTATTAGTTTTTCTTAAGCAATGATTTATAAAAGCACCTACCACAACTTACTCACTTCGTGGGTTCTGCGAAAAAATCGAATGTACGAAAATCTTATTATAACTTTGTGGAGGTAAAGTGACTATCTCCGAGAAACTTTCAATTCAAATGTATCAAATCTAAACCAAAAAAGAAGAAAGCATAGTCATTATAAACAACAAGCAGTGTAAATCAGATACTTTTAACTTGAAGATTTTACCACGAAACAAATGCGAAAACCACCCATTTCTAATGGGGGAATTTTCTCATACTAACCTCTCAAATATATCTTAATTATGTTCCTTATATTAGCTATAGTTTGGGTAGTTACATTCGTGACTAAAGTTTTAACAATGTTTATATAATTCACGCAACATTTGTATAACTCGCTATATGATTTGCAGTTTTGTTGTAGTGTTTGTATATTTCACTATGTAATTTGTGCACAATGGTTATAATTTGCAATACAATTCACAGTGTTTATATATTTCGCTATACAATTTGGTTCACACACGACTTTTGTATAATGGCACATAGTATTTGTATAAATTACGTGAAACATACAAAACTCAAACTGTAATTACAACTATATGTTTATCACATACCGTAATCAACTCAAACTATAACTATATTAACTAATTAACTAGCATATATTTGCTTATCCGCTTAATTTTTCCTCTACTAATAATAAGGTGTAACTCCCCAACAAGAGCTTTACTCCCCTCAACTTGGACCACATCCAAATACAAAGCTGACCCAACTAGAACGAACAAGCCCATATTTTTACTGAAGACGCATCGGCCCAGTTAAGCCCATGGTTGACTTCATCTGTACGCACGCGCAGAAACGGCGCGTGAAAGAACCTCGAAAGTTCTTCTCAATCATAGGACTCCGACCTAGTAAAAGGAAACATAATCGTCGTCAAATGTGGACTCCATTTTTTCTTAGCTAAACGGAGACCAACAGTCTCTCTCTCTCTACAATTCTCAGATCATTCTATTCATCCTTTTCGATTACTCCAATCCTCGGAATCTTAGGTTGTTTTTTCTGATTTCAACCATAATAAAATCCTCAATTTTATTTAATTTAATTCCTTGCAAATTGGAAATTAGTTTTACCTAATATTGATTCCCAATCGCTTACCTAACTCCATTTTCTGTCTTTAATTAATTTGCTTGTTAATAATTCAATTTTGTTATCTTCCCCTTTTATTGTAGATTTTAATCAAAAGGGAGAGATTTCGTTGGATCTTTTTGGGGCGGAGTAATGGCTGTAGCTTCTGATCAAGCCACAAGCATATGCAATCACTGGTAATTTTATTTGAATTTTCTTTATTTTTTTTCGTTTTTTGTGCTTGTTTGATGAATTATTGGAAGTTTAATTCGAATGATGTTTGTTTTGGGGTGTAATTTAATGCACTCTTTTGCTGGAAAAATAGCTAGGAAGAGGAAAGGTGGATTAATTGTTGTAGTTATTAGCTTAATTGCGAAAATTATATTACTGGAAAGTTGCTTTTCTTATGATTATTAGCACCTGTTTGATCCATGTTTTTAAAAGAGGATACATAATTTACGCAATAGTAGAAATCAGTGAAGATTCTGTAGGTAAGGATCTTCGATACGTGTAATATTTTGGAACAATTTATGGATGGGTAATAGTATCATGTTTGTTATATGTTTCGGTTGTTTGATTGTTTGATTGTTGATCCTTCTGTTTATTCTGAGTTGTGGCATCCATCACCTGCTAATTTGGATGGTTATATTTGCAGTGACAGAGCAATTCCTGCAGCCAATATCGACCTTCATTTTGCTCACTGCTCCCGGAATCTTGAAAAATGTAAAATCTGTGAGGAAATGGTTCCAATAAAATTTGCGGAGGAACATTTCTTGAGCACTCATGCTCCTGTAAGTGACCTTATTGTCTGAGGTCTTATACTCTTTTGTCAGTGATGGATTTGGTAGTTATCCTACTATGGGGAAAAATATTTTTTTTTCCTTGTTATCCTTTACTTATTCTCGATTATTTTGTGCAAGGAGTGCACAACTAGGAATGTGATTGTATTTTGTGATCCCAATAGGTGTTACTCATTTGAAGATAGATGTCTACGTTCATTAGTTTACGTATAATCCATTTGCTGATCATGTAGATACTGTTTACTTGACTGCATCTGTAAGCCATTTGTCTATCTAAATAAGTTTGTAAACATGTATAATGTAGGTTCTGTTTTTATACAACTACATCATACCTAGTATAATACCACAAGTGGGGCTGGGAAAGGAACCCTGCCTTTGTTGGGTAGAGAGGCTATTTCCGATAAACCCTCAGCTCAAGGAAAATCGCGCTTGGTTTTTAGAGCAAAAGTTTTTACCCTGTCAATATTTTTTTTTTCAACTACCAATAATAAACAATACAAGCTTAAAATAAAGAAGAAGAAGAAGAATACAACTAGAAGTATGTGCTTATAAACATGAATGGATTTATCTAATGTTAGTGCACATGCTTCACCATCTCTCCTCTTTGGGCATGAGTTCTTGTATAATCCTATATGTTAGAAAAAAACAAGAAGTATCTACTTCTTAATGTAATTTAAGGAATCTGAAGATGGGAATCATAAGTATTTGCTCGTTAGGTGATGTGGTCTTAGAACTTGCTAGGTTTTGTATGCGACATGTCATCACATAGTTGAGTTTCAAGATGGAATGGCACGAGAGGGTCTATAGAAATCTTCATTGAAACTTAGTGGAAAAACAGGCTCGATGAGTGTGGTCTTCCGCAGCTCAATTAGTCTTACTCTAATTACTCTTTTTTTTTTTAATTTACACCGGGCGTCCGAGTCTCTTAGAGCCCCGACTTATCCCGGGGGTGCATAGGCCCTCAGCAAGGAGTTTCCCGCAAGTGCACCACGGTTAATTCAGGTTTTACCCAGTCCGATGGCCCGTTGCATTTGCCTGTTATTTTGAAATAAACAAAAAAGGGGGATTCGCCTGTTGATTTCAATTGCTGTGTAGGTTTCTTTGGGCCTTCGTCAGTTTTGTTTTGGTGATAGTCCTTGCAACTAAATTCTTCGTATAGATCATGGACGTGGAAGCGTGTTGCATGTGATCCATCCTAGATTTTTTTTATGAACAATTTAGGAAGTTTGATTAGTGATGAACAACATGAACAGGTAAGCATTTGCGATTGAACACTTGAGCAGCCCTTACTGCCAGCAAAATCTCTAGCTTTTGAATGCTCTGCCATCAGTGAAATCAAAATGAGTCCTCAGAGCAGACATGTGTCAAACATAGTGAGACTGTTAATAGTTTTAGTGCTAAGCCTGCATAGAAAGTATTATTTTGTTGTCTTCTTGCTTACAACAAATGACATTATGCTTTAACTAGTTGAATATATCTTTGGAAATTTCCCTAAAGCATAGACTGCTGAGATCTATCACACAATTTAGAGGTTGTAAGGCAGCAGAGCAACCAAGCAAGTATTATTTTGTTGTCTTCTTACTTATAACATGTAACGCTAATATTAGTTTTAACTTTGACATTTTAAGAACAGACTGCTAGCAATCATTGAGCAAACAAGAATTAGTCAAGTTTAGAGAACCCAACATGTTTTGGCCCGTGCCTTTGCTATTCCAGAATTACCAATGGATAAGTACTAGGTATATTGAATAGGAGAACCATTTTTAGAGTACTGGATTAAGGTTAAAGCTTTTAATTCTTCTCAAGGATATGTATGTAGAAGATGATGTTGAAATGCTTCTTACCTTTTCTCCATTCATTTTTTAATTGAGAGTGCAGTTTATGGTTGCCGTGGGCAGAGGATAGTATGCAGTTCCCTCTCTTTTTTAGTTTAGATGGCAACACTGTAGGCTAAGGTATACGTTTTGATGTTATTACTGTGCTTGTTTATTTTTAGGTTGCCTGTTCTATGTGTAGTGAGACAATGGATCGTGAGATTTTGGCTGTTCATAGAGGTGAAAATTGCCCAAAAAGGATTGTGACATGCGAGTACTGTGAGTTTCCTTTGCCTGCTATTGATTTATTCGAGCATCAGGTAACAAGAAATATCAAAGTTCTGATATCGTTTCGTGTTTTGAATCTTCGAGAGTGATATAGCATCTTGTTCATTGGTGTGATATTTACACTGCCTTGACCCCAGGAAGTATGTGGGAACCGGACAGAATTATGTCATCTTTGTAGCAGATATATTAGACTCCGAGAAAGAGATGTTCATGAAAGTAGATGCAATGGAATCGTAAGTAATGTTGCAGAATCTTCCAGGTATTAAAGACAAAGTATTTACTTAAACGGCTTTTTACGGATACTCTCTTATCGAGGTCTTTTATAATGTTGATATGTAAGATCCATCCACTGTTGGTATATTCTTTAGATCAAGTTCCACTCCCATTGCAAAGGTGCTATTCCCTGGCATTCTTGTTCTATTATTTTTTGGGGATCTGATGTGCACTAAGGTTAATGACATAAGATATATAAATATAGACTTTTTACTTAATTGCCACTTAAAGACAGACTCCAAAGTGTCCTAATCTTGCATTTGAACTTGTTTATTTCTTTTTCCTGATTCATAACTTCATCGTTTTCTGTGATTTCATCTTTCTTCTCTACGTTGATTAAAGAAGTCTGTCTTTTCTTCAGCTACCCCATGTTAAACTAGCAATTCTCTTTCTAATATTCTTCACGGCATCATCCATTGACATATTTCAACTCTCAAATAATTGTTATAACCTCTGTTAGTATGTGGTGGCCCTTAAAATGATCCATGGCATTGAATTAAAACATAGATTGGTTAACATATGGGCAATTTAATCAGGCCAAGCCCCAGAAAATCAGCAAAGGTAAAAGTTTTACCTTTACAACTTCTTTGAATAACTGTCGAACCTTATCTTTAAACAAAAAAACTACTAAAAAGGACTGATGAACCTATCAGGAGGAAGTCTTTACTTTTCTCTCGTATACAGAAGATATTTTACTTGTTTAGATTCTGCGCTCTCAAGTTGACATGTCTGTGTATTTAGAATTCAAGTTTGAGAGCTAGGGGCCTTACATTCATTGTCACTACTAAACTAGTCTTTATAGAGTATTAAATAAGAAACCCGTGTAGTGTAACAGTGACTAAGAAAATAAGCAGTTGTGGGATCATGCAATGGTCTATGCTGACAGCTCTAAAATAGTAGATAGAGAGGTATGATTTTTAAGACTACTATAATAACAACATACTCAGTGAAATCCCACAAGTGGGGTCTGGGGAGGGTAAAATGTACGCAGACCTTACCGCTACCTCATAGAGATAGAGAGAGGTATGATTCTTAATGTAGAATGAAAATTCAAAGACTCAAAGTTCCCAGGCTGAGATTGTGGTCTGTTTTATAATTGCTCACCATAGTGCAATCTGTTTGTAGTTCATTTGTTGAAATGAATTTCTTACCATTTCCTCTCAAACCCGTTAATGGAACCAAATCTTGTAAACTCAATTGAACTTTAATACCATAACTTATCTGTTGCATGTCAAGTGCTCTGGTATATGTTTTTTCATTTCGTTGCTCTTTGATTTCTCTGAAGGAACAACACACACACAGCTGAAAGAGATCGTGGTCCTCCAAGAAGGCAGCCACAAGAGTTCTCAAAAAAGCGACTTCTGTTTACAATTGCCATAACAGGCATTGCCGTTTTATTAGGCTCACTTCTTTTACAGCGGAAAGTCTAGCAGCCTCAAGTGCAGTAATACTGATGGCGTTGACGACAGGCATTGCCTTTCGACCATCAACTTATACCTCAAATCACTAGATTTTCTCACTATCAGTAAACTTACTATATGTAATAACTATTATGCCTAAGTATTCCGTTCTGTACAAGTAGTTAATATGTGACTCCATTTCTTATGAGATGAGTTGAACTGCTTAGCGGGGGTGTTGTATAAAGTGGAAGTCGATAAAAATTTGTATTTTTAGTGATAGAGGAAATAATGTCTCTACCTTTTTGAAAAATTTATGTCCGTTATAAAGCGGAACCATAGTTCTTGTTGAAGCGATTGTGCTTGTATGAAACGTATTATTCGGTGATGTTTATGTTGAATGGCTGTGTCATGAGTTCTGCTTTGAGGTTACAATTGTCATTACAGAGTTAATTTCTTTGGACTTGGGACTTGCATGACAAAACTGACTTCACGTACCTGAAAAACTGGAAACTTGTATTGTACCATTGACTTCATGTGTATAAAATACATGGGTGGCTTGGTGGATTGGATGTACTTGTGGGAGGGGGTGAGGATGTTCATTCGAATCTGTCAATAAAAAGTTTATACTATTACAAGGTATTTTATTATCATAGTTATTATTATTATGATTCGTGTATTTCTTTAATTTTTTCATCCCTTGAATACGAGGCTAGAAGTTGGTTTAGAGTGTTCAAAATTCATTTTGAGGTTCCAAGTTCAAATTTTATAAATTATGTAAAAAAAAATTTTTTTTTCTCTCTAGGGGAAATTTAGGATCGGATGTATTAGAGAACATAGTACATGTATTACTGATGCTACTAGTCTATATATAATTAATACATATTTTAGTTGTATACCTTATTTCGTATTATAAGGTGTATATTAGTCTGGAAGCCTCACTATCTTTGTATGTTTTCGCCGCTCGTTATCATCAAAACTGTGGTTATACTCTTTTCGTTTAAAAAAGAATGATCTATTTTTTATTTTAGTCTGTTTAAAAAAAAATGATCTCTTTACTTTTTTCTCAACATCTTAATTTTTCACGTGTCATGTTTTAAGGCCACTAGATTGAAAAACATTTTGGTACATTTGACACAACTTTAATTTACAACCACAAGATCAGAAAATCTATTTATTTTCTTAAATTTCATGCTAAGTCAAATTAAATAATTCTTTTTTAAACTAAAGGAATAGTAAATTATGGTATTAGCAAGACAAAGGTCTAGCAATACAAGGATAAACATGATAAAACATAGAAGTTACTTTTAATACACCTAATTAAATTACAGTGAATAAAAAATAATTTCAATATAATTAGTTTCAAATTTATTGATACTCTCAATTTATTTCATGACAATTACTATGGGACGGAGGGAGTATTTGTTTCTCCCCACCTACTTCTATTGAACCCAACCTCCAACTGTCAGCAAACAATTTTGGCGGATTTAAGAAATGAATAATGTATTTCATGAGGCAATCGTGCAAATATATGTCCACCAATCAGCTTGTATACAAAGAATTCCGGTACAAACTCATTGTATACATGTTAAATCGTTATAAAATTATTAAGATATTGATTTATCTATTATTGGTTTATTGGTTTTTGATTGTTATTGATTCAATTATCAGTTTAATCGTTAAAATTTGACACAAAAATTTCTTTTGAAAATTGCTGAGAAATAAGGTGACAAACCAAATGAATCATATACATGAGTTGATATATTGCATTGTGCTCCAAAGCAAACATTGTCACATGTAGAATAACTTAGAAATTGAAATGGTCAAAAATTAAAGTATGAAATTGTCAAGGGCACTATATACGTAATGGTATAAATATAGTTATTTAATTTACTATCGAATTATCGATTGAACCATTAAGAAAATATGTAAAATCGTTGAGAATCAATAACCTAATAATAATAAATAAATTAAACCGTTATCAAAATTATCAAACCTATAACTCATTGTAAATAAATCAATAACTTCTTTTCAATTTGAATAATCAATTTCGAGTTTGAAGAGCCGTTTTCCGTTCAAACAGTTCAATAAGAACTTCTCCCATTTTTGTTGTTCCAAAAAGACGAGCTAACGTAATTAACTTTTCCATTTACTTCAAATGTTGTTTTTCTGTCATAGACACTTGCCAAATTTAAAATGTAGAAGAAAGATTATTCCAAAAGTTGGTGCAGTATTACTTTTTCAAATTCTTTAATTTGATATTAAGTATTTCAAAGATTCTGTCGTAATTTTTTTTTGCGTCCCATCAATTTAGTTTTATTTTTTTAATATTAATTTGACATATCTCTTAAGAAATAAAATAATAATTTTATTATTTAACCTTTAAAACTAACAAATTCAAGCAATAATTTCAGAGACCTTCCTGCAAGTTTCGCTTTAAACATTCATCTTCCCCGTAGTTTAAGATATTACGCCTACCTACCTTATTTTGTTTCTTCATAACCATTCTTAAAAGAATTACTATAAATTAAATATAATTTGACACATTTGCACTTCTTTATACTAATTTCTTCATATTAATTAAAAAATAAGCTTACTGAATAAATAATGTAAAAATAAACCAACACAAACAATTTAATACTATTTTACATTATGGGTGTGTTTGGTATGGAGAAAAATATTTTCCAGAAAATATTTTTTCATTTTCTCATGTTTGGTTGACTTAAATATCTTGAAAAATATTTTTCAAATCAATTTATTTTTCTCAAATTTAAGGAAAATGACTTCCTTCCAAAAGTTGAGGAAAATATTTTCCAAACCTTTTATCCAATTTCAAATTGATTTTTTTTATCTCATCCATCTTATGATCCCCTTCTCGAATTTTTTTAAATAAAATAAAATTAAAAATTTATTTTTGAAAATGTAAATTTTTATTTTACTTATATGAAAATCATACAATGATAGATAAATATTTTTAAAAATTACAATAAATAATTTGAGACCTAACCACCACAAAGGAAAAGGAGAAACTATGGATCCCAAATGAAAAAAAGGTATTCCTGTCGGCCCGTTCACTTTGAAGTTCACAACGAACATTAACAAACTCCCAAACTCTCCTTCAATATCATTTCTCTCCCATATAATATCTGATTTTATCATATGTTAAGAAAACACAAAATTACCGATAAATCAAAAAATTGCACTATCTTCATAATTTATTTTAGGGAAACAGAACAGAAACAAAGGGAAAAACATTATATTTTTGGCTGTGATGATTCAGGCATAAACTTGATGGATATGAGGGCGGCAATTGAGCAGATTGACTGAGGCAGAAGCGGCGGAAGTTGGCGGCGCGTGGTTGAAAGGGGACAGTTAGAAAAAATGGGTTATGAGCGTCGGTTCAAACGCATGATAAAATGCTTATTATGCGCGTGCGCTGGGAAAACAGGTACGAATGTCTTAACTATGAATAGGTAGGGTGTGACACGTATCCCAAAACATTAGGAGGTTGCTTATTACATTTGTCTTGCTAGTGGCCTCTAACTACATATATTATATACCCTTTTTTAAAAATAAAATTAAAAAAAAATAGAGAAATTTGAGAATCGAACTATTATCAATAATGTGAAAATTCAAATAGCCAAAAACTAGTAAGATTCACCCCGATTTACGCATCTTTTAGTTAAGTTTTTGGGAAGTAAAAAAGTATAGTACTATATGTTTACTAACAAAATAGTTTAGTAGGGGCAGAGCTATCCTTTGTCGAAATTTTTATACTAATTCCCTTTGAAATATTATATTATTTATATATGATTAAAGTAACTTTCTAAAATGCATATAGCAGATGTTGAACCCTTGTTAACTAGTTCGAATATCTATTTTTTTAGATTTTGAACCTCCTTATTGATAATTCTAGATTCGCCACTGATGGGTCGAGTTAAAGAAATTTAAGTTTTAAAGTAGAAAATTTTGTTGAACGTAATACCTTAAAAATAAATTTTATGATGCACAAGTTTACATTTAGTCAAGTTTTAATATAAATACAGTGACGAAACAAAAACTATTGGTTGATTATTGATAAAGTATTTAAATTGCTTAATCGAATACATATTATTACTTAAAAAAGCTGAACATGCTAAACCCGGATAAAGTAGAAATATTGTGATCGCGTGGCAATGTAAAACATTTGAACTATGTTCTATACGAGTCAAATTGACTATAGGGATGTTTTTTACCCTTTAATAAATGCCTAAAGTTCAATTATTTTATCTCTAGTTTCTTATAACTGAATTTAATATTTTTTTCGTCTCATATTATGTGACATCCTTTGACTTGGTACGATGCTTAAGAAAAAAGGGAGACTTTTGAAACTTGTGGTCTAAAGTCATTCTTAGATATTTGTGTTATTGAAAATCATTTCATTAAGGATAAAAAGATAACTTTAAAGGTAAATTGTTTCCAATTTGAATAAGATGATTTTTTTGGGGATAAACTAAAAAAGAAATAGTGTCACGTAAAATGAAATGGTGAAAATAATTTTTATTTGAAGTATATGCACATATATCTAAGTTATTTCGAGGTGGGAGACTTGCAAATGTCTACTCAATGTGAAAATGATTCCCTAAATCGTGTATTTAGTGCACTTTGGCCCAATGAAAATGGACAATGGCATATCTTTGGCCCAAGTTAGGCCCATAATCAACAACCTCAGGTTATTTTTTGCCTTGGAGGTGATCTTGATTTTTTTGTCCTTTATAAGAAATTTACAAAAATATCTCTTATGAGAGATGTAATTTGATTCAATTTAAAATGAAAAAAAAGTCTTATAAAGGATACAAGATCAAGATCAATATATTTGATAGACATTCTACGTTAATATAGCCTCATCAGACCAGCTTGAAAAGTTTGTCCCATCCTAATTGTATGGGTCGACCCTCCTTGAGTGAGAAAATAGGGGAGTTAGCAAGCAAGTTTCCTAATTAAATCAGCTTTACAAATATATTAACGGAAACTTATGTAAATATACACTTTGTCTATCTAATCTAGTTTACCAATATGATTGAAGTACACATTCTTTAGACACTTTGGTTATATATATTTACTATAAACATGTACTCCCTCCGTTTTATTTTACGTGGCATCCTTTGACTTGATATGATATTTAAGAAAAAAAAATAAAACTTTTGAAACTTGTAGTATAAAATCATTCTGAGATATTTGTGTGGTTGAAAATCATTTTATTAAGGGTAAAAGGAGAATTTTAAGGTTAAATTGTTACCAAATAAAGTAAGATGACATTCCTTTTGAGACTGATAAAAAAGGAAAAGGTGCCACATAAAATGGGACAGAGGGAGTATATTATATGTAATATATGTACATGTATATTGTGTGTATAGTATGTATTATTGTGTGTATAGTATGTATATTACTATAAAATAGGAAAAAGATACACAAGTATCTCTTGTATGGCCGATATCTCAAGGAAACATTCTATATTTATGGAGAGTCTATTATCCTCCTAAACTTTTTCTATCTGTATTATAAACCTCCCGTCTGGCCATCTCAAATAATCTATCGTGATTTTTAGAAATAGTTATCTCAAATTATTTTTTATTTTAGAAGTTTAAGACAAAAATTTATTATTTTCTCCAATTTATTCTTAGTAGTAATTGCTCTTGAATAGTACATCTATCTTAATAAAATAAATAAACGAAGATAGATATATCTAAACATATAAGTGAAGATAAAATGGTCTCAAATTAATTAAATTTTGAAGTTTTCTTAAATGTTCAAAATAGTTGAATTATTCAAAGTTTAAGATGAATGTTTAAAACTTTTTCCATATTTTCCCTTTCATTTATTAAAGTTTTATATTAGTATTTTCTAGGAGATAAATTACAATACATATTTATGACGTGAAAAGTATGATTTAAATATTGTCTTTGAATATTTTCTTTAATATGTGTATATTACTTCACAAATTCAATTAAAATGAGAAGAAGAAAGTAAAAAAAAATTCTCTTAAAAGCATTTAAAAGAGATTCACGATAAATAATTTGAGAAGGATGAAATAATTAGTAATGCAAAGGAACGTCGTTAAACAAAATAAAAAAATAAGAATACACATTAAAGAAATCACAATTGTACTTTGCTTTGTCCGAGACTTTGCTACAGCAACATTTCTAAATTGTGATCTTTACTCTTTTGGTTCAAATTAAAGTGTTATTATTAAAAAAGATATATTAATTTGAATACAATTTTGTTTCCCATTAACACTATTTTTTTAAATTCTTCTCTCATCTCAACCTTTAGGTACTAATATGTTCACTAGCTTCAAGTTTTTTGCTACGTGAAAAAGATAACTTAAAAGCAGAAAAAATGTTAATTTTTTTTTAAAAAAATATTTTAATAATATTCCTCATGATTCAGTTTGGATGACATCAGCCTAATTTTGATGGACTAAATTAAAAAATGAACGAATCAATAATTCGTCAAATCTCAATTTTTCGGGAACTAACTTATATGCATCATGATTACTTGATTTATTCAATTGGGCATCTTTACTTCCAAGCTATTTCTAATTTTACCAAACCATAGTGGCGCAATAGCAAAAGTGGAAGTGGATTATTAAAGCTAAAGCCAGTAAAATAAAAGAATTTTCTTTCCCTGTACTTAAAGTTAAGTCTAATTACGAAATTGGAGATAAGTATATAATATAGTATGTGCTATAGCTATTGATATAGTTTGTATATCTCTACTCCTACAACCAACATTAATGCAAATTCGTTAGTAATACGCCTCGAACTCGTAATCTATAAAGGTCACATGGAGATAAATCCCCTTCTTGACTTTACTGTATCACATGTATTTCAAACTTTTTTTGGCATATGTATACATAACTTGAGTCGAAAGTAATGAGTTTAATTGAACCCACGGAACCTGCCCTAGATTCGCCTTTGATAGTTAGCCTAGCAAATATGTACTTGGATAAACTGCACTATAATGAGCCAATTTGACATTGTTTTTCCTTGTTTTGTATTTTGCAGGAGCTTGTTGTCATAGTGACGGTCCTGGAACAATGTCCCCGATTGGAGTGAGATTGTACGTTCAAGATCGCCATGTAAGGAACAAATAACAGTTGGAATATCTATATATTTGTTCTCTTTAGGCGTGTTTGGTACGAAGGAAAATGTTTTCTTAGAAAAGAAGTGTTCTTTTTATTGTTATTTTCTAGTGTTTGGTAAGTAAGAAAAAAATCTTATCTCAAAAGTATCTATATAATTTCGGAAAACACTATGGGAGTCAGGGGTGGGTCTTGTGGGGCGTTGGGGATGGGAAGGAGGCTATGAGCTTCAGATACCAGTTATGGAACTTGTTTTCCTTACTTTCACTAAGAAAGTCGTTTTACTCATTTTTAAGGAACTTGTTTTACTAGAAAAAATATTTTCTAAAACGTTTTGACAAATCAAACATGAGAAAATTGAAAAATATTTTCTTTTCGTACCAAACAAGCAAATATACACACCCGTAATTATTGCTTGATTAGGCGAAGTTGTTGCACTGCTCTTGTCTTGCTAGCAAGAATTAGAATTCTGTCTATTTCCCAAGTATTCCGAAGAAAAAGATCAAACACACAACGAAATTTGAAAATGATATCTTAGTTATAATGTATAGCTAACATGTGTATTCCTCATGCTTCATTTCAAGGATCAATTTTTCGATCTTTGTACTTCTATTATACCCCTTGTGTATCAGTTATGGCACTTCACCCCGCTTTATTATGCTATGTAAAGATGAATAAGGATGCGAGTATGTTAGCACATTATGAACACGGATGAAAGAAAGTGATGGTGTGTACATTTGAGAAGTTTCCTCTACACAGATAATTGTTACAACGTTAACTTTCTTGCAGGTGATGATGGACAATGGCCTCATCCAAGTGACGTTATCAAATCCAGATGGAATTATCACTGGAATACGCTATAATGACATTGATAATCTACTTGAAGGCCTTAACGATGAATCCAATAGAGGGTAATTGGCTTCAATTTATATGTTTCTTGCATATTCCGTAGGTTGAGCTCATGAAAATTTAATTTGTGTTTAAAATAAGTGCAAAGAAGAACTGACGAAAGCTTTAGAAATTTGGACATAAAATAAACTACGACATCTAAAACAAGTACGTTAAAATTTTAGATTGTGAAGATAAGTGGATTTATCCTTTTCAGTATATATGTATGCATGTTTTTCTTTACAGAACTGGTGAGCTTAACCTATGAATGTAATGTCAGGTACTGGGATGTTGTATGGAATTCTCCTGATGGTGGAAAAACTGGAGTATTTGAAGTGTATGATTTTCTATATTTAATTATGTACAATTGATCAATGAAACTCTGGCTAAGTTTAAGCACAAACATGATCGATTACTGTAGGATCAAGGGTACTAATTTCAAGGTTATAAAGGAGACAGATGATCAAGTAGAGATATCATTTTCACGACCGTGGGATCCCTCCCTCCAAGGCAAACTTGTTTCGCTGAATATTGATAAAAGGTTCTCTTTCCTTAATATTTTATATGGGGTAAAATGAGAATGTCCATACTGCTAATGTTGCATTACTAATATTGTTGTGTTAATTAAACTAATGGTGATGTAACAGGTTTATTTTACTCCGTGGCTGCTCTGGTTTCTACTCTTATGCCATTTATGAGCATGTTGGTTCACCTGAGTGGCCTGCTTTCAGCATCGGTGAAACTAGAATAGCATTCAAGCTCCGCAAAGATAAGTAAGACGAGTTTTTCCTTATTTTCTTACCCTTAGGCCTATGTAGTGGTTGCTAAGAACTAGTTGTATGTCATTACTAATCGAACGCAAAAACACTAGGTGATTTCTTCCCATCTGGTCTGACTTTGGTGGTCGGCGGACAAAGTTACCTATCTATATTGATGGGAGATAGTAGGTAACACGTGAAAGTAGTCTAGGCACACATAAGTTGGCATGGATGTTCCGATTATCAGGGAAAGGAAAAACTATTTGTATGTTCAAAACCAAATGACCGGTCTATAAACCTTGGATAAATATCATTTTGGAAGAAATAATCAATAAAATTCCACTTAGTTAGAGGCCGATTGCTCTTTCTCCACGTATCAAATATTTATCATCTCTTTAATCACAAATTCATGATAATTTTGGCACTTTCACTCGACAGGTTTCACTATATGGCTGTGGCAGACAATAGGCAAAGATTCATGCCTCTACCAGATGACCGAATGCCTGCAAGATGCCAACGTCTTGCCTATGCAGAAGCGGTCCTTCTAAGCAATCCCGTGGAGCCAGAGTTAAGAGGAGAGGTAATTCTGTTTTTACTGATTGTTTGATTCCTTGAACTTCGCAGAAAATGATATCCGACATAAGGATCTGGATACAATTTTTAAACCACAGTTCTTAACATTTTTTGTGTTTATTACCAACCCGATTGATACTTGACAAAATAGCGCTTACTTGAGGAACATTGATTCATTAGTTTGATGATATTCCTTAATACAGATGACACATTTAAAAGTTTATTGATGTACCATTTGGAAACTTCTTAACAGTAACTAATATTGACTTGTATAGATCCTCAGGAATTATTAGACTGCTATAGAGAAATTATTAGTGCTTTGATTCATCCCGTGCATACAGGTCGATGATAAATACCAATACTCGTGTGATAATAAAGACAACAAGGTCCATGGCTGGATATCTATGGATCCACCTGTGGGATTCTGGCAAATTACTCCAAGTGATGAATTCCGATCTGGTGGACCTGTCAAACAGAACCTCACGTCCCATGTCGGTCCAACTACCTTAGCTGTAAGAGCCTTCTTCTAACTCGTTACTTTTACCATGAACATTTTCAACAGGATGTATAAATTCACAACAAAAGGATACTTTTCCACGGTTATACATTTAGTCATTTTAAGGGGAAACTTTTGATATTCTCAGATGTTTCTTAGCTCTCATTACGCTGGAGATGATCTAACACCAAATTTTGCGCAAGGCGAAGCCTGGAAAAAAGTTTTCGGCCCCGTTTTTATATATGTTAATTCTGTTATGCAAGGGGAAGATCCTTTTGCTCTATGGGATGATGCCAAGATACAGGTTTCACTGTGAAAGGATTTGAAATTTTACTCCAATTTTTGCATGCGCATGAATCAACGTTCTTATATCAGCCATTGATGCAGATGCAACATGAAGTTCAAAGCTGGCCTTACAGTTTTCCAGCGTCAGAAGATTTTCCATCGGCTGATCAAAGGGGCAATGTTAGTGGTAGACTTTTGGTTCAAGACAAGTAAGGATATCACGATTTCCTCCTTCGATTTATATTAAACATTGCATTCAAGCTAAAAGTTAATATGATTTTCCTAAGTTCTCAATCTACTTTTTGATAGGTACATTAGTGATGATCATATGCCAGCAAATGGCGCTTATGTCGGCCTTGCTCCACCTGGAGAAGCTGGTTCCTGGCAAAAAGAATGCAAGGTCATTTCACTTACCTAATTAATTCTAAAAATCAACAAATTAAAAATGACTCCAAAATACTAGAATGATGAAGGAGGACTTACAGTATAGTGCTCGCGGTTGATGATCATAATTGTACACATCGGATATTTTGTTTATGTATACGGATTGTCCTGAAGTTGGAAGCTCCTAGTGATCTCACATTTCTGTTTCAGGACTACCAATTTTGGGTTAAATCTGACGAAAATGGATACTTCTCCATAAACAATATACGTCCCGGTGACTACAATCTTTATGCATGGGTGCCTGGATTCATTGGGGACTATCTATATGAGACTCCCATTTCCATAACTCCAGGTCTTGACACCATGTTTACTTCTCGATTCTACTCCTATTACTTAAAAAATGATTTGAATTCATGAATTGTGTACTACATGGAAACAGGCTGTAGTATTGATGTGGACAAAATCGTATATCAGCCTCCAAGGGATGGTCCCACATTATGGGAAATCGGCATTCCTGATCGTACTGCTGCAGAATTTTTTGTTCCTGAACCCAACCCGAAATTTATCAACAAGCTCTTTGTTAATCATCCTGACAGGTTATTAACATACCTTTATGTATTGGCCTCACTTTTGTTTCCTCTAGAGTAGAACACAAAACTACATTTAGTTCAAATAAATTCCTTTTTCTTTCACAAAAGTTCATCACATCCGTCAAGTAAGTATATGCATTGAGAATAGCGTCTTCGTTATTGTTTTTACAGGTTTAGGCAATATGGATTGTGGGAGAGGTACGCCGAGTTATATCCAACAGATGATCTTGTGTATGTAACTGGAGAAAGTGATTATAGAAAAGACTGGTTTTTTGCTCAGGTTCCAAGGTAAACTATTTAGCAATCCGATGAATCGAAACCTGAAATACTATGTTAAGTTCCTCATTTTCACCAACATTCATCCGGTACATTTAGTTCTTCAACATCAAATATGTTGTAATGTTTCATAAGAGTGTCAAATAAATTGGGACTGAGGTAGTGTCAGGCTGTCTCTTCCTTTTTCTCCTCCCAACAGCCAAGAAGAGAAGGGGAGTCTTGTAGTAACCGGTAAAGTTGCTGCCAGGTGACCAAGAGGTCACGGGTTCAAGCCTTGGAAACAGCCTCTGGCAGAAATGTCAGGTGAGGCTGCATACAATAGATCCTTGTGGTCGGGCCTTTCTCCGGACCCTCCACATAGCGGGAGCTTTAGTGCACCGGGCTTGTCCCTTAACAGCCAAGAAGAAGAATTGAGCAGAAAACATTGTATGCATGAAGTATGGCAAAGTACAGCGCCACATACTCCTCTCTTTTATAATAATTACCCGCTAATAAGGCTTCTCCTTTGCAGGAAAAAAGAGGATGGCTCATATCAAGGAACAACATGGCAAATCAGATTTAAACTTGATTCGGTCAATCAAGGAGGAACGTATAAATTGCGCATTGCAATTGCATCTGCAACTATAGCTGAAGTGCAGGTACACTTATCCCTATTGATATCAACTTCTCTCGTATTTGATTTGAATTTTATTACTTGAATTAATAAGAAAAATAGTTCTATAACTAGACTTGTAGTCTGTTTGGACAAGTTTCTGAACATCCAAAACTGCTTATTTTAAAAAACATCACCACTTGTTTTAGATAATAAGTGTGTTCGAGTAATAATAGAAACTGATGCATAAGTTGGAAAAAGTAGTTTCTCACAAACTTCTTCTCTCTAAAAGCACTTCTAATAAGAAGTACAGAACGTAGAAATAAGTTGATTTCGTCAGCTTGGCCAAACATACTATTAGTCTTTGATTAGTGTATTAAAATCACTTTTGGCAAACAACTTAGTCAACTATCTAACACTTTCTGAATGATCAAAAACAGAATCAGAATTCAAACCGGAAAGTCTCTCACTATGTTCTTGTACTTGCAGGTTCGGGTGAATAATCCAAGCACAAATCGACCTCTATTTACAACCGGATTGATTGGAAGAGACAACTCAATCGCGAGACATGGAATTCATGGATTATATTGGCTGTACAATATAGACATACAGGGGAATCTGTTAGTGCAAGGGGACAACACCATTTATTTAGGCCAACCAAGAAACCAAAGTCCTTTCCAGGGGATTATGTATGACTATATTCGTCTCGAAGCTCCACCAAACTAAGCAATTTTTCAGATTTCCCCTTCTTGTACAGAGCTCAAATAATTCTAATTCTAAGTAAATAAGATAGTAAATGTTAATTGTTTGATTTGTATTACCAGTTTAGCATTGACTTCTGGTTTGTGAAGCAACAAAATTCCACGTTTCGTTCAGATGTAAAATTGTTCCAATTACTTATGCAATCAACTATTTGGGATTTAGCTCTATACAAATTGAACCGTCTGTGCTATACCTTAAAGTATTTGAAGTCTATAGTACCTATAATTGAATTTTTAAGTTAAATTTATCATAATAACTGGATTCACGATCAATGTTTATCGAATTTAGTAAATTTCTAGATCCCGCATGCCTTAGCCAGTAGTTCTCATGAAAAATATAAATCGGATAAAAAGTTGGGTAGAAATTAACAATAGATTTGCTTGAAGATTGAGATTGAGATTGATCAATTTGAAATTTTCATGCACAGAAATTAACTGCAACATTCTCATTTCTTAACTCTACAATTTTTTTCCAGATTAATCCATTACCAGGTAAAGGTTTTAATCATCTCTCTTCTAGAAGAACTTTTTGAATTACCTTTCGCATTTCCATGCAATCTTTTGTATCGTTATGCAACCTTTTACCTACTATACATGAATTTTTGAATTACCTATAGGTTATAAATATTTGAATCTTTTTCAGATATTGGGTGAAGTTTTAAAGGTTCTTTTTTTTTTTTTTTAACTTCAAGTGTGATTACAAACCATTGAGTGACGCTCGACAACAAATTTGAGATACAACTATTTGTTTATCATGAGTCATTTTATCTTTGGAGGATATATCGCATAAGATTGGCTACTTGAGGGGAACAATTTCGTGAAGGCAACTCTGTGAATTCAGAAGACTTGACTCTTCTTCCTTTTCCATCTTGTTAATTATATGATATTTGTTTTCAAAATTTAATTAATTTCATGTTATATATTTCATATTTGTATGAAATTTATTGTGTTGAAAATCAGATTTTACACTGCACAATTATTATTATTATTATTATTATTATTATTATTATTATTATTATTATTATTATTATTATTATTATTATTATTAT
>JAABOM020000084.1:23548112-23613368 GCA_011800125.2 Solanum clarkiae | reverse complement strand
TTATTATTTGAAGTCACAAATTTAAAATTGAAATTCTACCATTTATGTCTAAGGTGAATTTGGGATGTGGAATCAAAATTTCAAATTGAAGCAAAAGTTTTGCTTAGATGTCATAGACAAACACAAATTCCATGAATTCTGAAATTCTCACTATTATCCCACACATTAGTCATGAATTCATGATCAGTTGTTACACGCTACAAAAAATGTCTAATTGTACCAAACAGTCTCTCTTGTTTTTTGATTTTATTTTTTATGCCATACTTATTGGACTTATAAAATATTGGAGAGTAAAGCTAATGAAATTTCATTTTTGAACTAGTTAACAAGACATTCATAAAACAAGATCAATTATGGCTCCAGGAGAACTACAACTTCACTTTCAGGACCGTCGCCATGTAACCTATTCATAACTTCTATCATTTCGTAGAATATATATTCCGTCTTTCATATGACTATGTACCTATTGACAGAGGCGGAGCCAGAATTTGAAACTTTTGAATGCTGGATTCAAATCTTTTTAACTATATATGAGATAAATTAATATAATAGGTACTTAAAACTTTTCAGGTGGTGATGGACAATGGTATTCTCAAAGTGACTTTATCAATACCAGATGGAATTGTAACTGGAATCAGATATAGTGGCATCGACAATTTACTTGAGGTTCGGAATCCTGAAACAAACAGAGGGTAACTCCATTTGTCATTTCGCTAGATCAAGTTTACTATAATCATAGTCGAATCCAGAATTTTGAGTTAAACTGTTCTGAATTTTAGAAAAAAACGTTTGCTGAATTCTGAATATAGAGTTTTGACTCGTGCCTAACTAGAACTGTCGCATACTTATGAAGAAAAAAGAGATCAGACACTTTAAGTTCCCTTTTTTGGTCAGGAAAATGAATCAACTAATTTGTCATGTGAAAATGTATAATTTTTTTTCCAGATACTGGGACGTCGTCTGGAACTCGACAGGAACTACGGGAAAATTTGAAAGGTAAATATATATATAGACAAAGAACCTCAAAGAAAAATATTATTTTGTCAAACAAAAAGTGTGTTGAAGAAATAAAATTGTGTCACTTATATAATGTAGGCTCAAATGCACAACCTATAAGGTCATATTGAAAACAGATGATCAAATAGAGCTGTCCTTCTCAAGGAAATGGGATGTGTCGCTTCAGAACAAACTTATTCCCCTGAACGTAGACAAAAGGTTGTTCTATTTATCTTCGTTTTCCTTTCGTTCTTTAAATATCTGGTTGCAGTTTTTGATTAGTAAATGGATTTGAGATGATACTTGATGACGAACCAGAAGTATGATATTCAGGTTTATAATGCTTAAAGGTTCGTCGGGTTTCTATTCCTATGCAATTTATGAGCATTTAGAGGGATGGCCTGCTTTCAACCTTGACGAGACTAGGATTGCGTTCAAGCTCAGAAAAGACAAGTAATACTCTATTTCTCTTCATCCATCTATTTTTATGTAGTTAGCATAACGGAGACAGAATTTTCACCATGGGGATTCAATATGTATTTAATTTGATCCTGTATATACGGTGTGACTTTCTTGGGAGGTTTAAATGAATCCCCTACGACCCTCTAGCTCCACCCCTGGTCATGACAAGGAAAGTAGGCTTATAGACGTATTTGCTAACATTTTCTTGATATCATATTCTTTAGAGTCATACTTACAAAATGGTACATATACAATCTAAGTGAATAATTGTTTGTGTACATCAACGATACATTGTCAATTCTTTGTATATCTTCATTGCAACATCTAAGAGGGATGTTTTATTGTCTAATCTTGAACGCCAACCAGGTTTCGTTACATGGCTATGGCAGATAACAGGCAGAGATATATGCCTTTACCTGATGACAGGTTACCAGATAGAGGACAACCACTTGGCTATCCAGAAGCAGTCCTACTTGTCAATCCCATCGAGCCTGAGTTCAAAGGCGAGGTGCCTATTTTCTTCTGTCATTTGTTGAGATACAATTTAATTATGTAGATAAACATATGCTCTCTCTAACAACGTTAGCTTTATAGAGATGGTTACACACTTTGACATGTATCAGAGCATGTAGAGTTCATGAAGTCTTCTGTCAAATCGACATATATGTTTGGCACGTGAAAAAAGAATCATCTCCACAGATGAAGAGGAGATGTTAAGATATGATCTAACTAACTAAAAGTGTGCTCTCAGCATAAGTTTGTTTCTTCTGTTTACTTAGTGAAGAAGCAATATTTCTAATAATCAATCTCATGAGGACACAAGAATTATTAGACTGCTATAGAGAAATGGTTAGTGCTTTGATTCATCCCGTGCATACAGGTCGATGATAAATACCAATACTCGTGTGATAATAAAGACAACAAGGTCCATGGCTGGATATCTATGGATCCACCTGTGGGATTCTGGCAAATTACTCCAAGTGATGAATTCCGATCTGGTGGACCTGTCAAACAGAACCTTACATCCCATGTCGGTCCAACTACTCTAGCTGTAAGGGCTTTCTTCTAACACATTACTTTTACCATGAACATTTTCAACAAGATGAACAAATTCACAACAATAGGGTTATTTTCCGCGGTTATGCATTAGTCATTTAAAAGTGAAATTGTGATATTTTCAGATGTTTCTAAGCCCTCACTATGCTGGGGTTGATCTAATACCTAAGTTTGCTCAAGGCGAAGCCTGGAAGAAAGTTTTTGGCCCTGTGTTTATATACGTTAATTCTGTTAAGCAAGGGGAAGATCCTACTGCTCTATGGCATGATGCCAAGATACAGGTTTAGCTATGAAAGGATTTGAAATTTACTCCGGTTATTGTATGTGCATAAAGTCAAAGTACTTATATCGGCTACTGATGCAGATGCAACATGAAGTTCAAAGCTGGCCTTACAGTTTTCCAGCATCGGAAGATTTTCCATCAGCAGCTCAAAGGGGCAACGTTAGTGGTAGACTTTTGGTTCAGGACAAGTAAGGACATAACACCGTTCCTCTTGAAAAGTGTATTCAAACAAAAAGTTAATATGATTTTCTAAATTTTTAACTACTTTTGATAGGTACAAGAGTAATGGTCCTATACCAGCAAATAGCGCTTATGTTGGGCTTGCTCGACCAGGAGAAGCTGGTTCCTGGCAAAGAGAATGCAAGGTCTTTTTTCCTTACATTTATCGACAAATTAAACATGTTTCCAAAATGCTTGCATAAAACAAGCAAGAGGACTTCCAGTATAGTATATCACTCCCTGATAATCCTGATTGTACATATTGAAAATCGGAAAAGGAAGTCAAGTCTTAGTGTTTTCTGTTTCAGGACTACCAATTTTGGGTGAAATCAGACAACAATGGATACTTCTCTATAAACAATATACGTTGCGGTGACTACAATCTTTATGCATGGGTACCTGGATTCATTGGGGACTATCTATATAACACTCCCATTTCCATAACTTCAGGTCTCAACTCCATGTTTATTGTTCAGTTCAAATCCTATTCTTCAAACAAAAACTCTGAATCTCATGGATCGCGTTATACATGCAAACAGGTTGTAGAATTAATGTGCATGAAATAGTATATCAGCCTCCAAGAGATGGCCCTACATTATGGGAAATAGGCATTCCTGATCGTAGTGCTGCAGAATATTTTGTTCCTGAACCCAACCCGAAATTTATCAACAAGCTTTTCGTTAATCATCCTGACAGGTTATTAACATACCTTCGTGTATTGGCCTTGTTTTTCGTTTCCTCTATTACATATATAGCTGATATGATTCCGTTCTCTTTCTCAAATGTCATCACATCTTCAAATGACAGGTTTAGGCAATACGGATTGTGGGATAGGTACTCCGAGTTACATCCAATGGATGACCTTGTATATGTAATTGGAAAAAGTGACTACAGAAAAGACTGGTTTTTTGCTCAGGTTCCAAGGTAATATAATTTGCAACGTGATAAGTTGAAAACTACCCAGGAAACAACCTCTCTACTTCTATAAGGTAGTAATAAGATCTGCGTACATTCTATCCTCCCTATACCCCACTTATGGGATTCCACTGAGTATGTTGTTGTTGTTGTTGTTGATGAGTTGAAAACTAAAGTACTATGTTAAGTTCCTCGTTTTCACCGGGACATTTTAGACTTCGCCATCAAATTACTATGTTTCAGAAGAGTGTGATCATATAAATTGGGAAGGAAGCAGAACTAAGCAGAAACCATCTTATGTGTAGGAGAAAAGATGATGGCACGTATCAAGGAACGACATGGCAAATCAGATTTAAACTCGATTCAGTCAATCAAGGAGGAACGTATAAATTGCGCATTGCAATTGCATCTGCAACTTTAGCTGAAGTGCAGGTACACTGGTTCCTATTGATGTCAACTTCTTTCCTATTGTAGCTTGAATATATTACTCGAATTTGATCGAAATCAGTCTTTGATTAGTATATAAAAATTACTATTGACAAAGAACTAACTTCTGACTAAGTGAAATTGCATAATTTGTACTCAATTACTCCCTCCGTTTCATTTCATGTGTCTTAATTAATTTGACTGGATAAGAAGTTTAACAAAGATAATTAAGGAATATTTGATCTTAAAGTAAATATGTGTGTAACACACGAAAATGTCCTTCAATCATGTGATCTTAAACGTGTTTTATGGGATATTGGACATTAAAAGAGTTAGTAAGTAAAGAAAGTAACGTTCTCTTTGCAACAAACTAAAAAGAAAAGTATGTGCAACATGTAAATTGAAACGAGTGAAGTATCTCATACTCTTTCTAAATGACCAAAAAAGAACCAGAATTCAACCAGAAAGTCCGTCACTATATTCTTGTACTTGCAGGTTCGGATGAATAATCCGAGCACAAAACGGCCTCTATTTACAACCGGATTGATTGGAAGAGACAACTCAATTGCTAGGCATGGAATTCATGGATTATATTGGCTGTACAATATAGACATACAGGGAAATCTGCTAGTACAAGGGGACAACACCATTTACTTAAGGCAACCAAGAAATCAAAGTCCTTTCCAGGGGATTATGTATGACTATATTCGTCTCGAAGCTCCACCAAACTAACCAATGTTTCAAATTTCCCCTTCTTGTACAAAGCTCAAATAAGTATAATTCTAACACTGTCTGGATGATAATTATTTATTGTTTCATAGTATATTATATTGTATTGCTTTAAATGAATACAGTGTTTGGATAGATTGTATCGTTCTTTGTCATTACATAATATCACACATTAACAATTTAAATAATAAACTTACATGAAAACTGGAGATATGTGTAAGAATATCTTCATTTACTTACATTTGTAGGTTTCAAATGGATAGATTGAGTTGAATTTAAACAAGTTAAAATAAGTTGAGTTAATACGGGGTATAACCTAACTCGTCCAATTCTCAGTAAAATTTTAATTATGTTATTTGTTTTTTTATAAGTCTTAATACCTAAAAAACTTATTATGTTTTTAAATTTTTTTTTAACCTCCCTTGGATCTCTCTCTCTCTTTTTGTTCTCCCTTAGTGACTCGAACCACAAACTCTAGTATTGGAGGTAAGGGGTGCTTATAATTGGAGCAACTTAATTCCTCTTCTTTTCTAAATTATAGTTACTATAACATATCAAATAAAAAATGTATTTTGAAAAATATTTTATAAGAATTTTCATGAATTAATTTGGACTACATATCAACCCAATTTTTGATGAGCTAAAATTGATCGAGCTAATAAATGGGCAGACCAATAACTCGCTTAACTTAATTGCACAGATTATATTTTCATGGCCTAATTTTCCATTTATTTTGTTTTTTTTAACAAAAAGAAAAACTAGAGGTAGGGGACGGGTAAATAAGTGGATTATAAGGTGGAAATTGAACTCTCACCGACACAGCAAAGTTCATGTAACAAACCAACTAAAGTCTAGTTTCTCCCTATTAATTATCTTGAGATTCAACTCCAACCTTGCTAAGTTAATTACTATATTTGCATACAAACCGCAATACATCATCTGACGGTGTATCTTGAGCACATAAGCGAAGCTAGGGGTGGGTTTTGGGTTCGGGCGAATCTTGCAGCTTTGGTTCAAACCTTGTACATAATTGTCTTAAAAATTCACTAAATATACATAAATTATTACATTTAGAACCTAGCAATCCAAAAAATATGAGAATTTTAAGAATTCATAAGTTTCAAATCCTGACTCCGTCGTTATTTGAGCGTATAAAATATTTTCACCTCTTGCTTACATCAATGCTTAATAAATTTCTTCTTGAGAACTAAGTGGTGAAATCCGATACAATTCCAAAAGCTAGTTAATTTAGCCATCAAAATGGTTGTTTCAATGTTTTGTACGCTTATTTAAAGTCCAACAAAAATAACATCTAATTCTAAACAATTTCCTTATAAGGATGAATTTGGGACATCTGAGGATGAAACTGATTGCATGTCACACCCCATTCATGACGCGTATTGTACGTTGTGGCCTAGCAAATTTATCCTTTAAGCTACGTCATCATCGAGCCCAAAAACACATGTAATGTGTAAAGTTATATTATATCTTATAGAACTCTTTACTTTTCTCCTACATTCATATGAGATTGCCTAAGGTGTCAATGTGTACTATTTCATCAGAAATTTGTCAACCCAGAAACTTGTCGATTCTTATTTTTAACCCGATCGGGTACCCTTAAATTAGTGCTTTAGAATAACAATGAAATAACTGAGAAGTTAAAAATGAGGGATAATTACACTGAGAGACACTTCACTTAAAATAATTACAAAAAGAAAAATAGTCTTCGTTGTATAGACATGTATAATCAATGTATATTTATGTATCATAATGTATATTTAGTATATAGCTCATGTATAAATAATATACATTATATAGTAGTGTATACTTTCTATTACTTTTGACAAACTATATTGTATAGTCATGTATTGTTTCGCTGATTTGGGGCAATTCTTTATGTAAATAAAAATTGACTACTTTTTTGATAAACTTTTTACTTTTTTGTATATGTATGGAATTTTTCTCTTAAAAATGAGAAGTATTTTTCTCCGACGTCTTTATTTTGGGACATTGTATGTTAAAATCGATATCGTCTTTATTGAATCAGGTTTGATCTGTCTTCAATCTCAAGGTGTCATCATCAGCTACGTCAAATTCGAATGTTAACCCATACACATACATCATCACCTGCCCTCCATTATGCATGGATGTCACATGGCATGATTCAATATTCTGTGAATCAAGCTAGCTTGAAATTAACCTTTCCCTTTTTTTAAAATACAAGAAAAATCTTTAAAGATGTCCATGGGGTAAGTAATTTGACTATTGTCCCACATGTTAGTGGTGATTTCATTATCAATTGGCACTTGGCACATTCCACTTTTGTCACTCTTACACGCTAAAAGAAATATGAGTAATTATTGTACCAACTTAGTGTTAACGAGTAAGCTAAGCGTTCGTTGAGACATGCGATATTAAGTTATGATTTTAAATCAGTATCTAAACATATAATTTAAGATCATGATTTTAAGTTTTAAATTATCCAAAAAAGCATGATTCGGACTTTCAACTTATGATTTCAATTTATTCTTTCAAATAAAAACCTTGATCATAAATTTATATTTTGATTTAAAAAAAAAGAAAAAAACTCATTATTTTAGAATTTGCGGAAAAAGACTCATGCTCTGCGTAAAGAGATTGTTTATATCATATGGTATGATTATTTTAAAGAATAACTCGTTACTACTACTGTTGACCAGTAAATCTTTATTAAATTTTGTGTATTTGGAAGTTTATAACCATACATATCTATTCATGAAAATGAATATGAAGATGTGTAATTTATTAATCCGATGCTTTAAGATATTTCGATATCTTTTTCAAGATATTTTGATATCTTTTTTATAAATTATGATTTGCTCATTTAGTAAAATTGTATTTAGAAAATTTATATGGTTTTCACAACTTGTAATGTTTTTATATTTATGAGAAAAAATATATATAATTTAAAAAATTTATATTATCTGTCCAAACAAAACTTCAACTTCAGATCTTAATTTCATATGGCATGTCAAAACTTTGCTTTCTTTTTTGTTTTACATTTCAAAGGAAGTGTCGATCCAACATATGCATATTTAATACCTTTCATTCTTCTGCTCCTGCCAAACTGCAAAAAGAGGTCAATAATATTTCTTTTTTTTTATGTCATACTTTTGAGGTTTTCTATATTTTGGGGAATAAAGTGAATTTTATTTTATTTTTTCATTTTTGTAGTATTTAATTAAGAAGACAGCTGCAGAAAGAACAAGCTAATAAAGATCAATGACTACTCCGGGAGACTATATTTTCATGGCCTACTTTGTCATCTATTCTTCTTTTTCTTTTTTTAACAAAAAGAAAAACTAGGGGCAAGGGACGGGGAAATAAGGAGATTATAATGTGGAAATTGAACTCTCACCAATCAATTGAAAATTCATGTAAAAAATCAACTGAAATCTAGTTTCTCCCTATATTTGCATACAAACCGCAATACATCATCTGATGGTGTATCTTGAGCACGAAGTTAGGGTGTGGATTGTGGGTTCAGTCGAATCCTGTAGCTTTGCTTCAAACCTGATATGTAATTAAAAATTCATTGAATTATATAAATAATTACATTTAGAACCTAATAACTTGAAAAAAATAAAAATTTTAAGAATTCATAAGCTTCAAATCCTGGCTCTATCGCTGTTTGAACTTATAAAATATTTTCACCTCTAGCTTATATCAATGCTTAATAAATTTCTTCTTGAGAACTAAGTAGTGAAATCCGATACAATTCAAAAAGCTAGTTAATTTAGCCATCAAAATGGTTGTTTCAATGTTTTGTAGGCTTATTTAAAGTCCAACAAAAATAACATCTAATTCTAAACAATCTCCTTATAAGGATGAATTTGGGACATCTGAGGATGAAACTGATTGCATGTCACACCCCATTCATGACGCATATTATACGTTGTGGCCTAACAGATTTATCCTTTAAGCTACGTCATCATCGAGCCCAAAAACACATATAATGTGTTTTTTACTTTTCTCCTACGACATTCATATTGAGATCGCCAAAGGTATCAATGTGTACTACTTCATTAGAAGTTTATCGGCCTAGAAACTTGTCAATTCTTATTTTTAACCCGATTGGGTATCCCTATATTAGTGCCTTAGAATATGTTCTCAATCTTACATCTCCGGAACAAGCATACTAAGATTATAGGTCAGTCTTTCGGATGAAGGGAGCAACTTTATCGGACGAGCTCATGTATGTTACATTGAGATCGATATCATCTTTGTTAAGTTACATTTGATCTGTCTTTAATCTCAATGTGTCACCATCCACTACGTCAATCCGAATTTTAATTACATCATCACCTGCCCTCCATTATGCATGGATGTCACATGGCATGATTCAATATTCTTTGAATCAAGCTAACTTGAAATTAACCTTTCCCTTTTTTTAAGTACAAGAAAAATCTTTAAAGATGTCCATTGGGTAAGTAATTTGACTATTGTCCCACATATTAGTGGTGATTTCATGATCAGACGGCACTTGGCACATTCCACTTTGGTCACTCTTACACGCTAAAAGAAATATCAGTAATTATATTGTACCAACTCACTGTTGACGAGTAAGCTAATTAAGCGTCTGATTAGACATGCGATATAAAATCATGATTTTAAATCAGTGTTAGACATGCAATTTAAGACTATTATTTCAATTTTTTTAAAATGTAAACCTTGATCATAAGTTTATATTTTGTAAAAAAGGAGAAAAAGGAAAAAAAATTCATTTCAAAATTTGCAAGGAAAAAGCGTACGTTCTGCGTAAAGAGATTGTTTGTATTATAAGATATGATTATTTTAAAAAGAATAACTAGTTACTACTATTGTTGACTAGTAAATCTTTATAAAATTATGTGTATTTGGAAGTTTGTACCACACATATTTGTTTATCAAAATGAATATGGAGATATATGATTTATCAATGTAACGATTTAAGATATTTCGATATCTTTTTAATGAACTATGATTTGTTCATTTCATAAGATTGTATAAAAATTTAAAAGATGTTGATGGTTTTCATAACTTGTAAGGTGTTTATGCTTACAAGAAAAAATATATATGATTTAAAAAAATTTATATTATCTATCAAACAAAACTTTAACTTCAAATCCTGATTTCCTATGGCATGTCCAAACGGGACAGGGAGATTTACAATTTGCTAATATCAGCAAAACTTTGCTTTCTTTTTTGTTTACATTTCAAGGGAAGTGTCGATCCAACATATGCATATTTAATACCTTTCATTCTTCTGCTCCTGCCAAACTGCAAAAAGAGGTCAATAATATTTCTTTTTTTCTTTTTTCTTTTTTTTTTATGTCATACTTTTGAGAATTCTATTTCTTGGGGAATAAAGTGAATTTTATTTTATTTTTTTCATTTTTATAGTATTTAATTAAGAAGACAGCTGCAGAAAGAACAAGCTAATTAAGATCAATGACTACTCCGGGAGTACAGCTACACCTTCCCGATGATCATCATGTAATTAATTTATATTGTGGAGGATCAAAATTGGATGTCAACATTCATCACAATATCATTTTGAAGGAAATGTGTTTGTTTTCCCTTATATATATATATATGTTTGGGTTAATTTCACTGATAGATGGTCACTAAATTTACTCTCTTTGTAACATTAAATCTGCAAAACTATAATTTTGCCGTTTAAATATTTATAAACACTCGAGTCACATCATCATTTTGCTTTAAAAAAAAACTATTTTGTGACAGAAATGCAAAGTAAGATTGCGTACAATAAACCTTTGTGGTCGGACCCTTTCCCGGAGCCTGCGCATAGCGGGAGCTTTAGTGCACTGGATCTGCCCTTTTACGATTTACAAAACATTGAAATTACAAGAAACGAAGAAAAGTTGAATTTTTGTGATAAATTTCTTCAGGTGGTGATGGACAATGGTATTCTCCAAGTGACCTTATCAGTACCAGATGGTATTGTAACTGGAATTACATACAATGGCATCGACAATTTGCTTGAGACTTTAAATGATGAAACAAACAGAGGGTAAAATTAACTCCATCATTTCTTTGGCTCAAGTTTATTAAAATGAAATAAAATAGCCAATATATAAGTCAAATACTTGTAACAATGAGTAATTCTTGATTTCCTAGATACTGGGACGTTGTATGGAGCTCGACAGGAACTACTGGAAGATTTGAAAGGTAGATATAAATATAGACGAAGAACCTTGGATGAAAAACATGATTTTTGTCAAACTAAAATGTTTTGAACAATAAAATTGTGTCACTTATATAATGTAGGCTCATATGCACAACCTATAAGGTCATATTGGAAACAAATGATCAAATAGAGTTGTCCTTCTCTAGGACATGGGATGTGTCGCTTCAGGACGAGCTTATTCCCCTGAATATAGATAAAAGGTTGAGTTTTCTTTCCCTCTTTGAATATTTGTTTGCATTTCTTGACGAAAAATTCAAAGAGATTATACTTGATGACTAATCAGATGCATGATGTTCAGGTTTATAATGCTTAAAGGTTCGTCAGGATTCTATTCTTATGCAATTTATGAACATTTAGAAGGATGGCCTGGTTTCAACCTTGATGAGACCAGGATCGCGTTCAAGCTCAGAAAAGACAAGTAAATACTCACTTTCTCTTTATACACATACACGTTGTGAAATGTTAATACGTCACGAACATGTGTCAAATGTTAATTTCTTATTTGTAGCTTAATTGACCATAATTAAGAAGGATGTTTTATTGTCTATTCTTGAACGTCGACCAGGTTTCATTACATGGCTATGGCAGACAACAGGCAGAGATACATGCCCTTACCTGATGACAGGTTACCACCTAGAGGACAACCACTTGCTTATCCAGAAGCAGTCCTGCTTGTCAATCCCATTGAGCCTGAGTTCAAAGGCGAGGTGCCTATTTTCTTTCGTCATCATTTGTTGAGATATATTTTAATCAAGTAATTACAAAAATGCTATCTCTAACGGCGTAAGCTTTAGATAAGATGATGACACACTTCAACATGGTATCAGATCATACATTGACCATGAATTCATATCTCAATCTCTCTGTCGTCCAAAAATATTCTGACATGCTGGATCATAACAAAAGGAATCAACTCTGCACGAGAGGATGTGGTGTTGAGATGTAATCTAATTAAGCATTTGAAAGTGTGCTCCCACCTTAAGTTTGTTACTTCTGTTTACTCATTGCAAAGACGTAATATTGTCCAATTCATCATTTTCATAACAATTCTTGATTGATAATCTTATCAGGTTGATGACAAGTATCAATACTCATGTGAGGACAAAGATCTCAAGGTCCATGGATGGATTTGTATGGATCCATCACTAGGATTCTGGATAATTATTCCCAGTGACGAATTTCGATCTGGAGGACCCCTTAAACAAAACCTCACTTCTCATGTTGGTCCAACTGCTCTTTCTGTGAGTAATATAATCACAATCTTTAGCACATTGTTCCAGTTACTAACATCTAATGTCGCTATTCTAGAATTTCAAATTTAAAAAGTTTAAATCCTGACTCCGCCTCTGTTTGCAGGTGTTTCTCAGTGCTCATTACGCAGGAGAAGATTTGGTTCCAAAGTTTGGACAAGGGGAGCCCTGGAGAAAAGTCTTTGGACCAGTTTTTATATATCTGAATTCTGTCACTTCAGGGGAGGATACTCTTCTCTGGGAGGATGCTAAAAAACAGGTATAATTAAGTAAAACATTTTTTTTGTACAAAAGAACTGAAAATAAATGGTATTTTTGGGATTGTTCTTATCTAATATAACATGTTTATCTAAGCACTGACTGCAAAAACTAGATGTTGAAGGAAGTTCAAAATTGGCCATACAGTTTTCCAGCCTCTGAGGATTTTCCGTCATTGCCTCAACGCGGTAGTATTTATGGAAGACTGTTAGTCCTAGACAGGTATTATTTGTTTATTTGCTCTATTCTTATCCAAGGCCGGAGCTAGAAGGTCACCTATGGGTTCGATCAAGCCTAGTAGCTTTATCCAAATCCTGTATTTGTACTAAAAGTTTCACTAAATGTGTATAAAAAATCAAATCCAGAACCCAATTCCTAACACCTGATGTTTCTATCACAGAGTTTACAACCTATAAAGTTCAAATTCGGGTTCTACTGCTGTCACTAAATTTCTTTTTTTCTTTTGGAGGATTCATTTACTCTATGGTCATTGGTATTTGGTTCTACTTATATTTCTCCTTTTTGTACTTAGATACTTCAAAGACGATACAGTTTCTGCTTCTGGTGCATTTGTTGGCTTGGCTCCACCAGGAGAAGCCGGTTCATGGCAAAGAGAATGCAAGGTGATTCAGGGGAACATAAAAGTTCAACCAGTACTCGATTTTTTTCTTTTCTTTTTTTAATAGTTTCAATATTTGATGTTAATCAGGACTATCAATTCTGGACGAGAGCAGACGAGGAAGGCAATTATATCATTAGCAATATACGAGCAGGCGACTACAACTTGTATGCATTTGTCCCTGGATTCATTGGAGATTACAAATATGACATCAAAATCAGAATTATCCCAGGTACTAAATTTACAATTGGACAAGTAGACGATTATTTTCAAGCTTTTCGAGATTACAAGCTCAAAATTAACTTGTTATAAATCAGGCGCCTTCATTGACATGGATGATCTTGTTTTTGAACCCCCAAGAAATGGACCTACACTCTGGGAAATCGGCATTCCTGATCGTTCTGCTCGCGAATTTTACATTCCTGATCCTGATCCAAAATATGTTAACAAACTCTTTATTAATCATCCTGATAAGTTAGTTTTCTCCTCCCTCATTGACAGTTTAATGTTTTTCCTCTTTATTTCACCGCTCATCATCAATGTCCTCAGGTTTAGACAGTACGGGCTATGGGAGAGATACGCCGACTTACATCCAAATGGGGATCTAGTTTTTACAATTGGAGAGAGTGACTACAAAAAAGATTGGTTCTTTGTTCAAGTCACTAGGTAAATAATATCTAATCACTAATTATACCTGATATTCGATATCTTCATTTCATTTTGTATGAATTTTCTTCCTATTTTTCGTGTTTTTGGGGCGTTAGGAAAAAGGATGAGAAGACGTATCAAGGAACAACATGGCAAATAAAGTTCAAACTCGACAATGTTAATCAAAATGAAATCTATACACTAAGATTGGCACTTGCATCAGCAGCTCAAGCTGAACTACAGGTACATATGGCACAACATTGATTTCACGTGTTCTTTTTACTCATCATTAGTGTATTATCGAGTCAATGATAAAGGAAAACAATAAATGTAACTTGTAGGTTCGCGTCAATGATAATTCAAGCACGAATACTCCACTATTTTCAAGTGGAGTCATAGGGAAGGATAACGCGATTGCAAGGCATGGAATTCATGGACTCTACTGGCTGTTCAATGTGAATTTGCGGGGTGATATACTTGTTGAAGGGGAAAATACTATATATTTGACACAAGCAAATGAAACTAGTCCTTTCCAAGGGATAATGTATGATTATATTCGTCTAGAAGGACCTCCTCCCCATGACTAAGGCAAATTATTTGAGAATTCTTTGTGTATGTATATATATTTGATTAGTTTTTTGAACACATACATTGCACGTGTATTTCGTGCTATTTAAAATAAATACTTTGAATATTATAATAAGTTTGTGATGTGTTACATCAAATTTGAGGAGGAAAAAATTACAAGCTTAGCTCGATGAATGGTGAGCATATTCAACTGATATTCTTGTCATTGCAACGCACATCACACCAAATTTTGTTATCAAATGAATTTCAGAAGTAAGACTATAATGACTTCAAATATGCAATTAATCAAATATTCAATTTAATAAAAGTTCTTTTTTTACTATTTCACGAACACATTAAAAAAAAGTAATTATTCATTATAGAAATAGTAATTGTTGAAATATTTAATTGTCACAAATAAATTACAATTACATGTGTTTGTACCGTTCGTCGCTTTACCTAATTCAAAATTATTATCATCTGTGAATTTTGTCAAAAAAAAAATTAAATTGTATAAATATTGTATTGTGAAATATAACACGATCATTTGTGAGATATTGATGATAGAACATTGTCGTACTTCACGAAAAATATGACACTCTAATATATAAATAAAATGATAAAAGTGTGAATTTACCTGAAGGAAAAAAATAATATAATTGTTACTACTTTCCCACCGAACCAAAATTAAATATCGTAAAAAAAAAAAGAAATATATAAAAGAAATGATAATCTTGGATTTGTATATATACATACTTATGGGCCAATTCAAAAAATAAATGAATTACGTAAATGAAAATTTGTTATCATCATAGCATAAAAATTCAATGAAATAGAAGTATTTCCAATTGATAAATAAAAAGGAAATAAAAGTATTACTCATTTTATATAAGTTCAACTCCCATCATCATCGATATAATTAGGCATCAAATTAACAAAGCAAGACTTTATGAAATTAAAAAGTGAAAAACAAAAGTATTACTCCTCCCTACCTAAGTTCAACTTCTGCTGCCCATATATAAATTAGAAACATAGTGAATATAGTAATGAAATATATATAGGAGAAATAAGAAGAGTTGGAAAATGTATAACTTATTTGGATTATTATATTTAGAGAAAAGTAGTAAAAACACTCTTAAATTTGACACGAATTATCAGTTTTGTCCCTAAACTATTGATAGGTTTAAAAACACTCATCAACTTAGCGAATTAAGCTTAAATACACCCTCTAACTTCACGAATTATTAATTCCGTCCCTAAACTATTGATAAGCTTAAAAACACCCCTCAACTTGACAACCTAAGCTTAGAGTATTGCAGATTCGAAAATGGATTGCAGATTCAAAAATGGAAAAATGCCAACAGAAGTAAAAAAATTTGTAACTGAGAAGTGCAATTACTGGTTTGTTTTTAAAATAAATATAGATATAAATGTGAACTGGATTTCTCTAAAATAGTATGTGACAGCATGGTATTTGTTCTACATGTATAAGATTGCCATAGTGCAACTAATGAGTTTCTAGGCCTAAAACATAAATGGATTCACATTTATATGAAGTCATTTCATAATCAGAACTAACTGTTACAATTCTCCAGCGTCAAAATTGTGCTTTAATGTTTCTTAAACACGTATTTATGACTTTTTAAATTTAGGTAAATTAAATAAGAGGCGTGCATAGACTAAATTGTGTTAAAATTCAACATAAATCATAAATAGATATTAAGGTTTTATTTACTTAATTATTAAGATTACTTAATATCTAAGGTGGTCAATGATAGAATTCAAATTGAAATTGGCAACCTAAAGAAGTTGAAAGAAAGTTAGATTTGCTTATTCAATGGTAGAAGTCAATTTGGATTTAATGATCTTAAAACAAGTTAGACTTGCTTACTTGGAGCCTAAGGAAAACAATTCAACTACAACTCATGTTTAGCTAGAATGCTTATCCATAATGAGTTATAAAGTTGCAAGTGGCAACTTGTAATTCACCTCCTTAGGAATATTATAAATGGGAGAGGATAGGAGTCATTCAATGTATGCATCATCCTTCACCAAAGGAGAGCTTAAAAGAGCTAAAGTGAGAGAGAAAGATAGAGAAAAAAAGGTGAAGTTAGAAAGATGATTCTAGCAATTTTGTGAGTTATAATTTTCTCTTATGTTATTAATATAAAGTGTGTTTAAAGAGTATTTTCTATTTTCTAAATGCTTTCGAGATATCCAACATTTGGTATCAGAGCGAAAAGATCGAGGGGCCAACATATTGGAGAAAGTGCACAATCTGAGATTGTAAAGTTGTTGTCAGGGACAAAACATACTTGGTTATTGTTGATATTACCAAGTCACTATGGCGGATCTAGCAAGTTCGTCTACCTCAATTGAAAAGCTCAATCACAGTAATTATAGCAACTAGAGTACTCGTGTCCAGTATTATTTGCTGGGACAGGATTTATGGAGTATCTTTGGAGGTAATGAAACCACACTACCAACTGATCCAGAAGAACTTAGAAAATATAAAATCAGGAATGGCAAGCCCATGTACACACTTTTAGTAACAATTGAGGATGATCTTCTGCTAGCATATAAAAGAAGCTAAAACACTAAAGAGGGCGTGGGATACATTAGCTTCTTTGTTTACAAAAACAAATGAAACAAAGCTACAGCAACTCGAGAATGAGTTGAGGACACTCTCACAACGTGATATGACGGTCAGTCAATATATTACTAAAATAAAAGCAATATGTTCAAAAATCTCCAAGATGGATCCAGAAAATGCAATTTCTGCAACACGGATAAGGAGAATTATCATCCATGGTCTACGATCAGAATATACTGCTATCATGACTGCTACATATGGATGGGCTAAAGAACATAATGAAAGTTCAATCAAATGAAGAAGATAATGATGTGATTGACTCAAAATCATGAAAGAATCCATGAAAAACTGGAATATATGAAGCAATCTTTGAAGAAGATCAACTAGAAATTAACTAGATAGAGAAAGCCAAATCCAAGGTATGCTAATGCTGCTCTAGTTGAAAATTCAAAGGATATGCAAGAACCAGCTACATTTGAGGAAGCATCTAAAAAGAAAGAATAGAGGTTGGCTATGCAAGAGGAGATTCAAGCGTTGGATTAAAATGAGACTTGGGAACTGATGACAAAGCCCAAGGATGTAAAACCCATCTCATGTAAATGGGTTTACAAAGTGAAGACTAAACCAGATGGTTCGATCGAAAGATATAAGGCTAGATTAGTAGCTCAAGGATTCTCACAACAGTATGGACTAGATTATGATGAAACATTTAGTCCAGTAGCAAAGATTGCAATAGTACATGTTCTGTTGGCTCTTGCAGCAATCAACTCATGGAGTTTGTCTCAGATGGACGTGAAGAATGCCTTTCTAAATAGAGAACTCGATCGAGAAGTCTATATGGAGCAACCATCGGATTTCAAGGATAAAACTCATCCAAAAGCCATTTGTAAGTTGAAAAAAGCTTTGTATGGGTTAAAGCAAGCACCCAGAGCTTGGTATGGAAGGATTGCTGAGTTTCTTGTCTTCGGTAGATATTCAGTCTCAACAGAAGATTCAAATTTGTTTATTATAATTCAAGGAGGAAAAAAAGTAATGATTTTGGTGTATGTGGATGATCTAATCATTACTGGAGATGATAAAGAAGAAATTTATCAAATCAAAGAAAACCTCTTAGTTCGTTTCCAAATGAAGGAACTTGGACAATTGAGTCATTTCTTGGGACTGGAGATAGATTGCACAAAGGAATATTTTTGTGTCAACAGAAGTATGCTAAAGATTTGTTGCAAAAATATGGTATGCTTGATTGCAAACCCATTTCTTTACCACTTGAAATGAATTCAAAAATGAGTGTAGTAGAAGGGAAGGATTTAGAAGATCAACAATGTATCGACAAATAATTGGTAGCTTGATCTACTTAACATTGACAAGGCCAGATATTGCTTATGTAGTTGGAATAGTAAGTAGATTTATACAAGATTCAAAGTGCACTCATTTGGAAGCTATTCGAAGAATACTTAGGTATGTTAAAGGAACAGTTGATTTTGGCTTACTATATAAGCATAATATAGAAAACAGTTTGAAAGGTTATTGTGATGCTGATTATGCTGGAGATGTTGATACTTGAAGGTCCACAACAGGGTATGCCTTCGATCTTGGATCTGTAGTTATAACGTGGTGCAGTAAAAGACAACAAACAGTGTTGCTTTCAACAATTGAAGCGGAATATCGTGCAACAACAATGGCAGCACAAGAAAGCATGTGGTTAGTCCGGTTGTTAAAGGATTTACAATAACCAATAGATTATGCAATTCCTTTATGTTGTGATAATCAATCAGCAATTAGCTTTGCGGAAAATCCCACATTTCATGCAAGAACAAAGCATGTAGAGGTTCAATATCACTTCATTTGAGAAAAAGTGTTGAAAGGAGAAATCCAGATGATAAAGGTGAAATCAAAAGATCAAGTAGCTGATATCTTCACCAAAGGACTCAGCAAAGAAAAGTTTAAAAGATTCCAAAAGCAATTTGGAATGATATCAAGAGAAATATCAAAATATGATTTATGTTGAGGGGGAGTGTTAAAATTCAACATAAATCATACATAGATATTAAGGTTTCATTTTCTTAATTATTAAGATTACTTAATATCTAAGGTGGTCAATGGTAGAATTCAAATTGGATTTGGCAACCTAAAGAAGTTGAAAGCAAGTTGGATTTGTTTATTCAATGGTAGAAATCAATTTGGATTTGATGACCTTAAAGTAAGTTAGACTTGCTTACTTGGAGCCTAAGGAAAACAACTCAACTACAACTCATGCTTAGTTAGAATGCTTATCCATAATGAGTTGCAAAGTTGCAAGTGGCAACTTGTAATTCACTTCCTTAGGAATATTATAAATAGGAGGGGCTAGGAGTCATTCTATGTGTCCATCATCCTTCATCAAAGGAGAGCTTAAGAGAGCTAAAGTGAGAGAGAAAGAGAGAGGAAAACAGGTGAAGCTAAAAAGATGATTCTAGCAATTTTGTGAGTTGTAATTTTCTCTTATGTTATTAATATAAAGTGTGTTTAAAGAGTATGTTCTATTTCCTAAATTCTTTCGAGATATCCAACAAATTGAACAAGTAAAAGTGAAAGAGTGAGTTACCAAAAATTACAGAATTACACAACTTATGTTTACATAATTTCATATAATCTCGACTCTTTTAAAAAATTACAAAATTTTCTTAAAGTATACAAAACTGCAACACTTATTGATACAAATTACAATCTCTATTTCTTCATGTACCATAGTTAAAATCCTTAATATCACTACCTTTTCGGCATGTATCACTGATTTTGTTTTTTGTATCAAAAAGAAGAGATTTTTGATAATTTTGAAAACAATTGATATTAATTGAAATTAGCTCCAAAAAGTATGGAATTTGTGTAAGTTACTCATATTTAAAAATTATTTTAGATGTCAAGTGTTAAGAATACTAAAAATTTTCTTTCTTGCCTATATGCTGTAGCATTCACGTGTCCTGTTCTTTTCTCTTTGTGTTGCCTTCAATGTACATGTATTGGGAGAAGAGAGAATTGTCTGATTATCCTACTGTATTGGTCCCTCTCTTCAAACAAAATTTTTGGACATTACTTGCTGCGCCGAGAATGCTCTCAGAATGACAAATGTTGATGTGATGTTGCTTTAAGACAAGAGAGACAAGGAAATATTGCAAAATGAAAGTAAAAGGCTGGCATAAGTGGAGGGATACGACAATAACATACTCAATATAATGTGGAAAAATAAATATATTTTTACAGGTAAGAATATGTTTACCTCAGAATGCTTGGTTGAATTTGTAAGGTCTAGTATTTGAATTAAATGTTACTTGCAGAAAACTTCAAAAGTTCGGATTTTGTTACTGTCAATTAACTTCAACATTCGAGACTCGCGTAATAGCTCCTTGGGGAATCATGTGTTAAATTTTCTTAATCAACTGTTCTCTTAAAAGGGGCTGATAATGTTTTACAGAAACAATTTTTTTTTAAAAAAAGTTTTTCTTAAGAACATTTATTGAGTGCTACTACTTGCATCATGTGAACTGTTGTCGTCTAATTTGTCAAGACATAGTTGGCCTTTTCTTTTGTGTTAAAAAAGAGTAGCTTTGGCGTAAAGACATTCAAACGTGAACAAATTAAGGAAAGAAAACGAATCCTTCATTGGGAGTTGGGGACTATTGTATATTTAGAAATGAGAAATAAGCGGGTTGGGTTGAACTTTAGTATATCAAGATAGATTGAGCTAATAAATTAGCAAATTATTAACCCGTTCAAAAATTACTTGGATTGAAATATGCTAAAATGTAGGTCAAAACAACCTGCCAAATTTTGCCAAGTTCTATTTATTTTTTTTCCTTTATAATGATTCTATATAACATATTAAATAAAATAAATACCTTTTTAAAAGTATTTTGATAATTTCTCACAGTTTAATTTGGATTAGATATCCGTCCATACTTTGATGGATTGAAATGAGTTTAGCCAATAAATAGATAGGTCAATAAACAGCTTTGATGGATTGAGTTGGATTTGACTAATAAATGGACCGATCATTCCAATTGTGATTTCATAAGCTAATTTTGCCACATATCTCTCTCTATATATTCCATCCACATGAAGAAATTCTAAGCTTCTATACACATTGAACCTATATATTTGTGCAGGTTTAGTTCAATATTAGAGAATCTTTTCAGCTGCTTCAGGTTCTTTGTTGCATTATGAATGTGCCAAAGCATTCAAAAATATCAACTCCAGTTCTGCAGCTTCTTCAGCAAGAGGACCAAGTACAGTATATATATATATATTCTTTTCCCATATATATACTGCAATTATTTCTTTTCATTCATAATATTTAGGTTGTGAGAATGGGTATATATAAATAGGATTATATATTACTTGTTGTTTTCTACTCTTTCCGTCCCATTTTATATGACACCCTTTGAGTTAGCACGATGTTTAAGAAAAAAAGTAAGAATTTTGAAACTTGTGATTTTAAATCATTTTTAGATATTTGTGTAGTTGAGAATCATTTCACTAAAGATAAAAGGAGAATTTTAAAGTTAAATTATTTCTAATCAGAGTAAGGCAACGTTTTTTTGGATGCACCAAAAAGAGAAGAATATCACATGAAATGGAACAGAGAAAGTACTTACTATTTCACACCCGGTCTCTCTACTATATTCTTAAGACTCCAACTAACCATCCAATGTGAGGCTTTAACCCACTCTGACACTCTGCTCATGCCCAGACACAACTGGAGTGTGGACCGAACATCTAAATTAATGGGGATGCATCTAATTCTAATTCCACGTAAAGATATGGCAAGTGGCCCTATCAACCCCTCATTAGTTAGCTTTTGGGGTTGAGTTACGTCCAGATGTTATATTTTTATAGATGAGTGAATAACTCGCCTAATTATTAGCTTAGCTCATCTTGACCCGCCCATTTTGATCTGTTTAATCTGATGCAGGTGGTAATAGATAATGGCGTATTCCAACTCAGACTGGCGAATCCAGGAGGGAAAATTATCGGAATTCAATATAATGGGATTGAAAATCTGTTGGAACTCAACAACCCAGTCTTGAATGGAGGGTAAACTGCACGAATTCTACGTTTTTGTTCCTTATGGAGTGTTTTTGGTACGATGAAAGTCATTTCTCATAAAAAAATGTTTTCAAATGTTTGGTTAGTGAGTACAAATGTTCTCAGAAGGAAACACATATTTTATCAAATATTAACAATTATATTAGCAAATCAAAGAGTGTATCGACAAATAATAAGAGTTGATGGTGAAAACTCAAAACACATCTAAATTATGATTTTTTCGTGAGCTGAGTTTCATATCTGAACTATCCATTATTTCCTTAACCTACCTAAAGGATTACTCCCTTTGTATTAAAACACACCTTAATGTCACACCTGTTGTTGAGTGAGAACAATATTTGGCTAACTTAGTACCGTGGTGTGTTTTAATACAAAGGGAGTAGTTTAGGTAGGTAAATGGAACAACGGATAGTTGAGGTATGAAACTCGTGAAAAGGCGATAGTTTAATGTGTTTTTGAATATTAACACTAAGAACAATGTTATGCTATTTGGAGATAATAATATGAAGTTAAAAGTAGAAACCATTGTAAGTTTGTTCTCCCTGTATATTGATGACTTCATCTGCAGACAAGTCATTGTTTTTATCTATTTTACAATGGATATGCAGGTTTTGGGACTTAAATTGGAGTGTACCTGGAACTATAGGAACAAGAGGAAAATTTGATGAGTAATGTTTCCCCTTAAAAATGACGACGCAACCATGATCTAGTGATGCATATAACTTATCATAATTTCTACATCAGTGTTCATAATTAGCTATTATGCAGGATTGAATGTAATAGTTTTAAAGTTATAGTGGAAACTGAAGAACAAATAGAGCTCTCTTTTACAAGAATATGGGATCCTTCACTTCAGGGCGAGCAAGAGCAATCCCCGTTAACCATAGACATCAGGTTCAGTTTGTTTTTTTCCGATTCGTACATATGCATATATCTCTTGCTATAAGTAGAGTTTATTGTGGTCATATCTTTAGCAGCACTGAGATACGGTAATTTCAGGTTCATAATTCTTCGGGATTCGCCTGGTTTCTACTCTTATGCTATTTATGAGCACAAAGAGGATATGCCAGCATTCAACCTCAATGAAACCAGGATAGCTTTCATGCTTAGCATCGAAAAGTACTATTTCTCCCTTTGTATAAAAACTTCTTTTTTCAACCAAGAATTGGAACTTCAGACAGCTTAATGTTGTTTTCTTATAGTTTCATCAACAAATCTGCTGAATTAATGATGAAATTTGCTTGTATCCAACTTCTAGGTTTCGTTACATGGCGATGTCAGATGATAGGCAAAGACTAATGCCCCTTCCTGTCGATCGCGTACCTCCAAGAGGGAAGGAATTGGCATTTCCAGAAGCTGTCCTGCTAGTCGATCCTGTAGAGCCAGAATTTAAAGGAGAAGTATATATAACACTCTCTGTCAACATGAAAACGTGCTTCTTATTTGATATGTATAATCACTTAGTACTCCGTTTGTTTAAAAAATAAAAGAGAATGACATACTTTCTATTTTAGTCTGTTGTAAAAAGAACAACCTCTTTCCTTTTTTAGCAATATATTAATTTCAATTTTCCATGTGGCATGTTTAAGGCCACAAGATTATAGGGTATTTTGGTACATTTGACATAATTTTAATTTACAATCAAAGAATCAAAAAGTCTTCTTTATTTTTTTAAACTTCGTGTCATGTCAAATTAGATCATTCTTTTTTGAATACTTATGCCTTAACATTTCTGTTTTCTTCCAATGAGTAGGTTGACGACAAGTATCAATATTCGTGTGAGAACAAAGATAACAAAGTCCATGGCTTCATTTGCTTAGATCCTCCTGTGGGATTCTGGCAAGTTACGCCAAGCAATGAGTTCCGAACCGGTGGACCTATCAAACAGGATCTTACTTCCCATGTTAATCCAACAACTCTGGCTGTAAGTAGATGATAGCCTTTCGAGTTTTGACTCATCAAACAGTTGAAGTAATTTAAGTTTTATTGATCGAAATGGTGTTTTAGATGTTTGTGAGCACTCATTATGGAGGCCAGGATTTTGTGATTCAATTTGAAAAAGGCGAACCATGGAAGAAAGTTTTTGGACCTGTTTTTATATATCTAAATTCTGTAGCAGACAAGAATGATACACTTTCCCTTTGGGATGACGCGAAAGAACGGGTATACCATCAAGGGATCAAAGCCAATTTTTACACATACAATGATCTTCTTAATTCATTGTCCTTTTGTATATGTGTTAATTTAGATGCACAAAGAAATCGACAGTTGGCCTTATAGTTTCCCCAGTTCAGAAGATTTTCCAAAAGCTGACCAACGAGGTGCCATCTGTGGTAGATTAGTAGTCAATGACAGGTAGAAATTGAAGCTTCTCAATGCGATCATGATAATTGAATTACTATACTGCATTTTCATTTCCTATGAAATTCAAAGTTTTGTTGAATTTTGTATTGGCAAAGGTATATAAGCAAGGAGTATTTGTCTGCAAATGGAGCTTTCGTCGGGCTAGCTCCACCTGGAGATGCTGGATCATTTCAAAGAGAATGCAAGGTAAGATACACGTTTTTCGTTAATATGCTATACCTTAGTATTCAGAAGCCAGCAAAGCTACTGAGGTCATTTGGTACAATGAGAAAGAAATAACAACTTCATTCAAAACAAGTTGGGTCGGTTATCTAAATCCTCACTGATCATGTTCGGCTTCTTAAGCTCAGCTTATGTCATCATCATAACAAATGAAAATTTGTAGCTTGTTTTAGACTACAAGTTTCGTAAGTTTTTCTTTCATGAGCATCACATAAGGAGTAGTATAGAGTATTTGGTTGATTATGTAAAAATACGAAACGTATGTAACTTTCTTACAATTGCTACTTATTTATCCGATTAATGATAAGAAAAAACACGATAACCAAGTAAGCTGCACTGTGTTTTGCTCCTCAGGGCTACCAATTCTGGACAAACTCAGATGACGAAGGCTATTTCTCAATCCAAAATGTTCGTCCAGGGGACTATAACCTTTTTGCTTGGGTACCTGGCTTCATTGGAGATTACAAATATGAAAAATCCATAACAATTGCTGCAGGTTCCAATCATTTCACATTTTCTAAAATTCTTCATTCACTTCCAATTTTCAAATACCACACTTCTTATGGCTTCAGCTTCTCATGTTGATATCGGTGAACTTGTATACGAGCCTCCGAGGAGTGGTCCTACACTCTGGGAAATTGGTATCCCTGATCGTTCTGCCGCAGAATTCTATATTCCTGATCCCAATCCACAGTACATTAACAAACTTTATGTAAATCAACCAGCAAACAGGTTAATCTCCTAGCAGCATTTTAAAAGTTCATAGAACCTTTCATTCCTGATAAGATTTTGCTGATTTAACTTTATGTGTAATTGTATACACCTATAAATAGGGACAGAGCTAGAGCTCTAGATACTAGTTCGACCAAATTTTTGTATTTGCGTTCAGAAATTCACTTAATGCATATAACAATTTATCCCAAACATAGTAAGCTGCCTTTTTGGAATTTAGAACTCATAAGCTCAAAATTCTGGACCTGCTCTGCCTATAAAGCATAATTCCTTGTTGACGTTATACCGAAACTAGTCCTTTTTTCTCTTTTTTCCAGGTTTAGACAGTACGGATTATGGGAGAGATACGCAGATTTATATCCAGATCAAGATTTGGTATTTACAGTTGGAAGTAGCGACTATAAAAAAGATTGGTTCTATGCTCAGGTGACAAGGTATGCATTTCATAACGCCTCGATTCATATAAATTGAAACAGAAATTTAGAACAAATACATGCTGGATAATTAGTTAATACTATGGTCATGCTGGAACTCTTGAATTTTTCTTTTCTTTGTTTGAATTTGACCAGAAAAGTTGGTGACAATGCATATAAACCTACAACATGGCAAATTAAATTCAAATTAGAAAGGATTGATCAGAGTGAAAGTTACACACTGCGTATTGCGCTCTCATCGGCAACTTTCTCTATATTGGAGGTAATCTATCATCAAATATCGTCTTTCTTCCCTTTTGTTTTCTTTTGAGAAGACTACAAACCAATAACACTTGACCATCTAGTTTACAATATATGTACACCGTGTATAGATAGTGCATACTTTATATTAATATACATCAAATCTACATACTTATACATGTATATACACATACATATACACAAAATATATACCCGAGTGTAACAGTGTATACTTCGGCTATGTCTTGGTTTGCATTGGTAACTATCCTTTCTCCTTTAGATAATTTTTGTGTCTGAGTATCTGCTACCTCCCACTAACACAAATACTGAATAACTCTATCTATTTATAAGGTTTAAATAGATGGGAAGAAATCACCTAGAATTTGTGTCTCGATTGACTCCTTCTCATTTCTCAATTAAGAACTCATAATTTATGTGTTTTGCTAATTATTTTACACGAATAACACAAATCAACCGAAAATTGCCATAATCGTGTTGTGTTACTCATGTCTCAGGTAAGGGTGAATGATGAAGAAGCAAATCCACCTCAATTCTCAAGTGGATTAATTGGAAGTGATAATACAATTGCCAGACATGGCGTTCATGGCTTGTATTGGTTGTTCAATGTGAAGATAGCTACAGGACAACTCCTTCAAGGAGAAAATATCATATATCTCAAACAAGCGCGGAGTGTCAGTGCTCTACATGGGGTTATGTACGACTATATTCGTCTAGAAGCACCTCCTCTTTCCGCAAAGCTTTAATAGTACTTTCAATGGCACGATCAAGAGTAGTTCATGTGTACATTCAACTAAACCTATTACTTTTGTCGTAAACTATTTATAAATATGCACAAAAATAAAATCATGCGCTAGTTCTAAACTCATAGATTCTAAATCTCAATTCTATCTCCAAGTACGGATGATTTATAGAAATGAGCCCATATGTTGCTTGTTAGTTTGTGTATGCGTATATACACACTAGATACATATGTCCGTGCTAGCATGGGCCAATATATATTACTTCTTAAATTCAATTTATATGAAACAGATAAAATTTTAAGATGAATTTCTAATATTATTTTTAAATATAATGTGTTTATACTTATATTGTGATTTATAATACACTTTACCTCCATGTCTCTATCGCTGCACGAAGTAAACAGACTTTTGTGAGTCAATTAAATTTTTTAATGTGATTTATAAATATTTTAAGATAAAATCATTATAAAAAATGACTTAAAAACATCATGTCACGATTTTGAAATCATGAATAAAACAGTATGCATAGATATATTTCTTTTAAAAGCAAAACTCATAAACCTTCCAAGAGAGAATCTAGTGCAAAGGTATCCAGTACGGTCGATGGTCATAGTAGAACAATTATTATTTTGAAGACTAAAAAATTAAGTTTTAAGTACAATTAATAGTAACTAAGCAAAATAGAAAAGATATAGGGTATGAAGAACATGCATATTGATCTAACTCTTTTTAGGTATGTTTACTAGCCGTTTTAATATTCATTGTTTATTAAATTAAAATAAAGTGAATTGAATGATTTAAAGATAATAGAATCATAAGGAATGTAGAGCAAAATGGTTAGGTACGTTTGCAAGTGTGTCCGGAACTCTAGCCTCAACTTTGAGAATATCATCATTTATATATGTTAAGTAAGCACTTGGATTAAAATAAAAGAAAATTTGGAACTCAAAAAAAAATGCTATCGTTATATTACTTGAAATAAAAATTTCTTTAAAATGAAGAGGGTAATAAAATGAAATTTTTATTTGTTTTTTAGATTTACCATTTTTCGCATGTTCTAGTTTCTTTAATGGTAACATCGTATAAATCTAACATTATTGCTAATTTGAAATGAGCCTATTTCGTATACTCAATAGGTTTATCCTTGTTGCCACTTGACACTATTGTTAATTTGAAAATGTACATATTTCTTATACTTAATAAGTCTATTAAAAATTTTGTTTTTACATGGAGTTGGTAAAACAAGAATCACAACCATGGAATGGAATGTTTTTGAGAAAATGTGTCTCCTTGAGTAATTTTGAGTTATTCTAACGGTCTTTTATGATTTTTTCACTTATCCTACACCCCTAAATATTACTTCATCCTCATTAGAAAATACTCCTGCTCTCCTGCTCTTGATGTAGAATGTTGGTTTGATTCTTGGTCCCTTTCAATCAAGAAGACTCAAACTCTTTTACAATTAATTTCATAAAATTTTATCTTACTTTAAATATGATTTTTCAATATTATGGCTTATTAAATTCAATTGATTTATGTGCTATGTTCTATTGTTGATTTTAAAGTGATTTAAGTCCTAATATGATGAAATGCATAGAAATTATGAAATTATGAAAGTGCATATCCCTTTTAAAGATTGATTTGTACATGAATAATTTATATTATGACTTAAATGTGAATTTTACTTAATTTAATGTTACTCCTCCTCTCTTCCTCTCTCATAAAATAGAGTAAGAGTATGCACTCAGATGTAACCAAATCAAACAATCTATTAGGAGTTTTATATATATAACCAACAAATACACTTATAGTTGGCTAAAATCAACAATTCAAATTAATTCTAGTGGATAAGAAGTAGCCATTTGCTTATGATGTCAATTATACGAATCAGATACAGCAAAAGAATGCTATCATCTGATTTTTCCTCCAGTAAGTATCTGTCATGGCAGCAGTGGTCAAATTCACCACATGAAACCCAGAGAGTGAAGAAGCATCAAGCAAGAAAAATTTAAAAGAGATAAGATGAATACTGGCAGGTTGCATGAATAATGTCAGCAGCCTTTGCTCGCAGTTCCTTAGTGCCAACACATGAACCAGTCGCTCCAGCAATTACAAACGGAATGTCAGATTGCTCTTCAGCCATCCCGTTCCTATAGGATGGTTTGAGATCAGGTAGATTATCTTGATATTATTATAAAAATAATACTTAGTAATATGAAGACTTGAGTTGTTTATTTTAAAGTTCTCAAAATAATAATTCATGAATATATTAGTCCAAGTAAAATCTTATGGACTAATATAATTGGATTAGTTATTGGGGAACTTATCTATTATGCCATATTAAAAAATATTTATCATTTATAGTGTTGAAATCTCGAAGGCACAATGTCGTGACAACTCAATAAAAAATAATTAAATAATATAACTTAAAAGAAAAAAAATTTAATTTTTAAGGATAATAAGGAAACCAATTAATTATTTATCAAATAGTCTTCAAACCAAAAATTCTGAGTAAGGATTCAAGTTATTCCGAAGGGAAGGTATTAGCACCCTTCAGAATCCACAACTGTGGGTCCCAACTGAACTCATTTTTTACAATTTGAGGAGGAGAAACACAATATAACATAAGTATAATAATTACAAAATACACACAAACAATGAAATAAACAATGATACGAGAAACGTCCTAATATTTGTCGAACGTCAATAATATGCACAATAATAGACAAATAAAAAATAAACTAAAATTGTTCCATCTTTTTTTATTATGGGGAGGCCTCGAAATCCGACGGATAGATTCGTCACTGGCCAAGTTAACAAATAACGTGTACGCGAACTTAAACTAAAATTTCTAATTTTAAAATGTAATTAATATGAATTTAAACTAAAATTATTATATTTTTTTTATTATGGGAAGGTCTCGAAATCCGACGGATAGATTCGTCATTGGTCAAGTTAACAAATAACGTGTACGCGAACTTAAACTAAAATTTCTAATTTTAAAATGTAATAAATATGAATTTAAACTAAAAAAAATTTGGCCAAGTTAACAAATAACGTGTACGTGAACTTAAACTAAAATTTCTAATTTTAAAATGTAATAAATATGAATTTAAACTAAAAAAATTTCGTCTTTTTGAATGGGGAGGCCTCGTCCGATGGATAGATTCGTCATTGACCAAGTTAACAAATAACGTGTACGTGAACTTAAACTAAAATTTCTAATTTTAAAATGTAATAAATATGAACTTAAACTAAAATTTTTCTGTCTTTTTTAATAGGGAGGCCTCGAAATCCAACGAATATGTTTGTCATTGGCCAAGTTAAGAAATAACGTGTAGCAATTAATGGATAAAAATAGTGAACAGCAACATGAGACAATATGAATAATGAGATAGAAACAATCAACCCAATAACTCAATCAACGACTGTAACAACTAATAAAAAATTAGCAAAAGAAGATGTACAAGTAAAAAAAAATAACTAACAATAATTAAAGCAACATAAACAATAACAATCACAACATGTCACCCCTCTTTGGAACATGAAAAACCAACAAATTTTATTCAATAAAAGTAATTAATTTCTTCCAGCAACAGTAGCAAAATTACGAGGAAAAACAGTAAAATCAATATCAAGCTGCTCAAAAATCAACCAAATCAATGAAAAATTTACAGTAACATGAAAATCAGCCAAGAATCAAAGCAACAATGATAATAGAAGTGTCAAAATAGGAAGAAGAAGGAACAATGCTAATAAAATAACCATAACAATGACTGGAATTTGAACGTTTTTGCTAGATCCGAAACACAGAGAATAAATAAGGCAAAATAGCAGAGGATAAAGATATCAACGATTACCCATTTGTCGGAGTCCATGACTATTGATTTGAAGCTACAGGAGAAGATGGGTGTGTTCGATTTGGTGAGCTTCAAGCCCACTGGTGGTGGTTCGCCGGTGTTATTTGCTGCTGTTGGTGTTCTTGTATGATGGTGGCAATGAGTTTTCTCCGCTGACACAGGCATCGCTGGGTGGGATTTTCCGGCAAAGGAGAGAGGAGATCGGAGAGGATTTTGGTAGTTTCGTGGGTTCTTTAGAGAGGTTCCGCCGGAGAGGAAGAAGATGACTAGGGAGAAGAGTAAGGGGTCTTTTTCCGGTGAGGCCCCTGCCGGAGCAAGGAGATACAGAGAAGAGAAAGTGGGCTGCCGTGGTAGCGTCGATGAAGGAGATGGGTTCGCTGGTGGGGTTGCCGAAGCTCGGGCGAACTCTTCGAGAACAAGATGAATAGCGAAATCCAAAAAATCTAAAAATTATTAAATTCTAATTTTAATATTATTCATCCTCACCTAAATGAGGAATATATTACAGGCACAATTCAATTTTATACAAATTTAAATGCACCCAATTATACGACTATTGTTTAAGTAGAACACATGTCATTGTCTCCTTCTATCACGATTAGGTTATGTGGTACAAGATGAGTCTAACATGATTAAGATATGCTTTAGAAGACGAGTACTCTTCTTAATTCTACTATATCTATATATTAAATTTTGTGCTCAATATATATACAACGTGTCCTTCAACATTGCCTACTTTTAATAACTTGTAGCCCTATTAATAATTAGGTTAATTTCATTTCGTTATGGAGGCTCATCATTGTTGGCCTGATGATATAGTAATGGAGATCTTAACATATATTCCCGCTAATTCGCTCATGCGATTCAAGTGTGTTTGTAAAGCTTGGAATACTCTCACACGAGATCCTTTCTTTGTACTGTCCCACTATGCTCGTTCTCAGCCACCCGAATTTTGTTTCAATTCAAAACAAATCCGAATCACCAATATCGTGATGGAGAAAAACATCAATTTTCGTTACAGCTTGATTATTTTTGCCATGCTGCTGAGATGGCAATTTGCACAAATAATTGCAATGGCCTCGTTTGCTTGTATAGCTATAAAGATCATCAGCTTTATCTATACAATATCACCACAAGGGAGATAAAATCCTTGCCACGGAGAATATTTTGGAAGCAATTTAAGTATCCAACGTATCCTAAGATGTTTTTGGGTTTTGATGAGGTGACGGAAAACTACAAATTGCTCGCCATTCTTCGTCCAACCAGAAGAGGAAAACCAAGGAGGGCCGAAATTCTAACACTAGGAGTAACCAACTCCTCCTGGAGAAAAAGCAGAAATCGGTTTAAATATAACTCCTTCCTTCTTACCAAGGAATGTGTTTTCCGCGATGGGCTTCTTCATTGGACCGGTTGGTCTAATTGCTCGCCCTACTTCAACTTCACCAGAGAGAAATTCGGATTTTTTTCACGCCCAAATGAACCAACTTTCGTCAGAAGTTGGTTTAGTATTCTAACTCCATTGTACGGACAGTTGTCTGTATGTTATAGCTATGTCAACCATACATCCCCGGTTCTCACTCTGTACAATCTCGCGGACAAGGCTTGTATTCCTGTTGACAAAGCGGAGACTATTGAGCTTGGGGCTGCCTTGTTTGGAGCAGCAGACCAGACAAAGGGATCACATGTTTTAGCAACAGCCACTGCTATTTCTTTGTTTACCTCTTCTCAAGTATTTGTTGCTTAAGATTTGTTGAGAACAACAAAATTGGTACTCATTTCATGTCCGTTAGCTGTTTTGTTGAGAACATTATCCCACTAACATTAATTTGTCCACCAATTTAATTATGGTTATATCGTCCATTCTTATTCAATTTCAGTTTCAAACTAGTTTTTTGTTCTAAATTTTGATATACATTAGATTAGATATCTGAACTTACCTTAATAGAGCGAGTACAAATGGCTTAAAAAAACATATTACAGCATGTGCCTGGGCTGAGCCAAGTAGGAGGGTTCATTTGAACCCTTTTTAGTAAATGTTGAATTTCTTAGACTTTTTATATATTTACTTTTTCATATTTTAGTTCTAATATCACAAATTCTTGCTCACCACTCCCAAGAGACGGTAAGAGGAAAAGAAAGAAATCAGAAAAGCATTCCTATCAAGTCGATGTAATCCAATATAATTTAAATCTAATTTTACTATTTTACAAAACAACAAATCGACAATCATAATTTATTCAACTTTGACTTATGTATACTTCTATACAGACTAGAAAAAAATGAACAACCGAACTAATCGGCTCTTTGTATAAAGATTTTTATTATAATAATTTATCTATACACTGGTAGAGCTTAGTTGATATGACGAATATGATTCAAAAAAGAAATACAAGATCAAGTGTATTACGATAAGGGCAAAAATCGCCAAAAAGTCACATTTACTGTCCGTTGTTGTGATTGTGATGATATTTCCTGCTTTTTGGGCTTCTCTTTGTTTGTTGAAAAGATACTAAGCTTGCTGATCTTTTGATTCTTCAATCTGCCAAAAGACATGCTTTATTTACTGGATGTAAGGTGATGAAGGATTTATAGGTGATTTCGAGTTTTCAACAAGTATTTTACTCTTGGAAGTACCATAATCCATATGTTCCTGCTAGAATGTGTGATATGGTCCAATGTGGCAACTTTAAGTTTATGTTTTTCCTGTCAACAATGAATGGGGCAATTGAGTTTGGTTGGAGTTTGAAACAGGACATAAGACATGTAACTTGTCTGCCGATAAGTAATATTTTAGAAACATCACTTCTTGTGGGTTTTTTTATCTTTCCATTTGTGTGGCACTTGAGGTAGTTGCACCCTGAATAGAATTATAGAAGTGCGTTTACCCCTTAGCCCGAAAATCGAGGATGTTCCCTGGTTTGGCAACTATTGGGAAGTTTTTTATTTGAAAAAATCTTTGAATGGCCTGAAATCAGAGTCCTCGTGCTTGATTTGGCAAATTTAATGTAGTACAAGAGTTTGGACTAAAGAAGAGAAAGTGTGATCATTCTGTCTTGTTCAGACAGTCAACAATTGATTTTATTCTTCTAGTTATTTATGTCGAGGATGTTGTTATTACAAGATATGATTATGCAAGGAACTTCTATCCTAAGTCATTTGTATATACCTTTGTACTAAAGACTTACAGCTATCTTTTGAGTTGAGTTAAATCCAAATGTCATATCTATACAGCAACTTATTCCTTGCATCAGACCAAAAATTTGGATGATGCAAATCTCGTTGCTGTCTAATTATTCATAAAAGATACATCTAGAATCAAATTCCTAACTGTGCAGACAAGAGTGAAGTATTTTGAGGGGCAACATAAAATTGTCTCTACCATAACGATTTAAATAATTATTCGTGGAATGGTAGGATGTTAATCCAATTCTTCCATAACATCTCAGGCGATGTAGGTGGCATAAAAAAGATATCGAAGTTATGCCTGGAAACCACATAACTGGTTACCAAGATACATTTTGTGACTTGTAATTAGCCGCTTTAGATACTATTGTTACTCAGTTGACAATATTTAGGAAATCTTGAGATGATCAAGTGAGCATTCTTAACCCTTTCGTCCAACATATCTTGGTGAAAGACAGTAGCGGAGCCAGCATTTTCGTCAAGAATTTCATACTTTTAAAAGATGGGTAAGTGACTTTTGTATCAAGAGTGTTCAACAATTAATATATATCAAAATATCTATATTTAACCTATATATTTGAAAACGTTTCCGACGAAGAGTATTCATCTGACCATTCTTGAGTGAATGTAGCTCCACCGCTAGTGAAAGTGCTATTGTCTTTCAATATGAAAACTCAAAAACTAATAACCATCCTTGGTTGTCTCTCATATTCGGCTGATGTCTTACTTATTATAAGGATATACAGCCATAGGAGAGTTTTCAGCTCAAAAACTAATAACCTTAGTCTAAATTTTCACATCATAAACAACTACCTAACAAATTAAGATAGACATATTTACTCTAACTCTTATTTCATAAAAATTCAAATAGTGCGGGGGCGAATAATCAAATATCCATAAATAAAGTGATTGAACAAAGATATGACTAAACAACGTGTCACGTCTACTTTATAGCTAATTAATCAATTTTGTTGAAGGTCAGTGTATTAAGAAAAGTATATCATATAGTTAGGATTATTCTAAATAGCATTTATTATTAATAGTAAAGTCCAATTATTATATGACTATTGTTAAACAAGAATTTCAAATGTACATAAATGAGACACATAAAAAGGTGAATGTCCAATACGAGTATGCTATTGACTTGGATGAAATGGATACGTCAATAATAGAAATTTTTGTTCACAAATTGCCTCTCAAATTAACTAGAGTTTAATTTTATCCTTGGATATAAAGCACCTACTTTAATTTTTTGATATAAATATACATTTTCTTTAAAAAAAAATCTTCATCAAGGAAAATGTTGCAAACTTAAGTTAGTGCTTTGTCATTCCTCTATCTTTGATTTACAATGTTTTGATCTTCCTATGTTTTTCTCGATTTTCCCTTCATTAAAACAGCTTCTTCCTCTGATTTATATATTTTGCTGAATACGTTTATAAAGTTTTGATTGTAGATTTAGTTCAATTGGTAGATCAGTTTGATTCCTACGTTGTCAAAATTTGAGAAAAATTTAAGTTAGGGTGAAATAAAGATAAAAGTTTTTCAAAATTTGCAAAGCTTAAATCATTAGTGTCAATCAAAGAATTTGTAAAGAAAATCATATTTTTTGTGTCTGATCAGAACAATCACAAAGAGAGAAAAAAATGAAGGAAACGAGCTTAAATGGGGAAAATTCTATGGGAAAGATGGTCATTTAATTTGTCCCTTATTTAGAAGAAAAATGTGATATATATGCACACAACGTATTTGATGATATGCTCGATTCATTTTATTTGAAGTGATGCCCGTGAATGTTATTTTGGAAGAATGAAATCAGCTAACGACATTGGTGATAATTCAACTTCGATAATATGTGGCAGAGGTTTCGACTTTTATTGAATTTGTTGGCACTTGGCACCATGAATGATCAGTCAACTCATTTTATAAATTGTAGTCACTTGAGTTTATTGAGGATAAATAGTAACAGATCATATACTAGACTTATAAAGTCTTGATCTTAATTTCATTTCAGAGATTTTCACTTTGTTTTCTTCTTTTGTCATCATGTCACCACGGAGGACGAACATAGGAACCTAAAAAAGAGGTCCTATCAACTTGTTCCAACTCATGAGCTTAGTCTTGTTTCATCATCGAGAAAGGACAGAAGACCATTGTATCCTAAATCATCCCCTCTTGATGCACAATGAATTATCAATTTTGGAGAGTTTTCAACAATCAATTGATGATGTAAATGTAAATTTTCACTCTTTTTATATGTTTCCTTCCAAAATTTGTTGTTTCTGTAAAGCTCTATGGCAATTTAAAATTCCAAGTATTCGATGTGAAGATTTGCATTGTGCAGGTACTTAAAGCTTTGTTTTTTGGAAAGTATGGGTTAAACGGGAAGCATTTTTCATTTATAAATAGCTATTAAAACATACAAGATTAGTGGTGAAGAAAATTTCCTTCTCTAGGTAGTATATAACATTCAATTGCAGGTTCTGTTTTTAGTTCTTACTCATCTGTTTCACTAATTTTTCTCCATCACCAGAAAGATAATTCAGGTCTCGGTTTCGTTTGTTTTCTTGAGTATACAGTTGTAGCTTCTGTCAATAGTTAAATAAAGCGGCATGAGCAATGAGGATTCATAAAGTCAACCTGAAATTGCTTTGGATTGAAGGACATTTATTGGTGGTGACAGCATCGTCTTTTAGTTAATATTTTTTATAATTTTAGGATATGATGTCTTAGCATAAATGAAGCAACATGGATAGCAAAGATTCATATAGTCGACCTTATCTTATATGACATTGAGCCGTTATAATATTTTGCATAATTTCTAATGAAACTCGATACTTAAAATTTTATGTATTAATTTGAAATTCTCATTTTCAGTCTACAGTGTTCAACCAACCTAACTATCTCATTTTGCTTGGAAAACGAAATATTGATTTTTTGTCCCACAAAATTTTGTTTAGTGCTCCTCCTTCTCATTTTATGCGACATATTTTTCTTTTTGGTCCGTCTCAAAAAGAATGTCATCTTACTCAAATTGAAAATAATTTACCTTTAAAATTTTCTTTTTATCCTTAATGAAATGATTCTCAGTCACATAAATATCTAAGAATAATTTTAGACCACAAATTTTAAAAGACTTTCTTTTTTTCTTAAACACCATGTCAAGTTAAAGGGTGCTACATAAAATAGGACTGAGGGAGCATTAATTTCTTGTCCTCTATCTTTGCCACACCATTTCTACACTAATAAAAATATTTTCTTCCGACTTTCATATTTGTTTTTTTCAGAAAGTTTTTACCACAAAGTGAATGTCAACTTGCTATTTTTGTCCTTACCGTCTCTTTTCTGAAAAACTGGAATAAAAATGTGAACAAGAATATGCACGATGCCCGATGTTTTAACAAGGTGAGTGACAAAATTAATTATACTCATTTGTTACTAGACGACATCCATAACTTAATACTCTTCTCTTCTCAACAATAGATTTTGTTGACTATAGTATGTTAGATTTTGTTAAACTATAGTGTCGTACAGATGCAATAACAACCAAGAATGACAGGATGATTGCCACCTGTAGAAAAAAAACTATTAAAAAAATATGTAAAATAATGTGCGTACATACGCACAACGGGGTGTGTATATATTAGTAATTTTTTTACTGATAGAGTTTATCAATATTTGTGACATTTGTTGTCTAATTTTTATTGGGTCCATGCTTGCACTAGTATTCATTACCTATTATAAAGAATGAAGAAGAAGAGTATACTGGGTGAGTTGTGAAGAAGAAGATGGGGGTGGGTGAGAAGAAGAAAAACCTTGAAAGCTAATGTGATTTAATTAATTTAAAATTTTAATTTTTATCTATCGCATAATTTATTTTTTTGCCATGTTAAAGTGTAAATAAATTTGCTTTTAAGTAGTGTAGGCGTATGATAGATTGTCCTGATAGTTTATGCGAGTAATTGCCTTTTTGAGACAAGTTCAGAAAAGAATTTGTGCCTTTTTATGTATAAATAATTATGCAGTGTATATATAACAACAATAACATACCCAGTGAAATCCCACAAGTGGGGTTTGGGAGGGTAAAATGTACGCAACCCTTATCACTACCTCATAGAGATAGAAAAGTTGTTTCATAGAAACCCTCTCTCAAAAATCCATAAGCAAAATAAACTAGATGTGAAAAAAAAAAAAAGAAAAGGAAACAGAAATAACGACTAATAAGGAAAAACACATGATAGTATGCAAACATGACAAGATTACATATAAACACAGATAATGACAACACAAGATATAAAGACACAACTAAACCTACTACCCTACTATACCCGACGACCATACATCAATCTAACCCTACTAACCTATTAGCATGCTACTCTAATTCACGACCTCTACTCCTTTCTGTCTAAGGTCATGTCCTCGGTTATATCAAGTTTCACCATATCTTGTCTGATCACTTCCCCACAATACTTCTTCGGTCTACTTCTACCCCTCTGTGTAACTCCTAAATTCAACCTTTTGCACCTCCTAACAGGAGTATCAGTACTTCTTCTCTGTATATATCCAAACCATCGCAGTCTTGTTTTCCTCATCTTATCAGCCACAGGATGCAGTGTATATGCAACATATTAATATTGTATAAATCATATATAAATATGTATCAATATTATATATATCAAATATCCTATAAATGGTATATATAACGTATAAATAATTATATAATATATTAATATTGTATAAAAGTGTATAACCGTGTATATAGTTATATAAACAAGTATATAATATATCGATATTTATTTGCCTATCATCCAATTTCACTTTGACAAATAAATAAATAAATAAAATAATATAAATATTCATTATTTTGACAAAACAAGTGGAACAATTAGAAAATAAGTTGAAGTTCAAACATTTTAGTAGGAGTTGACATGTTTAGTTCCAACACAACTTGATTCGAGTGCCTATATACGATATTGAGATAAGTTTAAAAAATTACGTGTTTATAACGACAAAAAAAAAAGAACTCCTAAAGATTCATTTAATTTTCTGGAGATTATTATTCCTTCTTATATATAAGAAAAGATAATAATCACACTATTTTTGTGCAAATAATAAAACAAAATAAATTCAAAATTATCTAATATCTCAAATTAAATTTAAATTAATTTGATAAACAAAGGCAAAATTAGAAGAGATGGGAAAAAAGATAGGACCAAATAGCAAAACCGACTTGAATAGTAGTCCCTCAAATAGAAGAAGACCAATTTGTGTGCATATCTACGTGTATATAAGCTTCTCCTCCGTCATCGTTCTCAGGGTTAGTACTAGTTAAACCAATTTCACACACAAAAGGCAAAAGGAACCCCCCTTACTCCTACCTCACCCTACCCCCTCTTCTCACCATTTTCTCTTTCTTGGCTTTGGGGCTTTCCTTGTTCTTCTCCTTCTCCTTCTCTCTATAAACCCTATTTTCTGTACAGTCTCTACAACACTCTGGATGAGTCGCTTGTCCCTGACTTTGTTAATTCAGGTACCAATAGAATAATAAACTCACTGTCGATTCTTCTTTTTTTGTGTTTTTATTTGATCGATTTAATGTTATATGTGTTTTTTTCTGATGTATCGGAATGTGTGAAGAGTTTTTTTTTTTTGGTTTTTTGTGCTCTGATTTGTGTGTTGGATTTGTGTTTTTGGTCAGTGAATACAAGGAGAGAAGGTAGAGGTTGGATATGACGACCTTAAGATCGAGTTTGCCGTCCAGGTTACGGCAACTTCTCTCCAGCGAAGGAGCTATTGGTCCATCTATTAAACTCGACTCTGAGCCTGTATGTACTCGTTTGTACTCTTTTTTCTTACTTTTATTGTCCACTTGGTTGATGTTGATTGTTGTTTAGGGGTTTGCTATGAGAGCAGATTGTTTCGGGAATGAACAGTTTCTTTTCGTAGTTTTTTTTTTTTGGATTATTTCACAATGTGCATTTTCTCTTAGTGTTGTTTTATTCCAGACGTTGAATGTGTGCTGTTAGGGTTTAGTCTTGGCGTGGAGTTGAGAATTTGAAGTTCATTATTATATGTTCTTTTGTTTCTTAGGGTTTATTTTTGATTGGAAATCATATTTCACAATGTACCTTTTCTCAATGTGTTTTATTGTTTTTAACCGTTTATGCAATCTGTACTTCTATTATCAGTCATCTGCCTGCTTTTTTTCTTTGAATTTTCTTATTTCCTATGTTGGTACACAGAAATTCTGTCACAAGTGTATTGATGATGTCTGGGTTTAAAATTTAATATTTCTGTTACAAGTGTACTTGTGCCATATGAGTCAAAAATTCATTATTTTTCTTGTGTAGCAAGAGCAGAAGTTGATTTTGCATTTGGTATTTGGTTTCAAGATACTGAAAATATCTAATTGATTTTATGTATGTACTTACTTCTATTTGCCACTGGAATCACATGTATGGTCCTTTGTGCTGCTATATTTGTTGTTGATTTACTTGTTTGCTTCTTTTTGTGGTCTCGAAGAATGGGAAATTGCAGCTATTTATTGGGTTCCTTTTGTGAAATTTCCATATAAGTACTCTGTTGTGCTAATTGTTACCACGGTGGAATCCTAGCTATGTGTTACTGCTATATACCCATTTTTTCGTTACCAAGAAAGTATACCTGTCCTTTCCTTAGGAACTGATATCGACATGGTCTCAAGCTTGTTTGGGAGCTTGAAAGCTGATACTGCTAACTATATCAAGGACCTTGGTGGTACTTGTATCAAAATTAATATTGAACTTGACAATCTTAACTAATCTTTACCAGTCAACATCACAACTCTGCAACCACTCATACCAGGGAGATGCTTAGCTCTAGATCCTAGGGTTTGAGATTTGATCTTGTCACGGTTGATGAGGAGTTGAAGTTTCAGGCTTATGTAGTGCTGCATGAATAGCAACTTCTTGTGTGATGTAATTTTTTTTTTCCTGATCACATTTGACTTTCATGTGTCGAGTAATTCAATTTCTGCTGTCAACGAGTTGCAAATATCTGTCATTGCTCAAATGAGTCCTTGGTTGTATCTAGTACAACATTATTAAAGATAAATCTAAAACAAAGAGAACAATTTGGTAGATTATTTTGATCAGCGGAAAATACGAAGGATAACCAAAGGGCTCAAAACATAAAAGTTCAGGATTAATGAAGTTCCCTAACCAGTAATCACTCCTAAATACTGATACACACCAAATGTTGCTTTAAGAAGAATGCTCTCCATGAAGGATCACATATGTAAGTTGGTGTTTATGTGTAGTGAAAGATCGCACGTGTAGCGAAGGTGGCCTCAGTTTGTTTGGGATGCAACGTGTGATGCTAGACATAGTGACTGTGGCTCTGCGAAGTTGGTCCTAGGAGGAAAAAAAGAAGTCAAATGTCATTGAGGATTGCCCATTTAGCAATCATGTGGGTCAGTTCAAAAGAGTGCTTTTGGTGTACTTACGAGGTTCCTTTTAGTATCGAGGATCGGATCTCGTTTGTTGAGGACCATTTGATTTAGGTTCTCTTTTTTGGTATATAGCTTGTATGCGGGTCTTCCCATTGATAATTAAATCATTTATCCTATTAAAAAAAGAATTATTTTTCCCTTCTATAGAGAGCTGACCCAACTTGTGTGAGACTAAGGCTTAGCTGTTTTATTTGTAGCATCAACACTTTCAACAATATAATCTTACTCATATACATTCAGAAAATCTACACACTGACCCAAAAAAAGGATTGAATTATGGTGGATTGATGCCTTCCTTTGAGGATGGTTCGAGTATGTGAAGAGAAGATGCTTAAATGTCCGATGAGGAGTGAGTGTGAGAGGTTGGCTATGGTAGGCTTGATGAGAGGTAGATGTAGGATGAAGAAGTACCGAGGATAGGTGATTAGGCAAGACATGGAGAGGTAGATGTAGGCTGAAGAAGTACCAAGAAGAGGTGATTCGACAAGACATGACATACCTGTAGCTTATTGAAGACATGACCCTTCATAGGAGGTTGTAGAGGTCGAGGTTTAGAACAGAAGGTTAGTATGCGTTTAGCGGTGTCTTGTTTCCCTTATCAATATTATTATTACCCTACTGTCATCTTACTTTTCGATTTTTTACTTTTTTTTTTTGATAAAGATTTTTTACTATTTTTTTTTTGCTTTTTGTTTTGGTTATTAGAGGATTTATTATTGCTACTACTTTTTTCTCTATATTTTCAACATAACTTCTTCATCACTGTATTACCTTTTTCATACTCCCTCTGTTCCATTTTGTGCAGCGCCCTTTCCTTTTTGGTCTATCTCATAAAGAATGTCACCTTACTTTAATTGGAAATAATTTAACCTTAAAATTTCCTTTTTACTCTTTAAAAATGATTCTCAGCCACACAAATATCTAAGAATGATTTTAGGCCACAAGTTCCAAAGTCTTCCCTTTTTTCTTAAGCACTATGGCAAGTCAAAGGGTGCTAAACAAAATGGGACGGAGGGAGTACTAATTTTTTTAATACGGGTTTACATTGTCCGAGGGTCCATAAAAAATAACCTCTCTGCCTTCACAAGGTAGGGGTAATGCTACATTCACATTACCTGTCCCGGACCCCATTTGTAGGATTACACTGAGTATTTTGGTGAAGGATGCTTTCCCTTCCATGCAATCGAACCTTGATTTATATGTATACACACATATCTATGCTGTTGTACTCCTGAAGAAAAACTTCTTAATTTTACTTATCAACAAAAAGGAGCTCTCTATCTTTTCTATTTTCCTTATGAATCAGGAGAAGGATAGTGTATGAAAAGTGAGTTGTTTTTAGTATGCCCAATCATTTGTGGTCATGGATACGAGAAATTTGTGAAGCACTCTGTGTATTCATCCTTCTATTTTGTGACAGACATTATTTAGTCATGTTGAATTTTGATTGTTAAAGATTTTAAGTAAGAAATGCCTTTGAGAAATACATTTTTGAAACCCCCCCCCCCCCCACCCAAAAAAAAAAAAAAAAGAACAACTACTTTAAATCTGTCATAATCAAATCATATGTTTCAATACATATATGTTACATCCCATCTTCCGTTGGGATGAATCAAAATTTAAGACGATCATATCTTCCATTCAATCAATTATCCAAAAAATAAAAGTAGAGTATTTATTTGTTTGATTTTGATTACAAAATTTCTTTTTAGTTTATGAGAGGGACATCACTAACCATTAACTAATGTTTGAGTTTGTGGAAGGTAAATAATTGAAGGGGAGAAATTTAAGGGACTAGAATATAAAAACGTGGCCTTTCTTTTTTGTTTTCCTTTTTGTTGTTTTAAAGTTTTTCTTTGTATTTTGTAAAAAAAATCTATTACTATGTTGGTATAAATTAAAAATAAACTATTACTATGTTGGTATAAATTAAAACTGTTGTCATGTACTAGTTATTTAGGTGCTTATTTTGTCTAGTTATATTGTTTTTGCCCACAAAAGAATGTGAAACAAATGGTGGCCGGCCCATTTAAAAGATAAGAATGTTATAAATATATTCTATTTATGGTGAATTTCTATTATGTGGATTCATTTAAGAGTTAGGAATTCTACTTATTTTATTTCTTACTTGGAGACCAAATAGGATTTTCCCTATAAATATAAGTGTTTCCTTCGTTACAATATACACCTGAATATTATTCAAGAGCAACAGAAAATCTTCTCTCTTCTCTCCTACTTTATTCTAGTATTGGTTTTATATAATTTCATAATACGTTATCAACACGAGACTCTACCGTTTTAAAAAATAAAGGTTAACTTTCAAGGCAAAGGTATTGTTTATTTATTTGTTTTATCTTCATTGATATGACTAACGTTATCAGCACGAGTCTCTACCATCTCAAAGAATAAAGGTTAAGTTTCATGGTTGAGGTATTGTTTACATACTTGTTTTATCTTTATTGATATGAATAACCTTGTCGGCACGAGACTGTACAGTTTTAAAGAGTGAAGGTTAAGTTTCAAGGCCAAGATACTATTTATTTATTTATCTATTTATTTACTTTCTCTTTATTGATATGATTAACCTTGAGAAACTTGAGTCTGTTGCCCTTTATAGTTTGGGCAAGAACTGCTCTTCATGGGTATTCGATGCTAGATGTCGTGGAGACATCATTGAAGAAGAAAATAAAGCATCAAAATAAGACTGTGCTAAAGCGATGATATTCTTGCATCATCATCTTGATGAAATTTAAAAATATGAATATCTCACAATCAAGAATCTACTTGTCTTGTGGAAAAGCCTAAAAGAAAAATATGATCACTTGAAGATGGTCATACATTTAAAAGTATGATAATAAGATATTGAGTTCAAGCTCCATCAATTTATGACATAAGACGCTTTTATATGGATAGGGTTCAAGTCTCAATGCACCATATTAATAATATAATGATGACTAAACCACAATAATGTGCTTTTGGTGAAAAGTCATAAAATAAATTCTATTAAAATGCTCACTTCTGTAAAGTGAATGTGGTAGCAAGTGTATAATGTCTAAAAGAAGACAAGGGATAGAATTTTATAAATTCTAAAAGTATAAAAATATGGATCCGTTCATGGTCATGTGATATGTGAAATAGATGCATTTATAAGATAATCACATGTGCGTTTATTTTCAACTTGAATTTTGACATATTGAATTAAGAGCACAACTTTCAGAATACGTAATCAAGACGATTCATCTTCATAATATTGATAAAAATTCAAGCTAATTGACACTAAATGCCTTAAATAAATGGTCAATCATTACTTATGAGAACAAAGCTTCATGGTCTGAAATATGACAAATTATAGACAAAGACATGCATCAATCCAATACATTATAATCAATTTTCCCTCAATTGATATATGGTCATGGATCATATAATTTCCATCTAATAATTTTGTTATACAGTATATAATTAATAAATATACTGTGATGCATAAAAGATGAATTCTCTAAGATAGATTGAAATATATCTTAGTTTGTCTAACATAAGGGGGAGATAATAAGAAACTAAGAGTTGGAATACTCTTATGGAATGTCCGTGAAGGACAAAATCTATGACATGCATGAAACATGCAAGTGATCCCAAATAAGATAATTCTTGAAAAAGAGCAAATGATCCAAAATGGTTATAATAAAGAGGTAATTTGCTCATGAAGAGCTTATGACATAACACTTCATGAAACCTCATAAGAGGGGTAGCTACTACAAAATAATGAAGTGATGAGATCTCAACAAATTATGTCGCATTGCAAATAGACAAAAAGGATATTTTGTCTATGATATCTTTGATACAATATAGCACAATATTGTAAAAGATTATGAGGATCTTAATCCTATGATATATTAAAGCATGCTCTAATTGTCAAGTGGAATGGTGCATCTTGGTAAGTTTAAAGCTTATTTGACTTGCAATCTAGATGCTAGAAAATATCATGCATTTAATATTGAATATTGTCACTGGACAAAATTGATATGAAAGTATTTGAAGGATTTAAAATGCATGAAGCATATACAAATTCTTGAAAAACTTTTTATAATCCTCATATTGATTAAATAAATAAATAAATCTTTCATATTGTTATGCAAGTTGATAACTTGAATTAAAACTCCTGAAAAGTTTTTAAAAGACAATATATTGTTTGACTAAAGAAGTTAAAGTGAGGAACTTGCAAAACTCTTTGATCCTGAGGAGGATTCATAAAAGAGATAAAACAAAGCACATTTCGTCAAAGTTTTCTAAACACATGAGCTCCAAAAGGATGGTGATATAAATGTGCAATAGATTTATTTGAGTGATAATGTGGTTGATTGGTTCACCAAATCCCTACCAATTGCAACTTTCAATAAGATGGTACACAAGATTGGGATGTGAAGATTCAAGTCTTTGGATTGATATTCTAATTAGGGGGGAGTTAATACGCGATGTACTATTTTTTCCTCACAAGGTTATTTCCCACTAGCTTTTTCTAATAAGGTTTTTAATGAGGCATCCAAAATGCATACTATTAGATATGTGTACTCTTTTTCCTTCACTAGAATTTTTTTCCACAAGGTTTTATCTAATAAGGTTTCAACGAGACACATAATCTAGCAATAGACATTCAAGAGGGAGTGTTATAAATATATTCTATTTATGGTGAAATTCTATTATGTGGATTCCTTTAAGAGTTAGGAATTCTACTTATTTTGTTTCTTACTTGGAGACCAAATCATGGTTTTCCCTATAAATATAAGAGTTTCCTTCATTGTAATATACACCTGAATATTATTCAAGAGCAATAAGAAATCTTCTCTCTTCTCCCCTACTTTATTCTTGTATTGTTTTATATAATTTCATAACAAAGAAGTCAATGTAAATGGGAATAAAATAATTTTAGCTTTACTTAAAGTTTTTTAAACTGGAATATGAGCTGGCTTGTGTTTGATCATATTTTATGTAAAGAATTTTTTGAATTCGAAATTATTTTTTAATGTAGTTTAGACTTTCAAATTCTAAAAATCGACAAAATCATTCAACTTGACTAATATACAATTAATTATGTTTGAAGAAGTAATGTTCCAAATATATATAGTAATATAATATCATTGATTGGATTTCCTATAAGAGCTACTACATATATGCTATTACAAAAAAAAAAAAAAGTTCCACTTCAGTTGAATTTTATAAAGTTAAGTTGTGTTTAGTTATAATTTTTATAAATAATATTTAGGTTGTTCGAATTAACTTTTTCGAAAAGACATGAAATATGATTTAAATAATAAAATAGAATTTAAATGGAGTAATTTTCTTTTTTTTTTTTTTATAAAAGTAAACTATTTAGGGTAAAATTTGAAACAAAAAATAGAAAAGAGAAAATTTTTGAAATTCTGTATCTATACTATATTAAAAGTGTGAAGACCCTTAATGAGTCGTAAAAATATGACTCTTTTTAATGCTTTAAACAAAGAATTTTTGTGCGTTCTCAAGAAAATTTGTTATTTTGATTTTCATTTTTTGTTGTTTTTAGGAAAAAGACTAAGGCATGGAAGAAATGAGAGTACGAAAAAAGATGAAAAAGAGTGCAAAGAGAAGCAAAAATGGAACCAAGTGTGGGCACACAGGGGCCTACATGGCTCGTGTACTCCCTCACGGACCGTGAGGCCCATTGTGGCCTCACACTTGGCTGGTGACATTGGTTAGTTGGTGAAGCCAAGCCCCACAGCACGTGGCAAGTCAAACGGATCGTTGTGATGTTCGTCAAAATGACGTGAAAGAGTAGTCTATCGAAAGTTGGAATATTTTGGCCAAGTGGTGCGAGACGGCACGACCCATGGACCGTTAGGAGTCAGACGGGTCGTGTAGCTGACCGTCAAAATGACATGATGAGAACACCATCAAAAAGCAAGCAATATAGTTCAAGTGGAGCCAGACGGGTCGTTATACGACCATGTGACCAACCACAGTCCGTGAAGTGGCGGCGTGTGAGAAGAAAACCAAAACAATATTTTAAGGAGTGGAAAACGGTCCGTTTAAGCTTACACAGCCCGTTCAATGGCACGTGGATCGGTAAATCACCCATGAAACGGAGTACGACCAGACGGACTGTTACACGGTCCATCCATCGTGCCACGGACCGTGAAGAGACCCATGTCCATGCCAATGGTTTTTTTCTATTTTAATCAGGATTAGGCTTTCTTTATATATAAATGGTTATTTTATTTTGTTTTTAGTTAGTCTTGGACGACTAGAGCTAGAAAACATTGAAAAATCTTATTTTCTTAGAGATTTTATAATATTTTGGGATTTTGCTTATTGAATTCAAGCTTATAGCCTATGGATTCATTGATTCTTCAATAGTAATTTTTCTATTATGAATTCCTTGTATCATTGCGAGTTTTATTTCTTGAATATGTTAGGCTAAACCCATAACTAGGGTTGTGGGAACCATGATAAATCAATAAGATAGGCGAATATGAGGTAAGTCTCGAGATTGATTAGTGTATATATCGTAGTAATCTTCGTTATAGTTTCTTCCTTGATGAGTCGGCGTATTAGGGTAAGCCTTTATTCTTTGCATTCCCAAAAGGGATGTTTTGATTAGGAAAAGAGTTCTACGACGAAAATTCGAAGTTTTTAACCTAGTCTAAGTACTTGAGACTGAGAGGTGAGAGTATTCTGGGATAAACAATAAGGGTAAATACGTAGACGTTCTGAGACCGAAAGGTGATGAGTGATATGCATTTAAGAGGCATTGAGAGGTGAATTAAATATTATATAACTTGTTAGATTTTATATACATAATCATGAACGAGTTTACCACTAGATTCGACTATTGCATTTATTGTCATGCGGTACACAGTCCTAGGTTCGCATAAATTGTCTAAAATCTAGTCGTTCTCGCATTTAGTTATTGCTTTACTTTAGTAAATTAGTTTGAAAAAACCAAAACCCCCATATTTACTTATGCACTTTTGTTCCGAGAATAGATATTACATATGAAAATGGTGCTAATAGATATATTCTCACGCATTCCATATGAGATCAACGTCAACTTTGGTTGAGTTCTATATTTGATCAACGATCGCTTTACTATTCCGTTTGGAGTGTAAATTGGGGCATATCAAATTTTGGCGCCGTTACCAGGGAATGCGGCGAAGTAATAGTCTATTAGTTTCTATTTTCAGTTTGTAATGCTAGTCCCTAATTTTACTTTTGTTTCTTGTTTTTGCCTCTTGGTAGGGAGCTAGCGTTGCATGCCAAACACCCGAAGCAAAGGTGGAACACTTGTTCCCTACGACCCCGAGCTTACTAAATCAATCCACATAATGAATGCCTAAGAATGCAAAACAGCTAGACAGAGAGAATTAGTGGTGAACCTTGCAGGTGAGGAAACGACGGTCTGGGTAATGGTGAAAATGCTGGGAATGAGGTACCACCTATAATACCACTTAGACAGTTGCCACTGTTCAGTGTGAGACCCCAAGTGCTTCAGCCACCCCAAGCAGTGAATGATGATGATAAGGGTGCTGGGACAATGTACTCCCCCCATTGCCCGCGAGTGTTAAGTTCACTATCACTAGCACTATACTGCAGATGCTACAGTTGAAAGGGTTGTTCAGCGGAGCAGCAACTGAGGATGCAAATTAGCATATCCTCAACTTTCTGGCAACATATCAATCGTCTGAGATTCTTGGGGTCGGTCAACAAGAAATTAGGTTATGGTTATTCCTATCATCTCTTTCTGGTGCAGCAACTAAGTGGCTAAATGAGCTTCCACATGATTCCATCCGCACTTGGTGAGAGTTAAAGGAAGCATTCTTGGAGAGGTTCTTCCCTGCATCAAAACATCTCAAAATCTCAGATAATATTGACTCTCACAAGCAACTGCCGAATGAAGCACTAACATGACACTTGGGAGAGTTTCAGGCAAAAGCTTAAGCAGTGCCCCGATCATCTCCTTATAGATGAGCATTTGAAGAAAGTCTTCTACAGGTCTTGCAATTTTGTGACAAAGTCGATCATTGATGTTGTTTGTGGGGGTCATACATGTCTTGAACTTTCCCAAACATCGTGGTGATCTTAGATTAGGTAGCCAAGAACAACAGAGCATAGCACACTAGAGATGGAGACTGTTTGGGGTTCATCGTTGAGATGACAGAGGAGCAACGATGAAAGAAAGAGGAACGAGATCAAGACATAACACACATGAAAACCCAACTGGACTTGCCGGCAAAGTGGTTCTTAGGAGGCATAGAAAAGGTAAAAACTGTAGACACAATGCCTAGGTACAATGATCAAGGCTACAACTTTAATGTATAGGCACATTTCTTAGGCAGCCAGGGGGGTTACCGGCTATTCAACGTCGTTAATCAAGGTCGGAACTATGGTTGTGATCAAAACTATCAAGGAAATGACAAAACAGAGACATTTATTAGAACCATGAGCGTCAGAACAATAGTGGTGGAAACGCAAAGTTAGAAGAAATGATGGCAAAGGTACTTGACAAGGTTGAGTACATGGAGGCAGAGAAGCGATATATAAAAGGGGAGATGTCCAACGTTCGACAGTTGTTTGACTCGTATTCCACATCAATCAAGCAATTAGAGCAGCAGATGGGTCAATTGTCAGCAGCCATAAACCAGAGAAAAGTTGGGTCACTGCCGAGCGATACTATTCAAACCCAAAGAATGACGGTCATTACATAGCTGTAACCACAAGGAAGGGTAAGGTACTCTCTGACCCTATTGTGCCTAGTAATGTAGGCTTGGATGAAGCTTCAAGCAATACACCTAACCCCGTAGAGGATCATGTATATGACTTGAGTGAAGAGGTGGAGATAACACCAGCAGAACCTAAGGGTACTAAAGAGCCTGAGATGACACCAACGGTGACCCAACCTCTGCCAACCATTCCTAAGCCGCCACCACCATTCCCACAGAGGTTGCAGAAGAAGGTTGAAGATGGCAAGTTTCACAAGTTCTTATCCATGCTAAAAGAGCTTTCAGTGAACATTCCTCTAGTGGAGGCACTTGAGCATATGCTGGGCTATGCTAAGTTCATGAAAGACTTAGTGACTAAGAAGAGGACAACCACGATTGAGCTGGCGAACAATCTCCACCACTATAGTGCCATCTCCACAAGATCTCTTGTAGAAAAGAAGGAAGATCCGGGAGCTTTCACTATCCCGTGTACCATTAGAGCATTTGATATTGCAAGAGCTCTCTGTGATCTGGGTGCCAACATCAACTTGATGCTACTGGCGGTTTATAGGCAGCTGGGCTTAAGGGTTCCCACACCTACTACAATGTAGCTACTCATGGCAGATAGATCGGTGAAGCAGCCCATGGGGATTCTATGTGATGTTTTGGTTCGTGAGGGCCGGTTCATCTTTCTGGCGGACTTTGTTATTCTGCACTGTCAAGTGGATTTTGAAGTTCCCAACATCCTTAGGAGACCATTTTTAGCTACTGGCAGGGTATTGGTAGACGTGGAGCGAGGAGAGCTGACTTTCAGACTTAACACAGAAGAGGTGAAGTTCAATGTGTGTGCTATAATGAAGCAACCTAAAGAGGTGGTGATGATGTCTATCCTAGATGTTGAAGATGATTTTCTTTCTGAGATACCACTTGAGGAAACAATGAGTGTAGACACACTAGCAGCTGTGTTGATGAACTTCCCAGATGATGGTATTACTGGCTATACCTACACTGTGAATGCACTGTAAGGTAGGGGAACCGTGCCATTTGTCCCCAGAAAGTTGGACTTAGATCTATAGAACAGGTCTACACCCCGCTAAACCATCCATCGAGGATCCTCTAGCTGTGGAGCTCAAGGAACTTCTCCAACACCTCAGGTATATATTTTTAGGCATTGACAAAACTCTTCCTGTGATTATAGCTGCAATTCTTCATGAAAGCCAAGTGGAGGCATTGTTGGGTGTATCCAAAAGTTCGAGTGAGCTATTGGTTGAACCATCGTGTATATCACAGGGATTCCCCCAGGGATATGCACGCACAAGATCAAATTGAAGGATAATTGCATGTCCAGTATTGAGCATCAACGCAGGCTGAACCTACCTATGCAAGAGGTGGTGAAAAAGGATATCATCAAGTGGTCAGATGTTGGGATAATATACCCCATTTCTGACAGCAAGTGGGTCATCCCAGTGCAGTGTGTCCTGAAGAAAGGGGGCATGATAGTGATTGCAAATGACAAAAATGAGTTAGTCCTGTTGATACCTGTGATTGGATATCGAGTGTACATAGACTACCGGAAGCTGAATAAATAGACCTTGAAGGACCATTTCCCCATGCCCTTCATAGTCCATATGTTAGACGGGCTGGTAGGTCGAGGGTGGTACTGCTTCTTGGACGGCTACTCGGGCTACAATCAGATATCCATAGCCCCGAAGGTTCTGGAGAAGACTACTTTCACTTGCCCATATGAGAATTTTGCTTTCAGAAAGATGCCCTTTGGGCTGTGAAAAGCCCCAGCCACCTTCCGGTGTTGTATGATGTTGATCTTTTTTGATATGATTAAAAACACCCTCGAGGTATTTATGGATCACTTCTCTGTAGTGGGTGATTCTTTCGATACATGTCTATTGAATCTCAGCAGGGCACTACAGCATTGTGAGGAGGCTAATTTGGTGCTAAACAAGGAGAAGTGCCACTTCATGGTCAAGGAGGGGATAGTTCTTGGCATATAAGATTTCTGAGAAGGGCATTGAAGTGGATAAAGCGAAGATCGAGGTGATTGAGAAACTGCCACCTTCCATATCTATGAAGGGGGTCTGGAGTTTTCTTGGGCATGTAGGTTTCTATCGATGATTTATCAAAGACTTCTCCAAGATCGCATACCCTTTACACAAACTATTGGAGAAGGATGCAAAGTTCCATTTTGATGATAGCTGCAAGCATGCCTTTGAGACTCTGAAGCAAAAGCTGATTTCCGCTCCTGTGGTGGTTGCACCTGACTAAACTGCCCCGTTTGAGGTGATGTGTGATGTAAGCAAAATTGTTGTGGGTGTTGTGCTTGGAAAGAAGTGCAACAAGATTTTCCACCCCATATGCTATGCCAGCAAGACCCTCAATGATGCTCAAAAGAATTATATAGTGACTGAGCAGGAATTGTTGGCTGTGGTATATGCATTTGATAAGTTCCAGGCATATTTTTTGGGAACCAAATCAATAGTGCACATCGACCATGCTGCTTTGCGATACCTCGTGGCAAAGAAAGACGCTAAGCCGCAGTTGATCAGATATTTTCTCCTACAGCAAGAGTTTGACTTTGAGGTCCTAGACAGAAAAGGATCTGAGAACCAAGTAGCAGCCACTTATCCAGATTGGAGGATGAGGCAATACTGATGGATTTGTTGAACATCGATGATTCCTTTCCCGATGAGTAGGTATTGGCAGCTTCTGTTGATCTCATTCCTTGGTTTGCTGATTTTGCTAACTTTCTGGTAAAGGGCCTTAACCCTCACCAGAGAAAAAAGTTTCTTTTTGATGTGCGCAGGTACTTCTGGGATGACCTATACTTGTTAAGAACATGTGCTGATGGGGTTATCAGGTGGTGCGTTCCAGAAGCAGAGATATTGAGTATGATGGAGGTCTGTCACTCATCTACAGTGGAAGGTCATCATGGTGGGGCCAGAACAATGAAAAGGATTCTCTAATGTGGGTATTACTGGCCCACCATCTATAAAGATACCCATGACTTGGTGCTTGGATGTGATTAGTGCCAGCGACAAGGTAACATCTTCAATTGCCAAGAGCTGCCTATGACCCCTATTCTTGAGGTAGAGATTTTTGACGTCTAGGGCATTGACTTCATGGGCCCATTTGTGAGTTCTTATGGGATGAAGTACATCCTGGTAGTGGTGTACTACATCTCCAAATGGGTGGAGGCGGTGGTATTGCCAAACAATGAGAGTAAGTGTCCAATTTCTGAGGCGGAACATCTTTTCCAGATTTGGGACACCCAGAACTATCATTAGTGACAGAGGTTCTCACTTCTGTAACAAGGTTTTCCGTGCAACACTTACAAAGTATGGAGTACGATAGAACAAGGTTGCCACACATTATCACCCACAGACTAGTGCATAGGTTGAAGTGTCAAACAGAGAGATGAAGGAAATCCTTGCCAAGTCTGTGAATGCTACCCAGATGGATTGGGCGAGGAAGCTAGATGATGCACTGTGGGCCTACATGAAGGCTTACAAGACACCCATTGGTATGTCACCATATCAGTTGGTGTTTAGTAAAGCTTATCATCTGCCTGTGGAGTTAGAGTACAAGACACTCTGGGCTTTAAAGAAGCTCAACATGAATCGGGACGAGGCTGCTGACTTGAGACTTGACCAACTCAATGAGTTGGATGAGTTTCGCCTTCCTATATATAAGAGTGCAACACTTTAAAAACAGAGGATGAAGGTCCAACATGACAAGTAGATTGCCCAATGGAGCTTTGGTGTTGATGATAAGGTCCTACGTTACAACTCCAGGTTGAGACTCTTCCCAAGTAAGCTGAAGTCAAGGTAGTCTGGCCCATATATGATTAGCCAGGTTTTTCCCCATGGTGCATATGAATGGCAATTAGTCCAGGTCTGGATCGCCCCTTACTATGGATCTATATGCTTCGGGGTGGTGAGACGAGGTGTAGCGCAGTCTGATCAGCGCATCTATATTTGGTACAGAGGGCCTTGAGCTAGAAGCAGAAAATAGGGATCGATTCAAGGTAAACGATTAGTGAGTGATACAATATGTAGGTACAGCAGAAGAGGCGTCAGAAACAGAGGTCTTGCTCCTTGATGAAGTCTGAGTAGTCAAGACAATGCATCCTGCCGCGAAATTAAATCAAGCACTCCATGGAAGGCAACCCATGCATTGTAATAGTATTTAAAAAAAGTTTGAATTTATATGTTATGCCTTTTCATGTTTTTGAGTTGTGTTTCTAGGTGAGTACAGGAGCTATTTTGATGTTCTTGAGTGCACACATAGTGGAAAACTTGTCGGGAGATCAAAATGGCCAAAATGTTGCCGAAGTATTGACATACGACCTTTCACACAGGCCGTGTCTGGCCCAAAGGCTCCTAAGAGTCACCGTATGAAAGTCGTGGGCCCATCTTCTAGAAGGCGTGCGTAGGAGGAGTGTATTCACGAAGTTAACCAAGTGAGGTGACACGACTGTTCTACACGGATCATGCAACGTGTCACGACTTATGTCACGAGCCGTCTGGCATCGGCATGCAAATGTGCATCGAAGGGGTGTCATACGCTGAAACAGGCCGTGACAAGCGGCACGACACGTGAGGTGGAGAGTGAAGGTGATGTTCACGACGAAGGGGCCAGGTAAGTGTCAAATTCCCTAAGGTGAGTGGGAAGTACGATCCAAACAGACCGTGATATGTGTCACAGACCGTGAGGCTGCTAGTGTGGCAAGGTTGACCGGTCAACTTAGTTGACCAATATTATTTTAAATTACACTTTTTGGTCACCAACTCCCCACTTCAAGATTTTCCATTCTCTCTCTATTCTCACGGCTCACCCTTCCCTTTTTCTTATTTTCTCTCTTAAAACCCCAATAAATTACTACCTTCTTTGTGATGATTCGTGAGTTAATCACACGATTTGTAGCTTAAACTAAGTTTGGGTATCAAGTTTTTCAAGAAACTCCTCTTCTTCTTTGCTATTCACTAAGTAAGAACCTAATTTTTCTTTCTTCTAATGTTGATTTTGGTGTTTGCATGTATAGATCTTAGTCAAAGGTTAGTTCTTTCTTGATTTAAAGCATCATAACTTATATCGTTGATGTTGGGTGTGCATGTAGTGGTGAAAACCACCATTGTTGAGTTTTTAGGTTTAAACCATGAAAAGTGAGGATTTTTGTTGCTTTTTGACATGATTTTGGGGAAATTGATTTATATAAGCTATTGTGTTGCTTGAATCATGGTCAAGTGGGGTGAAATTGCATCGACTTGTGTGTATGAACACGAAAAGCCAAAAATTAGTCCAAGGGAGGGGGGTCAGATGACCACTTACACGGCCCGTGGCACTTTTCATGGACTGTGTAATGGCCCGTGTTGCGCCATTCGTCACGCCTCATGACCAAGTCCCATTTGACGGGCCCTTTCACGGATTGTGTCTCATTACATGGGCTGTGTAAAGTCCTGTGTACCCAGTGCATGCACATGCATTAATTTATGTAGGTTGCTTTTAAGTTTTAAGTTATATATGTTCTTAAGTGCAATGGCCCTATGATAGACCGGGTGATGCCATTCTTAAGGGTTATTGTCACTTTTATAGCACAGGGAAAGTCTGAGTACCCGTTAGTGTGTCAACCTTCGTGTGCAATAATTTTTAATGATGTGTATTCCTTTATGGCACTTACAGGTAGTACGGGTCCATGACGTAGCTTACTCAGACATAGTAATAGGGACTAGCCTGTGTCACGCCTCCACGATTCCCCAACTGTATCATCTAGCAAACAGGTTGGGAGTGACTCAGGTGATGACTCCTCCAATGGGTCCGAAGTTCGCTATAGAGGCAATATCTCCCCCCACTCTCCTCGTGCTACGCGGTTCTGTGCATTAGGCTGTTGCAGAGCTCCCCAGTCTGAAGAGGGGCCCCCTTCCACAAGAGTTGAGTAGGAGACAGTTGTCACGGAACAAGAGAACACTTCAAACTAGGACGAGCAGGGGCAAACTCCGAAGGTGGAGGGTCATAACACTGAAGAGCAGGCGAATGAGGTTGAACTTTAAGACAGTGATGACAAGGCCATTTATTTTGCAATCTTCCAAATGACAAACCCCGAAACAGCCTGGGCACTTATTATCTTTCTGAGGGGCTAGTGGACAATCCCAGGCACTAAGGGTATCTACACTAACAGTCTTACAAAAGGTTCCGGGGGGTTCAAACAGCAGCAGGTCCTTCCGGAGGATCGGGTAATCACGGACCAACTTGACAGAGTCCCGAAAATCAAAGATACCTTTCACTCACTTAAGTTTAATTGGATAGCACAACCACCAGGTTACTACGGGCCCGCCATTGTTGAAGAGTTCTATTCCAACTATGCTGCTAGCCTCCTGAACTCGGTGGAGGGTACCCAATTCAGAAACATGAAGAGACAGATTGCCCTTACTAGGTCCCCGAGGTCACATGTAATGGTGCGTGATACACGAGTGAATATATCAAAAACCACCATCAATAAGTTCTTATTTGGGCCAGACCACCAAGCTCCTCCAGGTACCCTGTTTATGGATTGACACATGTAGGTTATGGATGCGGTGCGGATGTCTGACTCTTCATCAAGTGCTGCACTATTGGGATAAATCACAGAGGGAATAGCCATTCAGGGGGAAGAAATGCCTTGGGTTACATACCCCAAGTGTCCTATCGCTAAAGAATCATTGACATTCGCTGTAAAATTTTAGTGGTCGATGGTGCGGCTCAGGTAGAGACCCACAGGAAATGATAATACAATCCAACCTTCGTATGCTTCTCTTATAGCATGCCTAATGTCCAGATTCAGAGTAAATGTGGGCCGAATCATTGCTTTTGAGATGAGGGACCGAGCTTTATCTAAGAGAGCTGGCATGCCTTTCTCGTGCCTGGTTCGTTCTCTATGCAAACAGGCCGGTGTTCCCACTACTCGTTTTTTGGATAAGAGGATATCCCCCAAGGGCATAGCCAACATTTCGCTGATTAAAGATGTCCAAAACCCGCTCATGAGGAACAAAACACATTCTCTAAGGGGGCCGACAAGCTTCACTTTCGCACCTCTATAGCAACCCTTGCCATTTGAGGACTACACCACCACCCCACCATCAGGCACGTCTTATGAGCAGCCCAAGGTAGTGGTGCAGCTCCTTAAGTGCTGCAAGGGTACACATACGTGCCTTATGAGTTTTTGGCCAGATTGGTGGCTGACCAGCGTTAGACATGGGCCATCGTTGATCAGATAGTAGATCGGATCCCCCACGTCATCCAGTATTATTCACAGTAGGTGGTGGACCAATGTGATGAGGCCCTTAGGAGCCAAATCGCCACCCTGCAGAGCCAAGTCAACACATTGGAGGGATACTTCCACAGCATGTTCGGGAGTATGACTGGAGATGAAATGAAGGATCTGGTACAGATAGTGAATAGTATGAAGGCTCAAATTGCTAAGTTGACTGCACAGTGCCAGGCCCCTACACCAGCCCCGCAGCTAGAGTCATGGATGAACCTATTCAATGTACCCGCGACGTCGGCTCTGGATGAGATATGGGTTGTTCCACCAGCCCCATCTGAGGCACCTGCGCGACCCAATGAGCAACTTTGGAGGAAGGACAAGGGTAAACGTTGAGGTCACCAAAAGAGTCATTTCGGTGATCCACAGAGGGAAGAAGACCGGCAGATGCGCAAGGCCGCCAGGGCCTAGCACCAAGCAGTAGTTGAACAGGCCGAACGAGAGCGGATGGCCTTAGAGGCGGCATGGGCAAGAGCCTCCATTAGCACCTTTAGATCGAGTGCTACATATGATGACTGTGACATGTGTCACGGGCCGTGAGGCCGCCTGTGTGGCGAGATTGACCGGTGAACTTAGTTGACCAAGATTATTTTAAATTACACTTTTTGGTCACCAACTCCCTACTTCAAGATTTTCCATTCTCTCTCTATTCTCACGACTCACCCTTCCCTTTTTCTCATCTTCTCTCTTAAAACCCTAACAAATTACTATCTTCTTTGTGACGATTCATGAGTTAATCACACATTCATTGCTTAAACTAAGTGTGGGTATTAAGTTTTTCAAGCAACTCCTCTTCTTCTTTGCTATTCACTAAGTAAGAACCCAATTTTTCTTTTTTCTAATGTTGATTTTGTTGCTTGCATGTATAGATCTTAGTCAAAGATTAGTTCTTTCTTGATTTAAAGCATCATAACTTACATTATTGATGTTGGGCGTGCATGTAATGGTGAAAACCAGCATTGTTGAGTTCTTAAGGTTTAAACCATGAAAAAGTGAGGATTTTTGTTGTAATTTGACATGATTTTTAGGGAAATTGATTTATATAAGCTATTGTGTTGCTTGAATCATGGTCAAGTAGGATGAAATTGCATCGACTTGTGTGTATGAACATGAAAAATCAAAAATTGGTCCAAGGGGGGTCGGACGACCGTTTACATGGCCTGTGGCACTTTTCATGGATCATGTAATGGCCCGTGTCACGTCGTCCATCACGCCTCATGACCAAGCCCAATTTGATGGGCTTTTTTGCGAACCGTGTCTCATTACATGAGCCGTGTAAAGTCCTGTGTACCCTGTTCCACCTGTATTAATTTACATAGGTTGCTTTTAAGCTTTAAGTTATATATGTTCTTAAGTGCAATGGCCCTATGATAGATCGAGTGACGCTATTCTCAAGGGTTATTGTCACTTTTATGGCACAAGGGAAGTCTGAGTACCTGTTAGTGTGTCAACCTTTGTGTGCAATAATTTCTAATGACGTGTATTCCTTTGTGGCAGTTACAGGTACTATGGGTCCATGACGTAGCTTACTCAGACATAGTAGTAGGGATGAGCCTGTGCCATGCCTCCACGACTCCCCAACTATATCATCTAGCAAACAGGTTGGGAGTGACTCAGGTGTGACTCCTCCAATGGGTCCAAAGTTTGCTATAGAGGCAATGTCTCCCCCCACTCTCCTCGTGCTACGTGAGCCCGTGTATCAGGCCATCGCAGAGTTCTCTAGTCTGACGAGGGGGGCCCTTCCACGAGAGTTGAGGAGGAGGCACCTGCCTCAGAATAGCAGAACACTTCAGACCAGGACGAGCAGGGGCAAACTCCGGAGGCTGAGAGTCATAACACTGAAGAGCAGGCGAATGAGGTCGAACTTTGGGACAGTGATGACGAGGCCATTCATTTTGTAGTCTCCTGAATAATAGACCCCAAAACAGCCCGGGCACTTATTGTCTTTCTGAGGGGGTTCAAACAGCGACTGATCTTCCGGAGGTTCGGGTAATCACTGACCAACTTGACAGAGTCCCAGAAATCAGAGATACCTTTAACTTACATAAGTTTGGTTGGATGGTGTAACCACCAGGGTACTACGGGCCTGCCATTGTTGAAGAGTTCTATTCCAACTATGCTGCTAGCCTCCTGAACTCGGTGGAGGGTACCCAATTCAGAAAGGTGAAGAGACAGGTTGCCCTTACTAGGCCCCCGAGGTCACATGTATCGGTGCGTAGTACACGAGTGAGTATATCAGAAACCACCATCAATCGGTTCTTATTTGTGCTAGACTACCAAGCTCCTCCGGATGCATAATTTATGGATCGACACATGCAGGTTATGGATGCGGTGCAGATGTGTGACTCACCATCAAGGGTTGCACTGTTGGATAGATCACAGATCGAATAGCAATTTAGGGGGCGGAAGAGCCTTGGGTTACAAACCCCAAGTGTCCTATCGCCAAAGCATCATTGACATTTGCTGCAAAATTTTGGTGCTCGATGGATCGGGCCAGGCTGAGACCCACGGGAAATGATAATACATTCCAACCTTCGCATGCTTCTCTTATAGCATGCCTAAAGTCTAGATTCAGAATAAATATGGGCCAACTCATTGCTTTTGAGATGCGGGATCGAGCTTTATCTGAGAGAGATGGCATAAGCAGCCCGAGGATAGTGGTGCAGTTCCTTCAGTGCAGCAAGCGTACGTGTGTGTGCCTTTACGAGTTTTTAGCCAGATTGGTGGTGGAGCAGCGGCAGACATGAGCCATTATTGATCTGATAGTTGATCGGATCCCCCAAGTCGTCCAGTCTCATTCACAGGGGGTGGTGTGGCGACGACCTTAGGAGCTAAATCGCCACTCTGCAAAGACAAGTCAGCACATTGGAGGGATACTTCTACAACATGTTCGGGAATATGACTGTAGATGAAGTGAAGGATCTGATATAGACACTGAATGATATGAAGGCTCAAATTGCTAAGTTGACTGCACACTGTCAGGCCCCTGCACCAGCCTCGCCTCCAGAGTCGTGGATAAACCTATTCAATGTTCCCGTTGTGCCATCTCCGGATGAGATATGGGGTGTTCTACTAGCCCCATTTAAGGCACCCGCGCCACCCACTGAGCAGCTTAGGAAGAAGGACAAGGGTAAATGTCGGGGTCACCAAAAGAGTCCTCCCGGTGAACCACAGATAAGAACACCGGCAGATGCATGAGGCCGCTAGGGCCCAACGCCAAGCAGTAGCTGAACGGGCCAAACCTGAGCGGCTGGCCACAGAGGCGGTACGACAGGAGCCTCCGTTAGCGCCTTTGGATCAGGTGCTATATATGCTGATGATGATACCCAAGAGGGGTCTGGCCCCACTGACACTCTAACGCCTAGGGCATCCCAGGTATGTTCTATCGCCGTGTCTGTTCATTTAAGTGTGTTATGGTGTAGTGAGGACACTACACTGTCTTTTTGAAGGGGGTGGAGCATCCTGCCAATTGAGAGTTTTTCTTGCCATGTTTCTTTTCTTTTAAATGTATTATCTAGTAGAACTGACATGTTTAGGTCGTATTGTCTGTGCAAATATAAGTGCCACAGAAGTTTAGGGTAGCCCTTGTGTTGATCTTTGTGATGTTTCATGTTACCAATGCTAAGTATATATGTGTTTGCATCTCATTCTGACTAACTTGCATGATTGTGGTAAGTATTATATGTGTATGGTTGGTATTTTGATGAATGAAGTAGGCCTATGTGATTTAATACCAACTAGTGTAAAAGATGTACCGGTGTGTGTGAGCTAATTGCATAATTTCGTTGGTGCACTTGTGGGATAGAATTTGCTTGGTTAAATCTAACTAAAGTACTTGAATGACTGGACTAGGAGGGGATCTTAGGCCGTTGTTGTTGAATAGTCACTTAGCCAAGAAAAATCGGCTAACCAAATGAAATTGTCCCTTCGAACCAAAAGTTGAGCCTAAATGGACCTTCCTTTGTAATTACCCAAATTCACCTTCCCAATCTATCTGTTGATCTTTGTTGTAGCCCTGGTCTCTCGAAGGACATTGTGAACCTCCACCTAGGGCAAAAGCCTAAGTTAGGGGTGGCTTATGTTGGCCCTGGTCCCTAAGAAAGATATCGTAAACCTTGACCCAAGCCAAAGGCTTAAGTTGAGGGTGGCTAGTGCAGGAAGAGCAAAAAAATGAGTGTGGAAAAGAATAAAGTAATAAAAAGAGAAAAAGTAATCGGTTGTGACCATGAGCAAAGCAATAAGCAAAAAAGAAAAAGAATAAAAATGAGTGAATGAGCACAGAAATCACTTCATGTAATATAGAAAGTTTAAAAATAGGGGCAAGAAAAGTTGGTGACCAAAATACAAATGACTGAGTTGAAGCAAGTGTCTGGGAGAGGCCGTTTAGTCACTTTAATCCTAAATATACCTCACCTGAGCACGAGCCTACGTTACAAGCCAAAAAGTCTTAATGTGATCCTAAAAAGGTCATTCAAGAGTTAATGTGGCGAAAATAAGGGCAAGTTTATGATTGAGGTGTGTGTGTCCACTGGAAGTCATTTCTGAGAGTGAGTGAATACATTTCACTCTCTGTTTTACATGCTTAATACGTTGAGTGTGAGACTTCTTTGTGGTGAAGGCACTATCTTTTGCATTAATTGATTGCTAAATTAACTAGGATCTCTTTATTCCTGATCATATGTGGACTGACTATGCATGCATGATGTTTTCCTTAATCTTTATGAGTCAGTTTGGGGTGTGAGCACATTCTTAAACTTGTTCGCGGCACAAATGTATTGAAAATTGTAGGGGCGATCCTTATTCTGAGTGAGCACTGGTATTTATGCGTTTTATGGCTGAGTTATTATTGCTTGAGGACAAGCAATCATTCTAAGTTGAGAGTGTTGATGAGTCGTAGAAATACGACTCTTCCTAACGCTTTAAACAAAGGGTTTTTGTGCATTCTCAAGCAAATTTGTTATTTTGATTTTTGTTTTTTGTTGTTCTTAGGAAAAAGACTAAGGCATGGAAGAAATGAGAGTAGAAAGAAAAAAGATGAAAAAGAGTGCAAAGAGGAGCAAAAATGGAACCAAGTGTGGGCACACAGGGGCCTACACGGCTCATGTACTCCCACACGGACCGTGAGGCCCATCGTGGCGTCACCTTGGCTGATGGCATTGGCTAGTTGGTGAAGGCAAGCACTATCGCACGTTTCATGGACCATGGCATGTCAAACGGGTTGTTATAATGTTTGTCAAAATGACGTGAAGGAGTAGTCCGTCGAAAGTTGAAAGATTTTGGCCAAGTAGCGCGACATGGCGTGGCCCGTGGACCGTTGGGAGTCAGACAGACGAGTTGATCGTCAAAATTGACGTGACTATGTCACCGTCAAAAAGCAAGCAGTCTAGTTCAAGTGGAGTTAGATGGGTCGTTATAAGGACAGTGTGACCAACCACGGTCCGTGAAGTGGCGATGTGTGAGAAGAAGAGCAAGAAAATGTTTTAAGAGTGGCAAATAGTCCTTTTCACGAACTGTTTAAGGTCACATAGCCCATTCAATGGCATGTGGAGCGGCAGATCACCCATAAAGCGAAGTTTGACCAAACGGACTGCTACACGGTCCGTCGAACGTGGCATGGATCGTGAAGAGACTCATGTCCATGTCGACGGATTTTTCCTATTTTAATTAGGATTAGGTTCTCTTTATATATAAATGGTCATTTTATTTCGTTTTTAGTTAGTCTTGGACGGCTAGAGCTAGAAAACATTAAAAAATATTACTTTCTTAGAGATTTCACAAGATTTTGGGATTTTACTTATCGAATTTAAGCTTGTAGCTTATGGATTCATCGATTGTTCAATAGTAAGTCTTCTATTATGAATTCCTTGTATCGTTGCGAGTTTTATTCCTTGAATATGTTAGGCTAAATCCACAACTAGGGTTGTGGGAACCATGACAAATCAATAAGATAGACGAACATGTGGTAAGTCTCGGAATTGATTAGTGTATATATCGTAGTAATTTTCGTTATAATTTCTTCCTTGATGAGTCGACACAAGAGGGTAAGCCTTTATTCTTTGCATACCCGAAAGGGATGTTTTGATTAGGAAAAAAGTTTTGCGACGGAAATTCGAGGTTTTTAACCTAATCTAAGTACTTGAGATCGAGAGGTGAGAGTATTCTGGGATAAACAATAAAGGTTAATACGTAGACGTTCTGAGACCGAAAGGTGATGAATGATATGCATTTAAGAGGGATTGAGAGTTGAATTAGATGTTATATAACTTGTTAGATCTTATATACGTAATCATGAATGAGTTTACCACTAGATTCGGCTATTGCATTTGTTGTCATGGGGTACACAGTCCTAGCTTCGCATAAATTGTCTAAAATATAGGCGTTCTCGCACTCAGTTATTGCTTTACTTTAGTAAATTAGTTTGAAAAAATCAAAACCCTCACATTTACTTTATGCACTTTTGTTTCGGGAATAGATATTACATCTGAAAATGGTGCTAATAGATATATTCTCACGCATTCCAAATGGAATCGACCTCAACTTTGATTGAGTTCTATATTTGATCAATGACCGCTCTACTATTCCGTTTGGAGTGTAAATTTAGGCGTATCAACCCTTAGAAATGTTATGTAAAATTTTTTGTCCTTCACTAAAAACTCTTCTTTAGATAAAATTATCTTTTCATCATTTTTCTTTAAATTATTATTTTATTATATTTATAATATTTGACTTTTAAAATATATAGAAAGAAGTGATAAAATGAGGACTTCTAGCCGTGGAAAGGCTTATAAATCTTCCTTATTTGATAGACTTTTACTTCTTATTTGAATCAAGAAAATACTCTGCAGTCGTTAAGAAAAATTCTAATTTACCAGTTCTAATTAGTGATAGATTCTCTATATATAAGACATTTACAAATAAATAATTTACGAAAATTATACTTTTTTGTGAATTATTTATCTATTTATAAGTTCATAGTTAAATTTAATTTTTCTCTCTTTAATCATGCGCAAAGCGCGTACAACAAGACTAATACTACATTAAAAGCGTGAACGCCTTAGAAATGTTGTTTAAACTTTTTGCCTTTCACAGAAATACTCGACTTTAGGCAAAAGCATCTTTTAACTATTTTTCTTAAATTATTATTATATATTTTATTTATTTAGTTTCAAAATTTACTTTTAAATTAGTATTTATTTATATTTAGAATCCACTCTTGATTTAGGACCATTCTATATAAACAATGGTGTAGGCTATGAAGGAAAAATGAAAAATAATATTATTTTTCTAAAATTTAAGACTTTGAAATTAACTAAAATTTTGATTATCCAATATTTTGTTAATAAAAGTATGTAATATAGCAAATTTAAAAAGGAAAAGACTAATTAAGATTAAGTCGAAACACTAAACTACTATTTTTATATTTAGAAATATTTTTTAAAATTAAATTTTAATCAATTAATGATTCAACTCCTAACTATTCACTTCAAATTATTACTTTTTGTATTCATAAACTATCAAATATCTATATTATAAGTAATTTAATTGATTTTCTCATATTTGCCTATACAAAACAGATTAAATTATTGCATCAAAATAATAAT
>JAABOM020000084.1:23525534-23548012 GCA_011800125.2 Solanum clarkiae | reverse complement strand
TGTTAAAGATTTTAAGTAAGAAATGCCTTTAAGAAAAACATTTTTGAAACCCCCCCCCCCCAACCCAAAAAAAAAAAAAGAAGACAGTACTAATTCTTGAAAAAAAAAAGAGAAATACATTTATGAACATACATTTAGGAAACTGACCGTGGGTGATGAGGCTTCAAAGTTCAAACTATGGAGTGAAATGTAATATGACTTATATTTTGTATGGGTTTAAGCAATTTTGAGTTTGTACATTGGTAGCCTGCTCCAGTCCCCTTACGAAACTTTCGTTATTGGGTTAGCTTATTTGAGAATCTATCTCGATGTGTTTGATTTATTCAGTTCAAAATCTATATTATTTATGAGTCAAAGCTTCTGGATCCGGATGAACCAGTATCATTAACACTACATAGCATTCACTGCTGACCTGAAATGAGCAAATGATGTGAAAAACATCATATGAAGCTCCTATCATTGTTCTTTTCTATACAATATTTGCTTGCAATATGATGACATCAAGCTTGCTGTCGTGATCAGTAGCATGTATCTTTAGAACCTCATAGTGATATCAATGGCAATAATTACCTGATAGGAGGATGAAATGGGAGGACTCTGGGATTAGATATGACAGGGACTGGTCTGAGATGACACTGTCGATTTAAACTGTATAATGTATATGTGTGATCCTCAAATATATTTAGATCTCTAAATAAACAAGATCCATTTGTCTTGGCCTTCATTTAGGGAGCCGAAGCTATGTGATGCTTCAATTAAACTAGTTTTACTTTTTCTTAAATTCTTTTGTTGAGATATCATTTCATTTATTGTCACATTCTTAAAATATTTTAGTACAAACTAAACTGAGACCTATCTGGAAAAAAACATAGTTTCAAATTGACAGTGGTAATACCTGGAAGATGATTCCATCATGTATTTTTTGGTGTATTTGGAAGGAAAGGAATCTCAGATGTTTTGATGGTATCTCAACTCCAATTAGTAGTTTGAAAGTCTTTTGCCTTATTAACCTCTTCCATTGGAGCAATTTATCCCTGTTAATGATATATTACCCCTCTTAGATCTCATTAGCTCCCTCAATATGGCTTAGGGACCGTTCTTTTGCTCGTGGCTAACTCCCAGATCAAATAGGTGTTTTTGTTCTCCGGAGTTAGCCATGTTAAATGTGTGTGTAATTTGCATCTTCTTGATGCCTTTTTAATACAACATCTTACTTCTTCACAAAAAAAAAAAAAAGACAGTGGTAATACTAATACTTCACTAGCATGCATTTATTTCTTGAAGTTCAAACTTCGCTATTTTTTTAAAATTTTTGTCCATTTCTTTCCCTGTTACTTCTCAATATCAAACATTTTCAATCAGCTACATCGCAAGTCCAAATTAGTTGAGGTCAACAATATGTTTTTCTATTTTCTTTTTGTTTCTCTAGCCAGGCCGGTCAGTTTTGTTCCTCTAATGGTAGATATCAACAATTTGATTCTTAGTATCCGTCTTACTTTTTGAGCCAATTCATTTTCATTCAACAGTGGTCAATATTGTCTTTTAAGTAACATAGGAGCTCTATAAAACTAGAAGCTGTTCGATGTCACACCTGGCCCTGCACTAATATTCAAATCCAACCAGCTAAGTTTTGCAATATCTGGGCTAATGTAAACTTGAGCAAACCAAGACTTAAGGAATCCTATATGGGTGACTGCACAACTTTCACGTGCAGTCTATTTTTTTAATATATACAACATATCTTACGTTCTCCCAAAAAGATACAAAGACTTAATCCTGACTAAGTGAGTGTGAAGAAATCTTTTACTATGTTTTGCTTCTAAGTTCCCAGTGGTTCTATTATTTTTTTTTTGGGTGGGGGTGGGGGGATGGGGATCCATTTGATTTTAAGGCTCTTGTTTAGTGCCTTCAATTGTCATTCTGTGGTGCATACACACACTTGGGCCATTCATTCTTTTTTGAACCATCCTTCAGCATTTAGGATATGCTGACGACCTCCAAAAAAGGCTGAACAAGCCAAAACAAAAGAGTAATTACAGGACTAATAAGAGGTCTCCTATATGTTCAGCATCTTCTATACATTGTTCAGCATTTTCTACATCGTGTTGAATCCACATGGGCCATTCATTTGGAGTACTACATATAATATGTCCAAACAATCAGAGACGACCTTATCATTTATACTTTGTATGTGCTTCTTGTACCGTCTTATATGCATCTTTTTTCTCATGTCTTCTCGAATCTCGTATCAATGCACAGTTGCATTTCTATGTCAATCATTGAATATGATAGTAACTCTCTTCCTTACTACTTTTCAATGAGTACTCTCTTATGTAGCTGAAGATGTTGGCGTGTTTCGAGGATTGTAATTGTTTATCATGTAGAAAATGTTGTGTGATGTTTTCTCGGTTTGTTTTAAGTTTCTAGCACTGTCCTGTACCTTACCATCAGGCTACACGATACCTATCATAAGAAAACAACAACAAAAAAGTCGGGCCATACCATATTATATTGCACCTTTTTACATAATATTTGGATGGTTATTCTCATAGGAGTGATTCTTAAGTTTGTGGATCCATCTAAGCATCTTTTCATGGATCTAGTAATATACACTGATTTAGTTGTATGCAAGGAAATAATACAGCAATAAATCATCTGATTACTGTCTTGACTTCATCTGCTTTGGAATAATTGAATGGACTTCTGCTTTTCACTACTGTTCTCTCTTGCAGTAGATGCTATTTCTATCTTTCTTGCTTGTATCTTTCTTTTTCAAGCTTTCTCTCCATTAACTGGTATGATCTTATTGTGTGTTTATCTCATGTCAGCCCCCCAGAATAAAGGCCTTTATTGACAAGGTCATCCAGTGTCCATTACAAGATATAGCAATACCTCTGTCTGGTTTCCGCTGGGAGTACGGCAAGGTGAATACATTTTGCCTTTGCTTATCCTGTCTTCGTACTTTGGACTTTTACTTACTTGGCCTCCTCTTTTCAGGGAAATTTTCATCACTGGAGACCATTGCTTCTACATTTTGATACATATTTCAAGTCCTACTTATGTAGTAGGAAAGATCTTGTCTTGTCTGATAACATATTAGGAGATGATAGCCCTTTCCCCAAGCAAGCAGTTCTACAGATCTTACGTGTGATGCAGATCATACTAGAGAATTGCCATAACAAGGGTTCATTTAGTGGCTTGGAGGTAAGTGGAGGATGCTAAAACTTTTCGCTCATTTTTGAATGAATGTCTAACAAGAATTGACACGTACTGATGATGTCTCAATTTATTAATTTTGAACCTGGCAGCATTTCAAGCTTTTGTTGGCTTCAACAGATCCTGAGATCCTCATTGCAACTTTAGAGACTCTTGCTGTATTAGTAAAAATAAATCCCTCGAAGCTACATGCAAGTGGTAAATTGGTTGGGTGTGGTTCTATAAATAGCTGTCTCCTGTCCCTTGCGCAGGGGTGGGGAAGCAAGGAAGAAGGTCTGGGCTTGTATTATTGTGTTACTGTAAACGAAAGAAGTCAGGATGAAGGTCTATCTTTGTTTCCATCTGATGTGGAAAATGATGGTGACAAGTCACTTTATCACTTGGGGTCGACCCTTTATTTTGAGTTGCATAGTGCCAATGACCATACCAATGCTGAAGCTGAGGATGTTGCAGTATCAACGAGCATGAGTGTAATTAACATACCTGATCTCCATGTACGGAAGGAGGAAGATCTGTCGCTAATGAATTTCTGCATTGAGCAGTACAATGTTCCTCCTGAGCAAAGGTTTGCGTTGCTGACAAGAATCAGATATGCACATGCATTCCGTTCCCCCAGAGTATGCAGGCTTTACAGCAAGATATGTCTCCTTGCTTTCATTGTGCTTGTCCAGGCTAGTGATTCCCAGGATGAGCTTGCGTCCTTTTTTGCTAATGAACCTGAATACACAAATGAGTTGATCAGGATTGTCAGATCTGAAGAAACCATCTCTGGAAATGTTAGAACACTAGCAATGAATGCCTTGGGGGCACAATTAGCTGCTTATGCATCATCACATGAGCGGGCAAGGATTTTGAGTGGATCAAGCATCAGTTTTGCTGGTGGTAATCGCATGATCCTCCTGAATGTTTTACAGAGAGCAATTTTGTCACTAAGCAGCTCAAATGACTTTTCATCAGTATCCTTTGTTGAAGCTGTTCTGCAGTTTTACCTGCTACATGTCATATCATCTTCGAGCTCTGGGAGTGTTATTCGAGGGTCTGGAATGGTGCCAACTTTTTTGCCTTTAGTAGAGGACGTTGATCCTGCACATATACATCTTGTTTGCCTGGCTGTGAAAACACTGCAAAAGCTTCTGGATTATAGTAATGCGGCGGTGACCTTATTCAAGGATCTAGGTGGAGTTGAGCTTTTGGCTAATAGGCTACAGATAGAAGTGCAGAGAGTGATTGACATGGCTGGGGATGATGACAATTCTATGGTCATTGGTGAGCATTTTAACTCTGGTGAAGAACAATTATATTCTCAGAAGAGACTTATTAGAGTCTTACTGAAGGCACTTGGGTCCGCTACCTATGCTCCTGCAAATTTGACCAGGTCACCGGGTTCTAACGATGCATCTTTACCTGCCACTTTGTGTCTGCTATTTAGTAATGTGGAAAACTTTGGAGGTGATATTTATTCCTCGGCTGTGACTGTTATGAGTGAAATAATTCACAGAGATCCGACATGTTTTCCTGCTCTGCATGAGTTGGGTCTTCCTATTGCTTTTTTGTCTTCAGTGGTATCTGGGATACTACCGTCTCCAAAAGCTCTTACTTGTGTACCTAATGGTCTCGGTGCAATTTGCCTTAACCCGAAGGGACTGGAGTCTGTGAAAGAAACTTCAGCATTGCGTTTTCTTGTTGACATATTTACCAACAAGAAGTACGTGGTAGCTATGAATGAAGGTATTGTCCCGTTGGCAAATGCTGTAGAAGAGCTGTTTCGCCATGCATCTTCACTGAGAGGTACTGGAGTGGATTTAATAATTGAGATTGTTAACAGTATTGCTTCACGCGGTGATGGTGAACATGCCGAGTCATCAGGAAAATCAAGTGAGACTACTGAAATGGACACGGACACAGATAACAGAGAGAGTGTTGCGTCCAGCTCATTGGTTGAATCAACTTATTCAACTGGGAGTACTATCAGAGATGACCAGCTCATTCAGTTGGCTGTCTTTCATGTGATGGTACTTGTACATCGTACAATGGAGAACTCTGAAACTTGTCGGTTATTTGTGGAGAAGTCAGGCATTGAATCTTTATTGAAACTACTCCTACGGCTGAGTGTTGCACAGTCATCTGAAGGAATGTCCATAGCATTACACAGCACCATGGTCTTCAAGACTTTCACCCAACACTACTCTGCTGCACTCGCTCGTGCTTTCTGTTCCTTCCTCAAGGATCATCTGAAAAAAGCGCTGTCTGGATTTGATGTCGTTTCTGGTGCTTTTATGTTGGATCCTAAAAGTACTCCTGATAGGACATTTTCTTCACTTTTTCTAGTTGAGTTTCTTTTATTTCTGGCTGCGTCAAAAGACAATCGATGGGTAACTGCTCTGTTAACAGAATTTGGAAATGGCAGCAAAGATGTCTTGGAAGATATTGGTCGTATTCATCGTGAAATTCTTTGGCAGTTGGCATTGCTTGAAGAATCTAAGGTTGATATGGAGGAAGGTGGTGCTAGTGCAACTGACGAGGCACGACAGTCTGAATTGAGTGCGACTGATACTGAAGAACTAAGATTAAATTCCTTTAGACAGTCCCTTAACCTCTTGCTTCACAGTAGGATGTCAGGGTGGAGTTTTGAATCACAGTTTTTTGATCTGATCAATCTATATCGAGATCTGACTAGAGCTTCTAGTATTCAGCAACGTCAGACCACCGATGGTCCTTCAAATATCCGGTTAGAAGCTAGTCATCAATCACAACAAGCAGGCTCTGTTGATGACGCTGGTGCCAGTAATCAAAAAGAGGACAAACAGAGGTCCTATTATCATTCGTGTCGTGATATGGTGAAATCACTGTCAATTCATATCACCCATTTGTTTCAAGAGATGGGCAAGGTAATGCTACTTCCATCACGTAGGCGGGACGATACACTTAATGTGTCTGCTCCGTTAAAATCTGTTGCTTCTACTTTTGCTTCAATTGCTATTGATCACATGAACTTCGGAGGTCATGTAACTTCTGGATCGGAGGCATCTGTGTCAACCAAATGTCGCTATTTTGGCAAGGTTATTGAATTTATTGATCGTATTCTGCTGGAGAAGCCTGATTCTTGCAACGCCGTTATATTAAATTGCCTTTATGGGCATGGGGTTATTCAGTCGGTGTTGACCACGTTTGAAGCTACTAGTCAGTTGCTCTTTGCTGTCAATAGAGCTCCTACTTCTCCTATGGAGACTGACGAGACACATACTAGGCAGGATGGAGTTGAGGATACTGACCATTCATGGATATATGGTCCCTTAGGTAGTTATGGGAAGCTTATGGATCATCTGGCGACTTCTTCTTTAATTCTATCTCCTTTCACAAAGCATTTACTGACTCAACCGTTGGTAAGTGGTGATATCCCATTTCCACGGGATGAGGAAACATTTGTAAAGGTTCTTCAATCCATGGTATTGAAGACTGTGCTTCCCGTTTGGACTCATCCACAATTCACAGAATGCAATTATGATTTCATTGCAGCTGTTCTCAACATCATTAGACACATCTACTCTGGAGTAGAAGTTAAAAACACAAACAGTACCGCTGCTCGTGTGTCTGGTCCTCCCCCGGATGAAACTACAATTTCTACAATTGTTGAAATGGGGTTCTCCAGGAACAGGGCGGAAGAAGCTTTGAGGCAGGTTGGTTCAAACAGTGTTGAGCTGGCAATGGAGTGGTTGTTCTCGCATCCAGAGGAAGTACAGGAAGATGATGAACTTGCCCGTGCCCTTGCCATGTCACTTGGGAACTCTGGATCGGAGGCAAAGGAAGATGTTGCCAAAGAAAGCAGCCCGACCATTGAAGAAGAAATGGTTCAGCCGCCTCCTGTTGATGAGTTGTTGTCTACATGCCAAAAGCTTCTACAGATGAAAGACTCTCTTGCTTTCCCTGTCAGGGATCTTCTTGTGATGATATGCTCCCAAAATGATGGTGAACATCGATCAGCTGTGGTTTCATTTATCATCGAACAAATTAAGCTTTCTAGTAATGTGTCTGAGGATGGAAACAGCAGCATTCTTTCTAATCTCTTCCATGTTCTTGCTCTGATTCTTAATGAAGATACTGATGCCAGAGAGATAGCTGCAAAGAATGGTTTGGTGAAGATCTCTTCTGATCTTCTTTCACAATGGATTTCCAGTACATTTGATAGGGAGAAGGTGCCCAAATGGGTGACAGCAGCTTTTGTTGCTATTGATCGGCTTGCTCAAGTGGACCAGAAGTTGAATGCTGATATAATAGAACAGCTGAAGGGAGACGATACTACACAGAAATCAGTATCAATCAATGAGGATAAATATAATAAGTTGCAGTCTTCTTTGTCTCCAAAATATGTGGATGTTCAAGAGCAGAAGCAGTTTGTTGAAATAGCTTGTGGTTGTATGAGAAACCAGCTTCCATCGGAAACAATGCATGCTGTCTTACAGCTGTGTGCAACTCTTACAAGAACTCACTCTGTTGCTGTTAACTTTCTGGATGCTGGTGGATTGCAGTTGCTGCTTTCCTTGCCAACAAGCAGCTTGTTTATTGGGTTTGACAATATCGCTGCTACTATAATAAGACATATACTTGAAGATCCCCAGACTCTACAGCAAGCTATGGAAGCAGAGATACGGCATAATGTTGTATCTGCTTCTAATAGACAGTCAAGTGGAAGGCTCACACCTCGTAATTTCCTGTTAAATTTGACTTCTGTTATTCATCGGGATCCAGTGATCTTCATGCGGGCTGCTCGTTCTGTGTGCCAAGTGGAGATGGTTGGTGATCGACCTTATGTAGTCTTGTTGAGGGACCGTGAGAAGGACAAAAAGGACAAAGACAGGGAGAAAGAGAAATCAGAAGACAAAGATAAAATGCAGAATGCCGATCTGAAGTCTGGTGTTGGTAATGTGAGCCATGGAGTACATGGAAAGAGTCTTGATGTGAGTTCTAAGAATGTCAAAGTACATCGAAAGCCACCTCATAGCTTTGTAAATGTTATTGAGCTTCTTTTGGATCCAGTTGTCAATTTTGTTCCTCCATTGAAAGATGAACCGGCGACAAAAGAGAGCCTTAGTTCAATAGATATGGAGATCGATATTTCCGCGAACAAGGGTAAAGGGAAAGCTATTGCCTCTTCTGAAACAACTGAAGCTGATAGCCATGAATTGTCTGCATATATGGCTAAGATTGTATTCATTTTGAAGCTTCTGACTGAGATTCTTTTGATGTATAGTGCTTCAGTTCACATTTTGCTGAGAAAAGATTCTGAAGTTAGCAGTTGTGTAGCTGGTCCTCAACGGACGGGGCACCTTGCTGGTGGAATTTTTCATCATATTCTTCACAAGTTTTTACCATACACCAAGAGTTCTAGGAAAGAGAGAAAAAGTGATGTGGACTGGAGGCAAAAACTTTCAAGCAGAGCTAGCCAGTTCCTCGTGGCATCTTGTGTTCGCTCGACGGAGGCAAGGAAAAGAATCTTTACAGAGATTAACAGTGTTTTTGGTGCTTTTGTTGAGTGTGGAAGTGGTTATAGGGCACCTGGGATTGAAATTCAAGCTTTTGTTGATCTTCTGAGTGATGTACTGACTGCTCGTGCACCTACAGGTTCTTCCATCTCAGCAGAAGCTTCAGCTACTTTCGTAGATGTTGGTCTGGTTCAATCTCTGACCCGAGTTCTTCGTGTCTTGGACCTGGATCATACTGATTCTTCCAAGGTTGTTACTGGTGTTGTAAAAGTTCTGGAGTTGGTAACAAAGGAGCATGTCCATGCGGCTGAGTCCAATGCTGGGAGGGGAGAACAGTCGACAAAAACTCAGGATCGTAACCAATCTGGAACTACTATTGATGCCCTTGAAATCCTGGCTAATGAAACTGCATTACAGCCTAATGTTAATTCAGTGCCAACAGATCACATTGAGCCCTTTGGCGCATCTCAAAACTTTGGTGGGTCTGAAGCTGTCACTGATGATATGGAACATGACCAGGATATTGATGGAGGTTTTGGTCCATCCAATGAAGATGATTACATGCATGAAGGTAACGAGGACACTAGAAATTTGGAAAATGGCCTAGAGATAAGATTTGAAATCCAGCCTGATGTACAAGAGCATCTTGATGAAGATGATGACGACGACGATGACGACGATGATATGTCAGGTGATGAAGGAGATGAGGTTGATGAAGATGAAGAGGGAGATGAAGAACAAAATGATCTCGAGGAAGATGAAGCTCATCACTTGCAACATCCTGATACTGATCAAGATGACCAAGAAATAGATGAAGATGACTTTGATGAGGAGGTAATGGATGAAGAGGATGAGGATGAGGATGAAGAGGATGGTGTAATACTTCGTCTCGGAGATGGAATGAATGGAATAAATGTATTTGACCATATTGAAGTTTTTGGTCAAGAGCATAGACTCTCCAGTGAAACTTTACATGTTATGCCTGTTGAAGTTTTTGGCTCTAGGCGCCAGGGGCGTACGACTTCTATCTACAATCTTTTGGGAAGAGGTGGTGATAGCATTGCTCCTTCACAACATCCCCTTCTGGTGGAACCCTCTTCCTTGCTGCAATTGGGTCAGCCACGGCAATCAGGTAACTGTACTACTTATTAATATCGTAATTTTTACCTGATGTGAAATCTCATTGATTTTGTTCATTGGTTTCTAAAGAAATCTCATTGCTTTCGACCTTTTCACCACAGAGAGTATTCGAGATGCTTACTCTGATAGGAGTTCAGAAGGAACCTCATCGCGCTTGGATTCTGTTTTCCGTTCTCTGCGGAGCAGTCGTCATGGCCAACGGTTCAATTTTTGGACCAATGATAATCAACAAAGTGGTGGATCAGGTGCCTCTGCTCTTCCACACGGTTTTGAGGATTTGCTTGTTTCCCACTTGAGGCGTCCAAGCCCTGAGAAATCAGCTGATCAAGATGCTACAGAGGGGTCTCAGAATAGAGGCGAGGCTACCCAGTTTGCTGGATCAGGTGAAACGGCAGCTGAAAGTGCTGTGGAGAACAATAATGACAATGAAGCCAGAGATGCCTCTGCCCCCTCAGCAGTTTTGGATGAATCTGGTGGTGCTAATGTGACTCGTGCAGCAATTGTGTCTTCTCAGGGAACAGATGCACCAAATAACCAATCTCAACCTGTTGAAATGCAGTTTGAACAGAATGATGTTGCTATAAGGGATGTTGAGGCAGTTAGCCAAGAAAGCAGTGGAAGTGGTGCAACTCTGGGCGAAAGCCTTCGAAGCCTTGATGTCGAAATTGGAAGTGCAGATGGTCATGATGATGGTGGCGATAGGCAAGGTTCAGCAGATGCTCGAATTAGGAGGACTAACGTATCCTTTGGAAATTCTACTCAGCTAAGTGCGAGGGATGTAGCCCTTCACAGTGTATCTGAAGCTTCAGAACATCCAAATCAAGAAGCAGAACAAACGGGACCCAGTGAGGAACAACAGCGTAATGTAGATGCTGATTCTGGATCAATTGATCCTGCATTTCTGGAGGCGCTTCCTGAGGAGTTGCGAGCCGAGGTTCTCTCAGCTCAACAGGGTCAAGCAACTCAACCACAAAATTCTGAGCCTCAAAATGGTGGAGATATTGATCCAGAATTTCTGGCAGCCCTTCCGGCTGATATCCGAGAAGAAGTGTTGGCGCAGCAAAGGGCACAACGGATGCAGCAGTCGCAAGAATTAGAAGGCCAGCCTGTTGAGATGGACACTGTGTCAATTATTGCTACATTCCCTTCAGAACTACGGGAAGAGGTATTTCTTTAGATGAATTAAGTGTAATCGATGTGAATTTTTATGTCATTTACCTATTACAAGTAACAATCTTGTTTACCTGTTTCTTTTTTGTTTTTCAAGTTGTGAGTTTTAAGTTTGGTTTTTTTTATAATGGCTATTATTGGGTCTTACATTTTTTTTTCTTGCAGGTCCTTCTGACGTCTTCTGATGCCATTCTTGCTAATTTAACACCTGCTCTTGTGGCGGAAGCTAATATGTTGCGCGAGAGGTTTGCACGGAGGTATAACCGAACACTCTTTGGCATGTATCCTAGAAGTCGTAGAGGCGACTCTCGGCGGAATGAACAATTGGACAGGGCTGGTGGAACCCTTTCGCGTAGATCAGCTGGAAGTAAGCCTCTGGAGGCAGATGGGTCTCCCTTAGTCGACACCGAGGGCTTAAGAGCTTTGGTGCGTTTGCTACGTGTATTCCAGGTATAAACTTGGTGAGGTTGAATTACTGTTTCTTTGGCCCTATGATTTGAGTGTTGACACTTTTGGTTCTTTTGCAGCCAACTTACAAAGTCCCTCTACAGAGGTTGATGTTGAATCTCAGTGCACATGCTGAAGCGAGAACTGCTTTAGTGAAAATATTTATGGACTTGTTGATGCTTGATGTTGGGCAGCCTGCTAATGATCTAAATACAGCTGAACCCCCATATCGGTTATATGGTTGCCAAAGTAATGTTATGTATTCGCGTCCTCAGCATCTTGATGGTAAGATCGTATCTTCTTGCTCAACCTTTTGATCATGTATTACGTCATTGTTACTACTGTTGTATTTTTATTGTTTTATTGCCTTGGCTAAATTTGATTCATCTCATGGCTTGTAGGAATTCCTCCATTACTATCTCGCCGTGTTCTTGAGACACTTACATACTTGGCGAAGAACCATTCTTTAGTTGCAAAGACTCTACTTGAATTTAGGCTCCCTCGACCAGTGCCAATAGTTCCAGATCAGAGGCGTGGAAAAGCTGTAATGGTTGAGGCTGATGGACCAGATAGAGGGCAGCTTGAAGGACAAGTATCTCTTGCATTGCTTTTGGGCCTCTTGAATCATCCCCTTTATTTGAGAAGTGTTGCACATCTAGAGCAGGTAAGTTGCACAAGTAGGACGTCTCTTTGAGTAGTCATTATCTGGTGCTTCTTGCTGTCCTTTAACTATTTTTCTCTTTGTATCTAGCTGTTAAATCTGCTAGATGTTGTAGTCCAGAACACCGAAAGCAAATCAAATGCCCGTGAAGAACCTGGCACATCCTCTACAGAGCAACCGACTGGTCCTCCAAGCCAATCTGCTGCTGAAATGAATACTGAATCTCGTGAAGCTTCAGCTGAGATTGAGGACAAATCTGGAGCATCTTCCTCTTCTGCTGGCAGGGACCAAAGTACTGAAAGTATTCTACTTAGTCTACCACAATTAGAACTTCGACTCCTGTGCTCATTGCTTGCTAGAGAAGGGTAAGTTAGTTCCTAATCCTTTAATGTACTTATTCAAATCATTTGCTTTATGTGGTTCTAGATTTTGCTGATTCCTCTTGGATTGACTGGTTTTCTAAATGTGTATTTAGAATTGTAGATGCTTTGGTTTGATGTGACAAGCTCTGTAGATATTACTTGTGTGAGGCACCCCTTAATTTATAGACTTGTGTGTTTGCCAGCTGGGTGATATACTTCACTAATTTTGCCCTTAAAAACATATTCTCTTTCTTGTTCAAAAGTGAGATTGGTAAATTGATTTCTTGGTGTGATGTCTTGTCAAGATTTCCATGCCTATGGCTTCTATTCATTCACTAAATAATCTGTTTGGCTGCAATGGCACTTGATATTTTTAATACTTTGCTGTCGTTTTCACATGACCAAGTACATTTTTGAACCTTCAGTGGTTTATTTTTACTCGAGTCTTGCTGAATAATGTATTATTCTGTTTATTATTGAAGCTGGTTTATGCTTTCTTCTCTATCAGTCTTTCAGACAATGCCTACTCTTTGGTAGCTGAGGTACTGAAAAAGTTGGTGGCCATAGCTCCTGCCATTTGTCATTTATTTATTACTGAGCTTGCTGGCTCTGTGCAAAGTCTGACCAGATCTGCAATGGATGAGTTAAACAAGTTTAGGGAAGTGGAGAAAGCACTGCTCAGTACCACTTCAACTGATGGTGCTGTGATACTAAGGGTGTTACAAGCATTGAGCTCTCTAGTTACTTCTATTGGTGACCAGAACAATGATAATCAAATTATTTCTGAGGAGGAGCAAGGTGCTACTATCTCCCTGGTTGGGGACATTAACACAGCTTTAGAACCTCTATGGCAGGAGCTGAGCATTTGCATTAGCACAATAGAGAGTTTTTCTGAGACAGCACCCAACCTGTCACGGTCGTCCATTGTTAGCACATCTAAACCTGCTGGAGCAATGCCTCCGCTCCCTGCAGGCACACAGAACATTTTACCATACATAGAGTCCTTTTTTGTGATGTGTGAGAAGTTGCATCCTGCACATTTGGGTGCAGGGCAGGAGTTTAGTATTGCTACTGTTCCTGATCCAGAAGAAGCTACTACTTCTGTTGTGCAGCCGAAAACACCTACATCTGCAACCAAATTTGATGAGAAGCACATGGCTTTTGTAAAATTTGCAGAGAAGCACAGAAAACTGCTTAATGCTTTTGTTCGGCAGAACCCTGGACTACTGGAGAAGTCTTTCTCCATCATGCTGAAGGTTCCTCGTTTTGTTGATTTTGACAATAAAAGATCCTACTTTAGATCTAAGATAAAACATCAACACGATCATCATCACAGCCCTTTGAGAATTTCTGTGAGAAGAGCTTATATCCTTGAAGATTCATATAATCAGCTGCGCATGAGGACAACTCAAGAACTGAAAGGGAGATTGACTGTACATTTCCAAGGGGAAGAAGGGATTGATGCTGGTGGACTTACCAGGGAATGGTATCAGTTACTGTCCAGAGTAATTTTTGATAAGGGAGCACTATTGTTTACTACAGTTGGCAATGAAGCAACATTTCAGCCAAATCCCAACTCTGTGTACCAAACTGAGCACCTCTCATATTTCAAATTTGTTGGGCGAGTTGTGAGTTTTTTCCTTCTTGATTCAGTTTGCTTGAGTCGTTTAATTTAGCAATATCTAATGTGCTTTATATAAATAATCCAGGTTGGGAAGGCACTATTTGATGGCCAACTTCTTGATGTTCATTTTACACGATCCTTCTACAAGCATATACTTGGTGCTAAAGTGACATATCATGATATTGAAGCTATTGATCCTGACTACTTCAAAAATTTGAAATGGCTGCTTGAGGTGCAGTATTTTCTCTGTTCTTTTTTTATTATAGAAATTATGTTTACATATTTGCTCTGCTCACATTTCTTGCTTTGTGTAGAATGACATAAGTGATATTGTAGACCTTACATTCAGCATTGATGCTGATGAAGAGAAGTTGATACTTTATGAACGCAATGAGGTATGAGTTCTTCAGCAGCAATTGAAATTTCAGCATTTTTGCTATGGAAGCTCTGATTGCAATTTGTGTAATGCAGGTGACCGACTATGAACTAATTCCAGGTGGACGAAATATCAGAGTCACTGAGGAAAATAAGCAACAGTATGTTGACTTGGTTGCTGAGCATCGGCTGACGACAGCTATTCGCCCTCAGATAAATGCATTTTTGGAAGGATTCAGTGAATTGATTCCGCGGGAGTTGGTCTCTATTTTTCACGACAAGGAACTTGAATTGTTAATTAGTGGTCTTCCAGACATTGATCGTATGTTTCACTATTTCATATATTTGTTAATTCATGTTGTAATCCTGTCTTAGATAGTTATATGTCAATATGAAGGGAGGGTCGCTTCTTATGATTAATTTGTCCCTTGCTTTGCAGTTGATGACTTGAGGGCAAATACAGAATATTCTGGGTACAGCCCAGCTTCACCTGTTATTCAGTGGTTTTGGGAAGTTGTTCAAGCTTTTAGCAAGGAAGACAAAGCTCGCCTTCTTCAATTTGTCACTGGGACCTCAAAGGTTGTTTGTTGCTTTCATTTGATTACAGTTGCATGTTAAATCTCTCCTGCAATTGACTAACAACATCTTCTCCAGGTGCCGTTGGAAGGGTTTAGTGCACTGCAAGGAATTTCAGGTTCCCAGAAATTTCAGATCCACAAAGCTTATGGCAGTGCTGATCACTTGCCTTCAGCACATACATGGTAATTATTTAATCATCTGAAACTAAACTATGATTGCCCTCATGATGCTCTGAAGATTTCTGTCAGTAAAGGATCCGTGTTTCGCTTCTCTCCGGGTTACTTAACCCTCTGTCATTTGTGTTGCCATCCTAATTTACCTGTATTGCTGAAGATACCAGTAAAGTCCCCATGTTGATTCCTATCCAAATTACTTCTCTTGCTTTCCTTTTTACATACATCCTTATACTCTATTAAATTGACCGTTCTTCTCTATGAGATGGGAAAGCTTTCTTATTTGAGTATTTCAATCAAATGTTGACTAATATTAGTATTTATCCTAATCCTGAATTACATTTCAAATACTGACAGCAAGTAAAATTTTCTTTCTTCGAGATCGGAGGGAGAGTTTGTGAATTCTACTTTCATCTCTTTACTTATCTACTGGGAACACTTCTTAACTATTATTTGTTTGGTGCAGTTTCAACCAGCTGGATCTACCGGAGTATCCCTCTAAAGAGCATCTAGAGGAGAGACTATTGCTTGCCATTCATGAAGCCAATGAAGGATTTGGATTTGGTTAAAACACCAATGGGTCGTTGAATTAGATTCTGTAGATAGTTTCCATGTTAAAAACGAGATTTTTTTTATACAGGAGCAGTCTAAGGGCATTTTAAGTCTGTGAGATACCTGTCTATAGTGCTGTACAGTCTATTTGCTATGCCAAATGATCCTGGCAGTTCTTTTTTGCCAATCGTTCTGTTATCTTCTCTTTTCCCATTTGTTTCTCTACTTTCTGCTCGCCTTTGTTGCTGTTGTTGCCTGTAGCGTGCCATTCTGAATGCTGCGCTAGAGTATACCATTCTTTTTTCTTTGCAATGTTCTCATTATTTCCGTTCATCAAGTTCCTTAAAAGGCCAATTGGTGTGCATTCACGAGGACGTGTAAATTGGGCCATGTTAATGCTTCTACCATCCACGCCATTGCAATTTCTTGTTTACTTGCATGGCTCTGCTTTATGATAAGATATGAAAATTATGGTGTTATTGTGATGGTGTCACCACGTTTATTAGTAAAAAGGAATAACAACTACAGCCCCAAATAAAGGACTAGAGAGAGAATTTGATAAAACAAGAAATTTCAGTAATTGCACTAGGAGGATACACCCTTCCTTGTAATGACCCCTCCTGTTTATGTGACATTCATCTTTTAAAAACTATTAAAAGTTCAGTCAGGTAGACTTGTGTTGCTTTTACTATGGGTTTGTAGTTGGGTTCTGCCAAAGCCTAATTCATTTTTGAACGTTTGAAGTCTGAAGTTCAAAATTTTGGATGTAGGCTCTCTATATCTGAATTTGAACTTCATTCAGTTGCGATTTTGTTATTTTAAAGAGTAAAATAAGTAATGATATCAATCACTTGTTTTAAATGAGAGTGGAGGTCTGAATAAAATCAAGCGTAGTAAGGGAGTTACAAACACAAATTGGTTCAAGTGGGAGTATTTTTGTGAATATTTACCCAAATATAAATGGAGGTCGTTAATATGTATTCAATTTTAAATACTTTTATATTCATAATATTTAGGGTCCGATTTTGATCATTATTTCATATCCGTAATAGTGTGAAAAGAAGGTCCTTGAATAGTGGTGTTGAAAATTTTTTGCAATAAAAGATTAAATTAAATAAATATTAGTCAAACGGAAAATTAATGATGGTACTAGTGGGGATATTTTCTACAATATATCCTACTCTATTCCCTTCGATCCTGTGTAATAGGAAAAAACCAAAAAAATTGTAAATCGGCAGAAAATTGGTGTTGTACATCAAACTTTATTCACCTACTCAAATGCAATAATTGCATTTTTATTTATTCACCTACTCAAATTGGTGTTGTATATTTTCTTTATCTCATTTTAATTGAATTTGTGAGACAATATACATATATTAAGAAAAACATTGAAAAAATTTAAACTATATTTTCCACTATTATCCTTTATGAAGTCATAAATATGAGTGTAATTTATCTCCTAGAAAACGTAAAACTTCAATAAATGAAAGGGCAAATATAGAAAAATTTTCAAACGTTTATCTTGAATTTTGAACAATTCAACTATTTTGAATCTTGAAAAAAAAATTCAAAAATTCAATTAGTTTGGGACAGAGAGAGTACTATTTTGGGATGTCCAATAATATTTGTCCACTATAATTTTACATTTAGTTTCTAATTTACCCTTATTATTAATTATAGTCATTTCTCTATTACATTTTTCATAACATTATATTCAAAGGATAATTTGGTAAAAATCACCCTATCATTTACTACTTCTTAATCCTTATGTCAAGTCAGGGACAAGCAAAGATGGACGGAGGGAGTAATTGTTAAATTTTGTTTTGATACATTTATTAAGAAAAATAATTATTAGTATAATAATTTTACCATTTAACTTTATTAGTTGACAGAGTCCACCAACTATATTTTTCAATGTCATAAACTCAATGACAATAAATTGAGACTATAATAGAAAAAAAATTATCCTTCCTTAATTTGTCAAAAATAACAAGTAAAAATAAAAATTAAATTAAAAATTTTTGATAATTAAATGTGAACGAAGAAAATATTATCTTTTTAATATTTCATTTTTTTAGTCCCTAATATGAATGTTTCGATATTTTATTTTTTTTAGTCCCGAATATAAATGTTTTGATAGGAGCACTTCGTCCAAATGAGATCGGACACAACAGAATTTAATTGATCAGCTCTAATAATGTAAAAAGAAAAAGAAGTCCTTTTTTCCCCTTTCTCCTTATTGGATAATTGATAATTGAACAAGTATTGACTCCTTAGCCTGAAAGTCTCTTTGTTTCCTTTTCTAGTTCCCACTGTGATGTTTCTTCCCTTTGCTTTCCCCAAAACCAATCAAATACTAAGACATGCATGAATTATTAATAAATAAATAAATAATTGTTTAACAAAGGAAAGCAAGAAATTTAGACACAGCACTTTGTTGGTGACAATGGGTCTGATCAATTTTCTTCTGATTTCAGCCAAAATTTTGCTCTCTTGGTAAGTAACATCCTCCCACCAAGTCAAATTTTGTTTTAATTTCTTGACTAAAAAAAGACAAAATCTTATTGTTTTTTTCTAAGATTTCTCATACTAAAGACATCATGGGGTTAAGTAATGATAGGATGATTTTAGATTTCTTTAGTAGTTGTATCACATTGTGCTCTTGTGGGGTGTCAATTTTTTGTCCTATTTTTCAGGTATTTGTTAAGCCCCTTTCTATATATACACATGTAGAAAGAGAGAAAAAAATTAGTCTTTTAAGTTTTGTCTTTGATCAGCTGCTCTTGACTTCCATATATCTGAAACTCTCTTTTTTTTAATTTTTTTTTTTGGCCACAGTTCTTTCTGGATTTTTTGCAGACCATCAGTGACATTGCTGTGTCCTCTGTAAGTTATGGGGAAAATTTTGAATTTTTCTTCTTGTTTCTTTGAATTTTTGTTGAATATGTGAACTGGGATGTTTTGGCTTTTGAGTTTTGTTACATTCTTGATATATCAGATATGCATCAATTCGGGCGATAGAGAGTGATAAAGAATCCAGTTACCAAAAGTGTCTTCAATATTGGGTCCTGTTTGGATTAACCACAGTATTGGAATTGACTGTTGCAAAGCCTTTGACAGGGTAATCTTTTATTTTGCTTTCATTTATAGACATGTTTCTGCTTATTAGTTTTTGAGACGAGGGTTTTCCGGAAACAGCGTCTCTACCTCTATGAGATAGTAGTAAGGTTTGCGTACACTTCCCAGACTTCACTTGTGGGATTCCACCGGGTATGTTGTTGTTGTTCTTCATTTATAGACATGTCTTTAGAATTCTTATGTGCAAGTTATCTACCTTATAACAGTGGTGTCAAATTTTAGGATTGTCTTAATGCTTGGTATTATGAATGCAAGTCAGGTTATGGTTCTTTATGTGTTGTTATTATTAGTCTTTATGGTCTTATTCTTTGATTTTTAGTGTTACGTGTTGTTTTCTTTCGCTTTAGTTATCGTACATGTTGTTGTTGCTACTTGTTCTTTTCTTAATTACTTTCAGTATTGGCTTCATAGTTATTGTATTTGTTTTACTTAGTTATCTTTTGGATATGCTTTACTTGGAGCTGAGGGTCTATCGAGAATAACCTCTTTACCTTCATAAGGTAAGGGTAAGGTTGTTCGTACACCACCTTCCCCATACTCCATTTGTGGGATTACACTGGGTAATATTGTTGTAACCATTGTGCTTTGTACTTGAATCTAATTCTTGTAGCCTAAGTTACGCGGACTCTTTACTTTTGATGTCGTACCCGTTTTGGATTCTCCAAAAATACACTACTTTTGGAGAATCTGACATGCACCCGCTAACAGTTTTTAAGAGTCTAAACAACATAGCTTGTAGCAAGTGTTGTCTAATGCTTATGTTGGACATTTTTGTTGTCATGAATGGCTGGTCATTGATAGATACTAAATGGCATAAGCATTACCAAAAAAGAAGCCAAGGCTCATTTGCGGACTACCATTTCGTTCATTCTTTGGATGAGTGAGAAATATTCAGCATCTGCAATTTACAGTGATGCCATCTATTTTTGGATGAGAAAATGTATGGAGTTATATGTTAGATATTACAAATTCAGAATCTTTATTACAAGTTGTTGAGTTCTTGGCTGCTCTTATTGTGCTCGGTTCATGAGTCTCCTCAAGGGGTGTCTCAAACCTGAAGGACATTTTTCAACCATAATTAAGTCTGACCTAAGCGTATTGATTTCTTCAGGTTCTCGTTTTGGCATTATGGAAAAGGATTAGCATCCCTCTTGCTCGTACTGCCTCAGTTTGGTGCTGCCTCTTATGTGTATATGAACTTTGTTAAGCCATATCTTTCCCCAAATCCACGCATAGAAAATGTCACAGAAAAGAACGAGTGCGTGCCTATGGATCTGTCCAGTGACGATATTCCTGCAGCACCGGCATATTTGGGACACGATGAAAGGGACAACATGCAAAGTTTGGTCTTTTATGAGGTAGTCATAGTTTTGCCCTACAAATGCCTCTCTTATGCTCTAGACAGTGACATGCTCGTGAATATTTTGTTTATTATTCTGTTTCAGGCTGAATCTTCTCCTAAATGTGATCGGACAATTTACTCTAAGGAAGTTAAAGTGAACTGGAGCTGTGCTCTCTGTCTGGTGAGCACTTCCAGCGAGAAATCTCTAAAGCAACACATCAAAGGTAGGAAGCACAAACTGAAGGAAGACGAAGAAAGGAAAAATGAAATGATCAGGGCTAGTAAAGAAGCTTCGAAGTTGGGGGGAAATTATTTGAATGATCTACTTGAGAGTTTTAACCAGTTTGTTGAATTAAGAGGCTTTAATTTGCCTATCAGAAGACCATTTAGGTTCTGCACTTGGAAAAAGCCTGAGCCTGGATGGATAAAGTTAAATACAGATGGATCCATAGACCGGAAAAGAGCTGGTCTTGGTGGTTTGCTTCGCGATTATGAAGGTGTTGCTATATGTGCTTGTGTCTCTGAAGTTCCATGTGATGATATATTTTTGGTTGAGTTACTAGCTATATGGAGAGGTCTTACTCTTGCTCGTAGTATCGGGATCAAAATGATATGGGTAGAATCCGACTCGATGAGTGCAGTGAAAACTATAAACAAAGAACAATCACATAGTCAGAAGGCTGCTAGTTGTCTCCAGCACATTTGGAAAATCTTGAAAAAGTTTCAAAAGTACCAAGTCACTCACTCGTGGCGTGAAACAAACCGAGCTGCTGATTATTTATCAAAGATGGAAATATCAGGAAGTGACATTGTTATGTGGCCTAAAGATTTCCATAGTTCCCTTTGCAAAATAATCGCAGAAGATGCTCGAGGAAGCTTGTACATTAGACGATAACCAATAAGCCCATCAAACGTGGCTTGGGAAAACCATATATAGTACAGGATTTAGATTCACAAAGGTGATGTTGCCTTTTGTTGCTTACAGAAGACTACCACCTGGAAAGTGGCTGAGTTATTGTATATTATAAGGTAAGTAACTTTTGTTTCCGAAATGTCGATGTCAATTTTGATGCACCTCGACTAATTCACCGAGTGCCTCCTACCTTTTGCCAGTACCAAGTAATATATTCACTGATGCATCTTATCTTCTGCTATGCTTTCTAATTAGGGGTGGCAGTTGAGCAGATTGAGTCAATTTTGAGTGGGTCATAACAGGTCAAAACCCAACTCAACCCAAAATTGCTTGGGTCAAAATGGATTGGGTGAAAACGGGTTGAGTAATGAGTTATAGAGCGGGTCAAAATCCAACCCGGCCCAATTTTTATTAAGTTTTACTTATTTTATTTGTTCTTTTTCAATATTTTAGTACTTAATTAAATTATATTTTTCTTTATTTTGGCTATATAAAACATATCAAATTATGTCAAATATTTTGATAAGCTCTCTCTCGAATCAATTCGGGTTGCTTATCAACCTAATTTTAAATGAATTGAAATAGATTAAGCTAATAAATGAGCGAGTTAAAGTTCAACTGACTAAAGTTCTCTGTTAAAAGTCTGACTTTCGTTGTTCAAGTTTATATTTAAGGTCTGAAATTAAGCTTTGGTGGTTCAAGTTTCAATCCAAATTCTGAAGTGGCTAAACGTTAAATAAATTTATAACACTGACTATATTTTAAACAGTACCATTAAAATAAGCTATTAGTGCCAAAAAGGACGGACTCTTCTTGGGCCAGATTGGGTAACTCAGCCCAACAAGAATGAGGTGGATTTTTCCCGAGATGTAATTTTAAAAAGAAAATTCTCTTATTGGAAAATATACTCGTTATCATAAGATATTTCATTTTCACACATGAGATTTGAAAAGACGATTTTTTTCTATTCAAAGATAAATGGTTAAGAAATCTCAATTCCTCGAATTTTGGTTATGTTTCGTGGCACATACCAAATGCATCTTGCTATATAAATGCGGCCTCCATCAAGAGGTGATGCATAAAAATTCAACTTACCAAACCTATTTTCACACAAAAATAAATCAAATTTCTTTTATGATTGCTAGAAAAAGCTTTGGTGATTCTATGAGAAATTAAAAACATCCAAATACATTGTATTATAAATAGGTAACATGAGGAGATAGAAGGAGAGTTTCTATCAATCTCGGATGGAGCCAAAGATTGACTATTTTTTGGCCTTGGAGTATGATGGAATAAAGCAAAATGG
>JAABOM020000084.1:23489637-23525434 GCA_011800125.2 Solanum clarkiae | reverse complement strand
GCTCATCATGGGTCATCCGGAAACAGTCGCGCTATGTTTTTAAACATAGGAGTCAGGCTGCGTACATCCGATCCCCCTTTACCCCGCAATGGGCGGGAGCTTTTGAGGCATTGGGGTAATGTTGTTGTTTGTTTATAAATATGTTAACTTCTAAAATAAACACACAAAAAGAAACACCAGAAAGTGTAGACAAAAAGTTTTCTTTTAACAAAAAGTGAACACAATTTGCAACAACCCAAATAGTAAGTAGGATATTTAATATGGGGAACACTTCCTTTTTTAATATGTTCTTGGAAAACATTGTCAGTGTCTTCTCAATTTGTTGTTTCTCCTTTGACTGTGCATTCTACCTCCCAACAGCTTCACTATTCCACTTTCCCTTCATGTTATGTTTTAGCGGCAGCACAGACATGAGGTGAGGTGATCTCTTAGTACCATGATCTCTTCTTCGCTGGCTCTTTAACCTTGACGGCTTATTTTTGTTCAGTTCTTATTTGCAGCATCTATTCCCAGTGTGCAATTCTGCTTTTGCACACGCTTGAAAGTACCAAAGGCAATACAGAGACGATCTGATTGCAGACCAGCACATATTCTGACTTAAACTCAACATACACTCATATGCTTGCACTAATGTTTAATTTATCTTTTAATCCCTCCAATCTTTCCATATCAGCAAAGAAGGAAGATACTCTCCCTTTATGAGCATAAATTTGGTTTACATATTGCTCTAGGTATTGACATTTTGATAATTTGTTCTTCTATTTCTTTTAATGGTTAATTCTATTATTCTACTTGCTTTTACGATGTAGCTTCACCGTGTATGTACAATTTATTCATCAAAGTCCCATGAAGTGCATTTTGAAAATAAACTATTCTCATTCTCATAATTCATATATGACTATCCATGTAGAAAAATATGCTCCTTTGTCAAGTTCAAATCTCAAAAGAAAAGGAAAATGAAGTGCGAACTCACAACTTGAACGAAGTTGTTAGTGCTAACTTGTCCAACATTTGAAGGCAGAAAATGATGGTTGCTTCTAAATTTTAACAACTGATTGACACAAGACCTGTCCTGAAACTAGCCCAAAAGGTTTGAGGACATGCGTGACAATCTGTTTCCTTCTTCCAGATTTATTCAAAGTCCATGTAATATACTGATTTTCAAAAAAAAAAAAAAAAGAAAAAAAAGGCCCATGTAATAAGAAACAAGAAGCGTGGTGCCTTCTCTTGAGCCATTTTAAAATGTGATTTCAAACGCAATTTCTCCATATGATATGTACAAATTGCATACTTACAGTATACTAAACAATTTGCACAACATATAAAGTTGTCCGAAAAGGTGGGAAGATCCTAATCCTTCACTTTAGAGAGAAATTTTTACCTTCACTTACATCTTCATCCTTCTTTTTTGTGGCAAAAAAATAACAGCTCTGTTTATCAAATTCTTCTGCAACCAGATTTCCTAGGTATCAAACTACATAAGTTTCCAAAATATTTTAGTCCTTTCCTCATTATGTCTCCAAATTCGGAAATTCCTTATGAAGCACTCAAATGGAGAAGAAAAACAAACATCATTAAATAAGACGAATAACCGTGCGGTAAGAAACAGCGTACGTAAGAATAGAGTAGGTACTACAAATTTCGATTTTGATGATCCATAAGCAAGGGCATCACAGCACCGATGACGATGAGTTAGAAGTCCGACGAGAAACATCAATAGCAAAATAAATCATGAGGTAAGTAAAGGAGAATCTAACCTGCATCCATTTGGCTGTGTGAGAGGTTATGACCTGGTTACTAGCGACGCTGGTGAGACTTCTGGTGTTGGACCGGAAACTGGGAGATGCTCCGGTTAGGGTTTTGAGGAGATTTGTGGCCATCGATATGCCCTGTTTCGTTCCAAATGAAGCCATAGGTGTTTTGCCGCAACGCTGAAATTCCCACTGCTATTCAACAAATGCGATTTTACCCTCGACTCGGACCAGATCTTGGTTAGCACTATTTCTTTTCTCTTTTTACTTTTTGTTTGTCCGCTTTCTATTCTTCATAAATATAAATATACAATATTCAATTTTTACATCTAATTATATTAACGCTGCATAAGTATCTCTGTTTCATATTGAGTTATTTTACATATATTAAAAAAAAAAAAAAATATAAAATTTAATCATATTTTTCCAGTTTTATCTTTTTCAAACTTCACATACTCATTTAATGTGTCATTTATTTCTTATACAAAACTCAACCCTAGAAACTTAATTAATGAAGAATAAAATTGAAAAAAATTTCCACTAATCCCTTGGAAAGTGAATAATTCACTTATTTTGAAATATTAAAAATTCCCTAACAATTAACTTAATATGAAACTGAGGGAGTATTATTAAAGTAAATATATACTCCCTCTGTTCCATTTTACATGACACTTTGACTTAACACGATGTTTGAGAAAAAAAAGTAAGACTTTTAAAGTTTGTGGTCTAAAATCATTCTTAGATATTGTGTCGGAGAATCATTTCATTAAGGGTAAAAAGAAAATTTTAAAGGTAAATTGCTTTCAATTAGAGTAAGATAACATTCATTTTAGGACGGACCAAAAAGAAAAGGTTATCACATAAAATGAGACAGAAGAATATTTATTAATTAATCATGATTAAATAATAAAAATTCAAATATCAATACATACATATTATTGATAAATTTTTATTGATTTGATATAATTATATTAGATGAAAGAATGAGACACATTTTTTTTTTATTTACATCCATTAGTTTCCAGTAATCATCCTAAAAACTGAGATACAGGATCCATACTCCTATGGTAAACGACCGTGGAGAATTTTCCACAATGGACAAAAACTTGCCGCTCCGTGCCAGTCATGAACTTTTCCCAAATAAGAAGCAATGACTGTGTCTAAAACTTCTCGCCACGAATTTAGATTTAGTCGGGCTCCAATGTGAGTTTCGGATACCGAATAGGAAACCCCAAAAAAAAAAAAAGAAAATACAACAATGTGAAGTACCACTTAAGCCAACTAGATTCAAACACATAAAATTAGAATGGAAGAATATGCAAGACTTACAAACTAGAAGAAACTAAAAATACAAAAGTTACTAACATCTAGTATCAACATCTATATATGAAGCTTAATCATTTATGGTATAAAGACGAACTAAATACTTCATACTTCTCTCCAAAATTGGTTTAACAGAATCCATCAAATTCCCACTTGGGAAGTATTCCGCCCAGTAAAAAGGCCACCAACACATCGACACTCAGATAATGCTGTGTGTAGTGTGACTGACATTGCCAAACTCAAAGTTTCATGTTATTTCAACTGACCAACTCCTGAGCATAATATTAGCTTAGCACCAGGCTTGCTGGTATGTCCTTGGCACTGCATTCACACTAGTATAAGCACCGTGCCTACTTGATACGACGTAATTGTAATTTGGCATTCAGTCTCATCCCACAAGAAATTCATTAAACTGTCCAGTTTTCTAAAGTCGATGCTGATGAATCAGTCAGCTTTCAACCTTGATCCAACTTCAAGATTCTCCAAGAAGGGAAGCCCAAGACTTTTCATAGACCTCAACACCCCTTCTGCTTTGAGTTCTAAGCTTGCTGACCTGTACAAATGCACAGCTGCACTCATTATAAACCTGTCAGGTTTTACGGACTTGGAGATTCGTTCAAAGAAGGAAATGCCTTCCTCCACATGACCATAGTCCATGTAACATCTAAGCATGATAGTTTTAGACTCTAGGTCAGGTTGTAGTCCAACATTCATGAGATTATTATAAATCCTTTCTACTTCTCCAATTAATCCCCCATTTGCAAAACCTGACAGCAACACGTTAAAATGAGCACAAGAAGGGGGAATTCCTTCTTTCTGCATAGAATCAATGGCATTTTCAGCCTCTGAGCAATCTGCCCACCTTGTATATGCCCTAATCAGTGCAAGATAGGTGAGGGAGTCAGGTTTACAACCACTGCTCTGCATACTATGCATGAGAACTTCAGCTTCTTGATAAAGTCCAGCAGCCGCATATATATTCATCATAATATTGCAGCTTACCTGCAATGTGCAGAAAATTACTAAGTACTTTAATGTAGCAATCCACTTCTCAGCATTCTTCCATACAATATATGGCATTGAACACTACAGTGCAGCTGACAACCAAGACGTGTAAGTTTGTACTGAAAGCATATGGCAACATTTCACCAGCTAGAATGTGGCTGTACTGCAGATACATATTTACTGCCGCAAAATAAAAGTAAAATGACTTTTCTATTGGATCTGGCTCTGATTATGCATACATACCTGTCCAGGTTTTATCCCTGCTTCCTGCATTCTGACAAATAGATTAGATGCTTCATCATATTTCCCTGCATTGATCGAAAATAAGAAATCAGAAAGTTGCTACAACTAAAGCACTGTGATAGAAGCCAAGAGAATTCAAGTACAGCCACACATTTCCCTCTCTATCCTCACCCAGGAAAAACACCATAGCTCATCACCAACCAAAAACAATTGGCCACAATACAATCATTACGGCAGGTGTTTGAACAGACCAGAAAAGGAGCAACTTGAGATTAAGAAAATAAAAAGGATACACATAAGGAGGAAGTATGGCATTCACATTAGCAATTTTTTATTAGGGAATCAGAAAGACACAAAAGATAAAGGCAAAACCAAGCAGCTAACTAAGCCACAAATATAAAAATAAAAATCAGAAAGACACAAAAGATAAAGGCAAAACCAAGCAGCTAACTAAGCCACAAATATAAAAATGACAATTTTCAACACTACCAATATTTACGAGATATTCTGAGACAAATAAGAAATTAGGAGAATCAGCATTTGAATGATCTTCGCTAAAAGGACCCAGGTTTTCTTAACAAACCCTTGATGAGAAATTTAGAGCAGCAGGTAATTACCAGCCTTCCCGTAGTAACATATCAAGTTGGTATAAGCCTTTTCATCCAAAGAAATGCCCATCTTCTGAGCAGTATCAAAAGCCTCCACAGCTTTATCCAGTTTTTTTCCTCGTCCATATACACTGCATCCGGAACCAAATTCTTACACTTCCGAGAAATGCAAAATATAGTATCTTCCCATATTAAAGAATGTCATGCGCTAACCTAATCATGGTGTTGTATGTATGAACTGATGGAGGAACACCCAAGGAGAGCATGTGCTCATAAATTCTGGATGCAAGCCGCAATTTACCTGCACTCCATAGAATGTCTTCAGGTCTCAAAACTTCTCATTTGCTATCATTATTGGATCTCTCAATATGCTCCAAATGAAAAAAAAAAAGAGGTTCAAATGCTTTAGGCAATTGTTCTCTTCGATAAAAGTTAACCTGCTTCCAGCATTGCCTTGATAAATGTATTATAAGCCACGGTATCAAGCTCTACATTAGCATGCAAAGAATTGTGAATGATGTCCTTTGCTTCAGTATATCTCCCTGCACATTGCATTTCAACAACATCAAGCAACATAATCAGCTTATACAAGCAAATAAGATAACTATACTTCTTTCCAATTTCAGGTTCTTCTACAGCAGCTGTTTTAAATGTGAATTTAAAGATCTTATGAGATAATGAAACTCTTTATGCATTCGCAATATCTAACCGTAACTTGTAATACTGGGAGAGAAAGGTGCAGTTCTTCAACAAATAAATAGAAAAATAACTTTGGTCTGGTGTTCAATCTACCTTTAAAGCTTAGGAAAACAAAAGATATTGAAGAGATCAATTGCATCAACAGAAGGCATTGAGAACATGAATTTCAAAATTGGGGTATGCAAACACCAAACATCTGTTTAATTTATTCAATTGGCACAAAGCTAAACCAACTTGAAGTACCAGGAGATCTTAGGTGAATGAAAGGCGGGCATGTTCATCTATGCTCCTTGAAAAAGAGCTTGATTTTCACGGAAATTTCTAAAACTCCTTTAGAAATGGAGAGGAAAGGAGTCAGTCTGATCCCTTACCGCTCTTTACTCACACTAACTTAAGATATTGCACTAGAGTGTTAATATTTAGGATTATGCCAAAATAGATGATTGTATAGAAAAAGTAGTTTAACGCAATTGAACTGTAACACAAAATCTTAAATTGTGAAGAAAGAATTGAAGTCAAAGATTCCATACTCTTACCGCAATCACTTAAACCATTCACTAGCATGCTAATAGCAACTGGACCTAAAACATGCCCTTTCTTCATCTCTTCCTTGTAAAACATATAAGCTTCCTCTTGTTTGTCACATCTATTATACGAATCAATTATAGAACTGTATAAAAAACTTCTAGTCCTGGAGGAGTCCGCAACTGATGCAAAAACATTTAGTGCTTCCTTCAAATTCTTCTGCTTCCCATAAAAATTGATCAAGGATGCACTTGCAACATCCTCTGGTTTTCTACCCAGCTTCATTAACAGCTTATAAAGGTTTTCTGCCTTTGAAATGTCACCTACAGGAGAAATTGATGTAAATTACAAAAAAAAGGCCTCCTACTATTTCTACTTAAAGGATGAATTAGAGAAGAAAGAAAAATTCAGATACAAGAGTCCTAGATTGCTATCGTGGAATCACTTTAGTGACCATGTTATAACACCATAGTGGGATGAAGCTAAAGAAATTATGAGATCCTGGGTTCTATGCTATTTAATCAAAACATTTCATAGGGACAGGAAATCTGGCAAGCTCAATCTTTTCCCAGCCAAATCTGTATGCATATCAAGAATATTAAAGGGCAGAAATAGTCAGTGTTGCTTATACCTAACTTACTAAACACAAGAGCAAGTTTTTTCTTTTACCTTCTTTGGTAAATTTCCTGATAAGCTGACTAGCAACAGACAGTCCATTTGCAGAATTAAGCAACAATTTCAGTGTTTCTTCTGCCTTCATTGTACTTCCATCTGCTATAAAGAGGATAAGGGCCAGCTCAAACGCCATAGCACCTTGCTGGTCCAAGGGCTTGGAAGCAATTTCAGTTGCATTAAATCTATCATTTCCCTGGATGGCCACAGAAAAAGTCTGCGTAAATACAGAATCTTCAAATGTCTTGCTTGCACTGAACTCCCGTATCAACTGCACTGCATCTGTGACCATTCCTTCAATGCAAAAAAATTTCATGACTGTCTTGAGAAGCTCCTCATCAAATTCAACTTGAATTTTCCTTATCTGGAAAATGAAATCTTTTGCTTTCTCAGTTAAACCAAGTCGCATGTACAAATTGAGCATGTCTTTGCAAAACCCACACTCAGGAATTTGCACCTTAAAGAGAGCCTGAAACACAGCTTCGGCAGATGCCAAGTCTTCCTTCACAATGTGGCACCTCAATAAGATATCATAACAGAAATTTGAAAATGATATGTTTTTTGACTCCATTTCATCCATTATATTCAGTGCTTCCTCAATTTTTCCAGCATTTAGATGGACTTGAGCCATTGTTGTATAGGTTTTCTCGTTACTAATGACACCCAACTTCTTAGCGTCTTCAAAAGTCTTTTGAGCATCTTCATAGAGACCAAGCTTGCCATATATTCTGATAAGCAAGCCATATATGACTTCATCTACTTTGACGCCATACCTTTCCATCTCCTCAAAGAGAGCAAGTGCTTTGGGATAATCCTCCTTTCTGTAATACATTGTCAAAAGTGAAGCACATGTAAAGTTGCTCGGGATTAATCCTTGTGATCTCATATCTTCATAAAGCCTGAAAGCATCATCATAGTTACCACTCTTTGAAATCAGACTTATGAGAATGCTATAAGTTGCCTCCTCCGGAATGAACTTCAAACTCTTCATCTGATTTAAAGTCTTAAAAGCTATTTCAGCATGACCTTCTTTGACAAGTGAGCAGATAACAACTGTAAAAGTAAATTGATTCGGCTCAACCCCTTTTTCAGTCATCTGTTTCCATATACTTATAACATTTTCATGAAGTGATCTTTTGTTTAAAGATGACAGCATGAAATTAAAGACTGCAGTTGAAGGTGTAATTCCTCTTTCTTGAACAGCAGAAAAGAAGGACAACATAGCTTTGTGACGTCCCCACCGAGCATAAGCACATAACATAGTACCACAAGCAACTTCATCAGGTTCACACCCCGCTTCAAGCATTTCCAGAAAGGTCTGCTCAGCTAGCTTGATTTTCCCAACTTGGCCATATGCACGGAGAACAATCGTATAGACAATGACACTTGGCCGGTAGCTTAACTGTTCCAAGCATAAATCTAAATTACACCAAATTAATATTTCAGATTCTCCAAAGAAAGTATTATTATAAAGAAAAACTTGTCATCATCTATGCTAGATTCACACAGTACAAGTGACATATTCAGCCAATGTTAATCTAGTGTTAATCTAGATTTTAAGAACCATTTAATAAAGGAATGTAGAAAAACTTATAAAAAACAAAAGTATGCCCAAAGAAAGAACTGCATAAACCTTAACAGGTGAAATTCCTTCCATCCAAATCCATATGACACTCTCCAATTTGGAACGTTCCGAAAAGTTTGTCCACATTCCATATCTATAAAACTCTCACAACTTTCACAAATATGAAATTAAGTTTCAAACATGATGAGATACTTCTCTATCAAAGTATTTTCTCAAGCATTACATATTCTTCTCTGCTATCATTATTATCTTATAAGGTTTTTCTCCACTACCTGTAATGTTATAGAAGTCATATTAACACCTTAAACTTTCAAATTCCATCTAAAATAAGAATACAGAAAAGATTCAGCCTAACTGGGTTTATGAAAAGTTGAAGCAGCACTAACAAACTCACCTGTAATTTCATCCAAGCGAAAAAATCTCTAACCTGTCGCCAACCCCTCAGTTCTTTGAGCACGATACACATCTCTCTAAAAGTAAGCTTGGTAACAAAAGAACCCATCACTTGCCTCATATCATATGACCCTTCAGCTTTGCCTGAAAGACTCCTTACTTTCTTAATAGCCGCAACCACATGTTTCCCGTACAAATTCCCATTTCTATCGTCTTCTAAGTACTGCAACATCTGTTCAGGGGTCCGCTTAATCCATTTGGGAGTCATAGCTCGTGACCCTTGGTTTCGCCTCAACGCGCCTAAATACTGGGCTTTAGCTTTTATAATACGACGAGCGTTGTCATCGGAAAGTGGGTTCTTGGGACGTTTTGATCTGGGTTTTGGTTTGTTGAGGTTCTTGTTGTTGCCGTCGCTGAGTGTCCATGGGTCTGGTGTGACGGAGCAGGAGACTATGGTGGGTTTCCGTTTGGGTCTTTTGGTGGGTTTGTGAGATGGGGATTTTAATGGAGTTGAGCAGAGGAATGAAGATTGCAGAGTTTCCATTGATTGATTTGGAAAATTTTAGTGGGCAATAGAGCAGAGGCTGCTCAATGGAAAGAAGATAGCTTGATGATAATGGCGGCTCAGAATTAAACTTGAGGACCGAGCTCGGGCAGTTTAAAATATCCGTCATAAATAGTCAAAAGTTATTACTACAAGCTTTCCCAACAGGTCATCAAGGGCATTCTTGTCATTTCCCCTTTCATGCTCTTTGGTCTCCACGTGAATGAGTCCACGCGTTGATGTCTCCGCCTTCATCTACTCTGCAAATAAACATCGCCTAGCTCCTACCGAATCAGAGAGCAAGAACTTTGAGCTACAAGCTGCCGTTGTTTGTGAGATCAACAAAGATACGTCTTTTTTCCCTTTTTTTTAGATCTGCAAATGCTCAAACCCTAATTCTTTCCATTGACCTACTGTAAATGTGAAATTGTTGAGTTCTTTGGATGTTAGAAATATATGAAACTTATTATTCCAACATTTGGTTACTCTCTTTAATTTGGACTAAATCAAATCCACTCCTAGAAGTTCCAGTTTAGAACATTAATTTTTATCAAAAGAAGATTCCATTCTAGGAACTTTTATAATTTGGAATAGAGTAGTTAAGCACAGAAGTATTAAAAATCACTACATAAATGATACTTTTGTTAATAGAAATTTTCACAGACATGCAACATGAACAAAGTCTCAATTGCTATGGACTACCACATATCCATCGGTGATGATTTAGTTCAAGTGCTATGTAGTACCATTTTCGTTCATCTATATGTATGATTCAAACCATCTGTCATTTCAAACATTCTAGCCAACGTCTTGTGTTGAAGACAAGATTGTTATACAAATGAAAATTGTTGTTAGTCATGAGTTATCAAGCTCTATTTCAAAGCATCTTTAATCCCAGACGATCCATCACATCCGAAATTTGCATGAGATAAACGTGTAATCAATAACAAGTACAACTATAAAAATTTAGTAGTAGTCAATATAGAAATAGCTTCAAGCCACTATTAACTTTTAAGAAAGATGGGCACTGCCCATCAAGCAGCAATTATACACCCATTGTAATCTAATAAGTGGAGCCTGAAGAGGATAGGATATATGCATACCTTACCCCTACCTTGTGCGAGGTAGAGAGGAACTGTCCCATAGACCCTCGGCTCAAGAATAGCATTTTCAAAAACGAGTTTTGACATATACAAGAATAAAAGCTATGGTATTGCCAATCAAGCAGTCTGCCAAATGATTCTAATGCCCTCTTCCTGCTATGCTTACTCCACCATTGCATCTGTTGAAGCTTCTGCAACTTATTCCTTCTCATATTTCCTTTTGCTGTTTCCTGTAACACGTGGATTTGTAATCAATACGCAAAATCAACAAAGAATCCCTCCACTAGGAAAATGGGAAGGACAGAACAAAACACAAAGCAGGTGTAACAACTACCAAAACCACCAGAACTTTTGATATTTTCACATAGGAAGCTAAAATATTTGTAATAGGTACACACTAGAAGCAAAACAACAAAAGGATAAAAAGCCTTTCCTACTGAACTAGACATCACAGCTCAATCTTAAATTGTGACTACCATCAAAATCATTGTGCAGTAGCCTAGAACGACCCAAGAGACACTGGTCAAAAGATGTGGATGCCCAAAGGAGTGCCATTTATAATTCACAAAGATACTGGTATCGTACATATTTCCCTTGGTAAATAGAATTCTTTATTACCAAAAAAATTAGCTGCAGCCCCAAACAGAGCCGTAACACTAAATTAGTCACATACAAACTATTGGTCAACAATTAGAGGCTACTGGAGTCTCTGTAATCCATCAACACGGGCACACAAACCAAAAGAAGGAACTGAAAGAGAATAGGGCAGCATTACAGCACAAACCTAAAGGAAAGGAATTCAGTGAAAAGTTTTACGCACCCTCGATCAGGGTACAAAATCCGTGTGAGAATATATAATAGGAAGACCAAAAAATCCACAGTTTGATGCAGTTGTCAACAACACAGAAGGACGACCAAGACCTTCTTATTCCTCTTATTTGTCAAGCAAAGTTAGCACAAAGGTGTCTCTACTTTGAATTGATCTTTTCCCTTTTACAAATATATGACGTTATAGAGCAGTCGTGTGGCTGCACTGCATCAATGCAGCTATAGAAATCTGGAAGAGGAGAGGAAAAAAAGGAAGTGCAAAAAGCTCACTTATCAAAAGCAAGCATAGAGACGGCAAAATGGATATCAAAAGAATGAAACCCCAAAAGCAGAAAGAAAAACGAAGCAAAAGAGCTGAAGTTCCATATTTAAAGTAGAAGTTGGGTAGTCATGGCTAAGCTGTGAGGAAACTGTAAGATATAACCTTAACATGTTAAAGATCAAATAAGCAAACACAAGGCAGCAAAGTAAAGTTAGTTGATCGGATAACCTTTACAGTCATCACAAATGAATATGTAGACTACTGTTACGGACCGTTTTCCGTAACCGTGAAGGACCACGCAAAGCGTACGTGCCAGCTGTGTCAAACTGTCATGGGTAGGGGCGTCAATAGCAATAAGGCGTTGTTCTGCCCTAGTTGCATTGGCTTGGCCGAGTTAGGCATGCCGACCCGATTTAGTTTGGGGAGCTTGTCACTTGTCGAGGACATAACTATGAAGGGAGCCAGAGCATACTAGGGGCACAACTGGTCGGGAGCTATTGTCGCTTCCCTGATGAGCCCATGGCAGGGCGAAACCAGTCAGTATGCGAATTGGTCAGGCTGGTCCGGGGCTAGAAGTGAAGCCTCGAGACGCCGCACGGGCGCATTGCTGCGCGCCTGACTCTCGGCCCGTGTCAAGTGGTATCAGAGCGGGACATGCGGTTCATGGAAGCGGACTCCAAGTGGTCGCATGGAGGACCAATTCTCAGGTGGAGAATACTTTGCTTGTTGCGAAGAGGAGGCAAAGGCAAAGCTTGGGAGTAGCGCTAGGATGAAGCATGTTGATCCTTGGGCAGAGTCTTTCTTCCCCTGGCACGAGGCGTGCCAGATTGGGTGGGGGAGAATGTCACGATCGAATTTTCGTGACCGTGTAGGACCATGCAAAGCATACGTGCCGGCTTGTCTTAAACTGCCATGGGTGGGGGCGTCGATAGTAATAAGGTTTTGTTCTACCCTAGTTGCATGGGCTTGGCCGAGTTAGACATGCCGACCTGATTAAGTTTGGGGAGCTTGTCGCTTGTCGAGGACATAACTATGAAAGGAGCAGGAGCATACTAGGGGCACAACTGGTCGGGAGCTATTGCCGCTTCCTTGATGAGCCCATGGCAGGGCGAAACCAGTCGGTACGCGAATTGGTCAGGCTGGTTCGGGGCTAGAAATGAAGCTAAGAAGGGCTAGAAGTGAAGCCTCGAGACGCCGTACGGGCGCATTGCTGCGCGCCTGACTCTCGACCCGTGTCACGATGCTCCTGTTAGGAGGTGCGAGAGGTTGGTTTTGGGAGCTACACGGAAGGGTAGAGGTAGACCTAAGAAGTAATAGGGGAGGTGATTAGACATGATATGATGGAACTTGATCTTACTGAGGACATAACCTTAGATAGAAAGAAGTGGAGGTCGCGAATTAGAGTAGCAGGCTAAATGGTAGGGTTAGGTGGATGCATGGCCTTGGGGTATAGTAAGGTTAGGTGGAGGACGTGTTTTTTATCTTGTGTTCTCATTATTTGTCGTATTATGTGTTAGTTTTATCATATTTACATACTGTCATGTGCTATTCGTTATTAGTCGCTCTTTCTGTTCTCTTCCCTTTCGTTTTTGTCATATCTAGTTCTTTCTTAGTCGCTCTTTCTGTTCCCTTCCCTTTCCTTTTTGTCATATCTAGTTCTTTCTACTTATGGGTTTTGAGATGAGGATCCCCAGGAAACAGCCTCTCTTATGGGTTTTGAGATGAGGTCCCCAGGAAACAGCCTCTCTTATGGGTTTTGAGATGAGGTCCCCAGGAAACAGCCTCTCTTAAGGGTTTTGAGATGAAGGTCCCCAGGAAACAGTCTCTCTACTTCTATGAGGTAGTGATAAGGTCTACATACATTCTACCCTCCCCAGACCCCACTTGTAGGATTTCACTGGGTATATTGTTGTTGTATTCGTGCAATCTAAATTAAAAGCCTGTAAAAGTCAAAATGAATCTAAATAAAAGAAAAAGATATTTTGGTTCGATTCCGAAATTTGGAATACATATGATATGTTTACTGTTTTTATCTTTTGTCTTTTCATATAGAGATTTATATAGTAATTATCACCTAGGAGACTTGAGTTTATTTGTTTATTTGGTGTAGAGGAAAGGGTTTCAATTTTCTCACATTTGATTCATCCAAATATTTTAGAATATATCTTTTTTGAAAAAGGGGAAAAAACTTTCCTAATGAAATTAGCAAAACCAAGTCACATAAACCATAAGTAACATTTCAATTTTGTTGTCTCCTTGCCATCCACCCAACCTCCACCCTTAGACAATTTTAACCCCTACCACTTGATCCTCCTCATAGTGGTTTGCTAGATTGCATATAAATGATTTTAAAATAATATTTTTTTACTTACTTATCAAACACAAGAGATTAAGTACGAAATTCACTTATTTTTCAGAAAAACATTTTCTTCTCTAGTACGCACTGTTTCTTTGGCTTTAGGCTCCACAAAAACTTGATCATCACAACTAGGCATAAACATTTTCACCTTCTGCATTCAACTCAAAATATATACAGATACATAATTTATGCTAAATCAAGTCATTGCCACAAATCTGACTGAACTCACAAGAAGGTGACATAAACTTCAATTTCTCGAGCCTTGCGCGATTTATCCCTCTCACTGTCTTTCTATACTTCCATCCACTCACTCAACATCAAACACAGAAAAATTTCGGACTTTAGAGTTTCAGGGTGTTCAAAGCTAATCAACTTTGCAATAAACATTTCTCATCTTAGGAACAAAATAAGCAAATTCAATACATTAAACTGGAGACAGACCATCAATGTCCAGAATATAGTTTGCAATTGGCAGCCATTGCACGCTGCTATATTACAGCGATGTTCAAGACTAGAATCGATAAGCAAAGTACTGTATTGAAATGCAAGGGCTTAAATTTCTACCAAATTAACCAGAAGTGGACTATACCACTGTATTGAAATGCAAGGACTTAAATTTCTACCAAATTAACAAGTGGACTATACCAATAGCAGAGACTTGGTAGCCACTTCCCAACGACAGCTTTTGTAGCTAAATAATCTTTGTTTGCTAAACTGCCCTCGGCTATATTGAATCATCAGAATCCTCAGATTCAGTTCTATCAGGATCGTCACCAGCTGTCCCAGGCTCGGAAATGCCAGGCTTTGTTGCAGGTTGTGCCGCTTTCCTATTCACATGGTGTGCACTTGCTTCACCTCCTTCCTCTTGCTCAACAACTTCTATATGTAGCCAATTAGTTAAGGTGTAACAGAAATAAGAAAGAGTTTAGCAAGTCCTGTACAATGATATTGAAATTCTAAAAAATACTTTCAGAATGTAATTTTCCCTGACATTACCATGAACCTCTTCCTGGTAAATGGTCAGACAGAAATTTTCACAAGTTTTTTTCAGTAAAAGTTGTTCAACTGATTGTGGTCTACAAGCTGGAAAACGCCAGATAGCTAGGTTCCATAAAAAACTTGTGGTTCCAATTTGTCAGAATATGGCCTATTTAAACATTAAATAAGTCTGTTTAGCTACTTCCATTCTCGTATATATAACACGTGTCGTTCTATTTAAAACTAGTGGAAAAAGCAAATATGAGAGGATATCAATATTCTCAGCTGTTCCACCGGACATTATGTTCTGCAAGTCTTTCTCCACGCGCCGAACAAGCTCAGGCTGCCAAAAGTATAACAGGCACATTGTAAGTACAAGGATTCTACCAGAAAAAAAAAAAGGGTGATGTATAAAACCAGAAAAGGCCGGATCAATAACATAATCCCATTCCACAGAGTAGACAGCCCACCCCTGACATTCCCTCCGTCAGGACGAAGTAGAAAGTAAACAAATGAGAGGTTTTCTCAGAAAAGTAACACTGTTACATTAAGATCTGGTTCTCTCCGAAATCTTCGTCTTCGAGCATCTCTCATTGGAGGTGTGAGGCCATGTCTATATTCCACCACATCTGGAGCAGGATCACCTTCTTCTCTCACCAGAATCATCTGTCAGATCAACAAAGTTAAAAAGGAACAATGACGATTGAGAAATCATATTCATATAACTGAAGGGGAAAAATAGATTAATTCCAACCCTACTTGACCAATGTCTGCGGATTTAATGAGCACGTTGTCATCATAAGTTTTGTACGACTCCACTATGCAAGGAAGGTTCAAAAGTGATGCAGGAAAGTGGTCGTCGCCTATGACAAAAGAACCCGTCTTTCCATCCTCTGAAAAGCACAATACTTTTTCAAAAGCACATGCATGAACTACGATAAGCTGCTTAAAAGATACCACAATAATGACAACAACATAAACTACGTAATCCCGCAAGTGGAGTCCGGGGAGGGTGAGTGCACAGAGACCTTACCCATACTTTGAAAGGTAGAGAGAGGTCCTTTCCAATATGCTCAAGGAAAAGCATATCAAAGCAGATCGAAAAAGATATCAGAAGTGAAGAAATCATGGGAAAATACTATAAAAAGAATGGCAAAGTATTTTTTTAAAAAAGAACAGTAACTAACATAAAATAGTGCTTAATCAAAGTACAAGAGATAGTAGATGGTAACAAATGACTACATATCTTCATCTACAAAGTTCAAGAACATGATGCAATGGTTGTCATTTGAGTCACATTTGAGGAACAAGTAAGAAATCATGGTTAATCTCATAGGATAATCGCGTATTAAATGAAATGTAAAAAGATCCAAGAAAAGGTGGTACTTTATCCCAACTAGCACTAATTAATTTGTGGACAATGACTCGCAAGTCTCTAGAGCTAATTCTTAGTTGTTGGCACATGAAATCTTATACTAATTGTCTCATGCAACTTTTGAATAAAGAGCTGTTACAGTAAATTAAGAAGCACTGCTACAATCTTGGTAGAGTAAAGAGATATATGTCCCATTTAACTCAGTGTGGATTACGCAGATCAAATTATATTGTCCAAGTAAATTTTAGACATTGGAGTATGATTTGTTGATGGATAATACATTTTATATACCACAAAAATCTATGTCAAAGGTTTCTTTGATCGACGTTCAATATAGCAAACAAAATTATAAGAAAAGAGAATAGAATTATAACTTTATTTCGTTGTAGACAAACTTAAAACCGGCAGCAAAGAGACGGATTTCACTGAAGTTTCCAGTTGTCTGCACATTTAATATTGATCTAATTCTTTCAATCTTTAATGTTCAAAACCATGGAAGAAACCAGTTATGAGCCACAAGCAATGTTCAACCGAAAACAGAAGTAATCTACTATTCAGTACAGTATAGAGAAATCTAAAAGTAAATGATACATGGAACACATTAAGGTGGATGAGCCTTGTTTTCCTCTCGAGACTGGCACATATTCCTACTAACAGTACAGAAGTATAGGCAAAAGTTAGTTATGTACAGAGGAAAATGCATGGGTAGCAAACTATACGTAACAACTTCCCTAAGTGATGGGTAACAGTACAGAAACGTTCTTAACCGACAAGAGGACTAAAGGCAGGGGAATTTCATGAGAAAAGGTAGAGAAGTTGTTCAATCAAAGCACCATCATCCTAGGAAGCTCTTCAATCAAAGCACCATCCCCCGAGGAACAGGGAGACAAGGCGTATTGGCACAACAATATAATGATGTAAACCTCCGGAGGTCAAATAATAAGAGGCAAATCATTTAAAATATTCTATTTGTTGCAGAGCTTCAATGAGGCTGTTGATTCCTTGGTTTAGTTTTATTAAAGTTTCTTCATAGTCTACCTATAAATGAGAAAAATTAAAATATACTAGCTCTACATCACGAACCTGATATGAGACTATCTATCTTTAGTTTGTTGGAGTGACTGTTTTCACAATACCCAAAACCAAAGACAGAAGATCACAGCCTACCCTACTGTACATCCAGTGAATTCGTGCTGTGAGGAGTAATCAATGAATAACTGTCTCTTTCACCATTCCAAAAGGCTTCGTGTTTTCCTCACCGAACGGACGAAAGCAAGAGACCGATACAGCATAAAATGGAGAGTGCCAACTCATAATTAACTAATAAGATACAAAAGTGTTTGAACACATTGACATAACACACAAGTCACAGTTATATTCCCGATTAAGACTAAATTTATGAGCTAGACGAAACCTGATTGGTTCTCTCTAACAGGCCTAAAACATTTAAAATATATGCCACCTTCAGAAAAGAATAGTAAAGTTGCAAATGGATAAGAAACCAAGCTCTTTTTTCTTTTTTTCTTTGGACAAGGTAAGGTATATGAAGTCATGCACTCTAGGTATAATATTAGGACAATGGCAAGAAGATACCATGAAAAGTTTAGTGTGGCCTCATTCTCATTAACTTCAGTTCATTGATGCTTATACTACCATTTAGGCATCTTTTTCCCCAGTCAAACAGAAAGATAGAATTAATTCAATTACATCAACATATACAATGGAGGTCAAGACATGGTTCTCAAATCAACAAACTTCCAGTTCGGTTTTTAGAAGCATGTAGTACTATGACTCAACCAACTCAAGTTTATTAGTCAATCTCCTGCATTAGTGTATTGCTTGCTTCAAAATCATATGAAGGTGAAAGAACGACATCAATGGAAGAAAAAACGTAATCTTGCCCTAGTATTTGTCAAAAAAATTGTGATATACAGATTATATTAACTTTGTAGGAATACCAAGCAATCCATGTTTAAATTAATAAACTCTTTAGATGAGAACTTCTGTTAATAAAGGATGAGATTTACCTGAATCTAAATGAAATAAAAGTATGTTTCTCGAAAATTTAATTGTAGGAATTCCACTGCACTGTGATCAAAATATCGTTGGTATTTTTAAAATAAGTAGATTATATATCCTTATATCATCAGCAGAAGTATATCTTAGTTCAATTTGTTACTGTAGACAAAATGAACAGAAGAGCTCAGCTAGCATGAAATGCTGCAGTTGTTAGAATACCTATGTCTTATTCCAACTCATTAACACATACCACATAAATACTTACACAACCAGCACGTTATAGATTAAAACAAAAGATACCAGACCGTACGTGATATATATCCACACACGCACATCAACTGTGCTTAATATCAATAATTCAGATCACAATGTTTTCACTTATCAGCATATCGAAAAAGACTTAGGTATAGCAGTGGACAATGTGGAACAAAACTCATGCCTTAGAAATCAGATGATGCCGTGTAACTTGCGAACACCAAAGGCTATTAACTTACAAAATCAATCAAAGTATATTATGCACTATTGATAATTTCTCACCCCCCATATTCTTTATGGTCATTCTAGATAACCCCAGAGAATAAAAGTTGTTTGGAAAACCATTCAGTGTATAATTAATCATTTACATCTCAATCCCGAATTAATTGGAGTCGGATGAATTGAATCATCTTAGTATTTCAAACTCTTACCATATTCCCCTATTGTGTATGAAGTTTATGGTTTCCATTGGTGTAAAACCAATCAACTGAATTTAAGATGATAAGAAATTCTCCATTGGTAACAAATGGTTATCCATTAAGTGGAGGAAATCTTATTTAAAAAGAATAAAACATAAAGATTAGGTATGCCCCTAATCTGGCAAGAACGAACTAAGAGGGTCGCAATCTCGCGAGGGTGAGCTAACCCTAAAAACCTGTCCTCAGTTCGGATTGTAGGCTGCAACTCGCCTGCATGAAGCCGGAATCGCTAGTAATCGCCGGTCAGCCATACGGGGTTCCATCTATGCAAGTAAATTTCATTCCAATACTAAATGATTTACCTTTTTTAAGACAAATCACAGATTCTCTAAAACCGAAAGGTTCTCTAAATCAGAAGCAATATGGGGAATTGAAAGAGCTAGCTTCATCCCTCAGAAAGGTGGCCTCGTGGTCAATAACGTATGTTGAGAACCATGTCCTAAGTTGAGAACCATGTCCTAGGTTCAAAGGCAAAACACTAATGATTTCTTCCCATTTGTCCAGACTTTGGTGGAAATAATTACTAGTACTTGTGCCGACGGGAGGCAACAATTACTATGGGATTAGTTCAATGTATGGAATCAGTCGAGGCTTGCAAAAGCAGACCCGGACACCACGGTTATCATAATAATAAAGGTTTAAGGATTGCCAATATCAACCATGGGAAGTGAAATATGGAAAGAATATTGTTTTTTTTTTTTTTTTGAAATGACGTAGAGTATTATAGATGTGAAACAACAAAAGCAATGCTGGTCTTAAGTAGGACTAATTTAAATCTGAAAGAGTAAATGCCAACATGTCAAATGATTGTGTCAAAAAGTATAAAGATAATGGTAAAAAACACCTAAAGTATCACGTTATTGCAAGGTTCCTACCTGAACCATCATGTGTTAACTTTTCCTACCTTAACTATAATCAACTATACATCAAAAATACACCTCAAACTATTACTAGTTGTTTCCTTTTCCTACCTGAACAATGGTAATATTTCAAGTAATAAAAGGGAACTATTTCAGGTACAAAACTCGCAAAAACATGATACTTCCGTGAATTTTTTACCATTAACTTAAAATTACAAGCTCAACAATACTTAGAACTCCAAAACAAGAAAATTACCAGAAAAAGACAAGTCCAGTTTGTCTTCTGAAGAAGCATTTTCACTTAAAAGGCGATCAATTCGCTCCGCAACAGAAGGTGGAACCCTCAGAATAAATTGCTCATCCATTGCTGCACAAATTAACGAAAAAAAACTGAATCTTTCATCAAACAAATTAACTTCAGAGACACCCTAAAGTTAATTTTTTTTTTTTAAACTTTTAATCAAGGAATCCTTTTGACATCAATATCTTCTCCACAAGTACCATTCAAGAATCATAGAAGTTTCAAAAAAGGTAGTTTCTACTCTACTTTGGATAACACAAATTAAGAAAATAATTTGAATCTTTCATCAAACAAATTAACTTCAGAGACACCCTAAAGTTAATTTTTTTTTTTTTAAACTTTTAATCAAGGAATCCTTTTGACATCAATATCTTCTCCACAAGTACCATTAAAGAATTATAGAAGTTCCAAAAAAGGTAGTTCCTACTCTACTTTGCATAAAGAATCAAATTTAGAGAAATAGAACAAATCAATTCCTTTAGAAAAGGGGTTTAACAATTGGGAATTTCGATTCTTCTCTCTTTAACAAAGTAAAATATAGAATTCTCACCCAAAATAATGTCAATGATAATTTGAGTTTTGTTGAAGCAGAGGTGATGATCGAAATAGCTGGGTTTCGAGAAAGTGAGGGAATGAAGAGAGATTTTAACAGAAAGAGTCTCCATTTTATATGCAAAAATTGAGTTATTTATAATAAATAACATTAGCAATTTTTTTTAAAAAAAAAAAAAAGTTTTCCACCTTATGTCCCAGCACTTTAAACCTTGGTTCACACAGTAAAAAATGTGATACCGAATGGAGTTGCTCCTTTTTTAATTAAATAAAAAATTTTTTGATAGAAAGTACTTCCCTTAATTAGAATTTTACACGGCATAAATTTAGATATAGTCAGACTTCAATATAGGTATTGAATATCGGGTGAAAACTTAAAAAAAAAAAAAAAAAAAAAAAAAACCTTGATTCATATGTGAATTTTTTTTCAAAAAATAAAAGTAATTATTATTGGGGTGGGTATTTGGGATTGTTAGGATTGAATTTCGATTTGAATATTTGATTTTTGAATTGGGAGCATTATCCCCGAATGAACTCTTCATCGCGTAACTCAAATTTAGTAAGAGTTTCAATTTGAACTTCGAATACCAAACAACAACAACAATATATCTAGTGTGATCTCATAAGTAAGATCTGAAGATAGTAAAATATACGCAGATCTTCCTACTACCTCATAAAGATAAAGGAGTTGTTTCTGGAAAACACTCGACTCAAGAATCAAATCTCATAAGCAGAAAATACTAGATATAGAAAAAGGAAAAGAACAAAAATAAAAAAAAATGATTAAAACTGAAAAACAAATGATACTATGTAAATACCAAAAAAAAAGTAAAAGTAAAAAATTAACAAAAAAAATATTTATAAGACAGATAATTTTAAACTTTGAATATCAAGGGACGAAATTAAGGAGAATTAATTTTAAAAAAAAGAATAATATTCAATTGTTTCAACACATAATTATTGAATAATTAAGTTGGCATGCTTTGGAAAATTCATGAATATGGACCATTTATAAGTAGGATTGTTGAACTTCATTCTCCCATATTATGTAATTCAGATATTACTATTTAATTAGATATTTGATTTATATTTTTATTAAGTATTTTATTATATTTTGATTTGTTATAATGGTAAAATAATAATATTTTACAATTTAGAATTTTGTTATTTTTAATAATATATGATTGCATAATTTTTTATGATTATTCAGTTAACAAAGATTGAGGTCATAGTAGTGCCCAATGAGTAGGTTTATAGAATACTCCATTTGTTTATTTTTATTTGTTTATTGTATTATTTTTTGGGATATTTAATAATACTTATTTGATTTATAAAATTAATAATAATTTATTATTTTATGTCTATTTTATCCATCTATTAAATACTAGTCATTTTTCTATATTTAGGTGACTTATATTTAATAGTCTATTTTACCCTTCTATTAAATACTAGTACTGGTATTCTTTTTTTATATTTAGGTGACTTATATTTAATAGAGATGATTTGGTAAAATTATTTCATTATTTATGACTTATTAATCCATATGTCAAGATAATAATAGATAATTATTATTAAATAGAAGGAATATTAATCTATTGAATTTTTTGAAATTAACTTATTAGCATTAGACACAAATAATATGAATAGGGCTAAAAATAAGACATAAAATTTTTGAACTTCCACAAATCCAAATTAAAATTCATGAACTTAAAATAAAATCTAAAATGCAACCTAATTCCAAAAATTCAAAGAAAATGGAATTTTGATTTGGTTCAAACTCCAAACTATGCATACACACGGCTTATCACTGTTTCAATAATATTTTCTATCATAAAATAAATAAATGAATGAAATCATTTTTTTTCACGATTATGAAAAATAAATTCATTGAAAACAATAATATTTATTGGGTAAAAAGAAAGAGCAATTCAATAAAAATTATCTTACCAGATATTCCAGCCAAACTAGGCTCCTCTTTGGCCATGGATTTTATTGTTGAAACTTAAAACTTGAAAAAATTAAGTTTTTGAAGTTGTGATTTTTAGATTTTTAAAGTTTTATAAGTGAAAATCTCAATATTGAAAAATGATTTGAACTGGGTTTTTAAGGACTTGAAATTTTTTTTACTCTCAAATTTTCAGAATCTTATCAAAATTTATGGTTAGATAAATTTTGAAGTCAAATCTTTTAAATTTGATCCAAAAATTATAGTCAAAATGCTAGCTAACAGATAAGTATTTGATCATAAATTTCAATATATACATTTGATTTTATTTTCTAAAACTGGAGTTCTTTGGTTATAATTTGTGCAAAGAATATTTGAAATAATATCTTGTTTAAATATATTTTTCCTTCAAAATATGAAACTTGATTTATATTCCCTAATTTTTGAATGGAGAAACTAAGCTTGTATCCCTTTAAATTAAATTATTTATATTCATATATCCTTTTATATTTTGTACTCCAATACTATTAAAAATTTGCCCCCCTAATATTAACATTTTGCACATTGTGCTGACGTCATGCTGATGTGAGCATCTGCTTGTATGATACACCATTAGGGCATACATATATCAATAGGGTATCCCAGATGGTTAAACTCAATCCTATATGATATTGCTATGATATACATATACCGACAGAGTATATAATAAATATATTTTCTACTAATTTAGAGTTTAATAATTTTTTATTTATTTCTTAAACAAAATCTTATATACCAACCGAGTATCAATATGCCACTAGAGTATCACAAAGGCTCATTCTATATGATACTACCATGGTATATATATACCACCGGAGTATATTTCACAATGTTTATGCTGATGTCAGCACACAAAATAAAAAGGGAATAAATGAGTAAAAAAGTAAATAGTTTGTGTAAGGAATCCATTAAAAATAAAATAATTTAGATTTGATTTATTAAAGTTAAATAATTTCAAATTAAGTTTATTTTATTTACTTTTTCTTTTTGAAAACCAACCAACCATCAACTTGGCTAATTATCTTAAATAGCCAAATCTGATCTTTTCAAAAAAGTAATATCACATAATTAACTAACATATAATCATGTAAAGTCATAATATGAATTCTATATATGGAATACAACATATTAATACATTTTATTAGTTTTTAAAATATTACTGCAAAGTTCATTTTCTTGACTATTATTATACGTAATGATGTTCGACACTTGACAAGTGAATGTTGAATATCGATGATAGTTGATATACAAGAGTTACTAATCCACAGATTTTTAAGGTGTTAAGATTTCAAATTTATTTTTTAAAAATTTCAAGAAATTATTTGTGATGAGTTCGCTAATAGTTTCAGTAGGTCTTGCATGTATTTAACAGTGTTGAGGAACATTTTATGGATATGGAATAGAAATTAAAGAGATTTTCTCAATTTATTGTGGATGTTGGCCTGTGCATTTTTGAAGTGCTAGAGCTCCGCGCCTATTTTTTCCGAAAAACTTTACAAAATTGTCCGTAAAGAGTTTGCTAACAATTCTAGTAGACTCCGCGTACATTTTACTGCAGTTAGCAACATTTTATGGGCATCAAAACAAGAATCGGGGTGATTTTATCAGTTTTCTATGAGTGGTAGCTCATGAATTTTTGAGATGTCGGGGCTCTGGCTCAATTTTTTCAAAAAACATTGCGGCGCCATCTGTAATAAGTCTACTAAAAGTTTTAGTAAGTCCGACATGTAATTAACGATGTTTAGAAGAATTTTATGGGTGACAAAATATAAAAATATTATTAGATTTATATTCTATATGTTAATATTTTAATACAAAAATATAAGATAATATTAATGAATATCAAATTTGTGAAAAATATTTTGTTCAAACCCAATTAGGAGATTAATTTTTAAAAATTCATTGAATTAACTATGGCTATAATACTTATTATCTCTCGGGTTAAAAAATAATGATCTATTTTACTTTTTCATCGATTAAAAAAAGGACTTATTTTTTCACAAAATTTTAAGTTTAACCTTTTTGCATGACATGTTTAAAGCTATAAGATTAAAAAAATTAATATATTTAACATGATTTTAATCATATTTTGATATATTTAACATAATTTTAATCATATCATTAAAAAATTTTCTTTTGAACTGCATGTCAAGTCAAACTAGATCATTTTGCTGTACTATAATACTTCTTTTGTCCCTTATTAACTGAATTTGTGAGATAATGCACACATATTAACAAAAACATTCAAAGATACAATTTACACCATACTTTCCATTATTCCTTATTGTGAAATCATAAACATGTATATAATTTATCTCTAGAAAATATAAAATTTTAATAAATGAAAGGATAAATATAAAAAAAAATTCAAATATTCTTTTTGAACTTTGCATAATTCAACTATTTTAAATATTGAAAAAAATCGTAAAAATTTAATTAATTTGAGACGGAAAATATAATCTGCACGCATCTATGGTTGTACACGTGAGAAAACATGCCGCCCACAAAAAAGAAAAAAACAAACTAAAAAAAAATATATATATCAGTGAGCTTTCTTCATTCACCCACTTTACCTACCAAAGGAGCAATTTCATGGAGTCTCACTCTCTATCTTCTCAAACCATTCGCGCCAAATTCCCTATACAATCTCTTCCTCGTGCCTTCAATGGACCAAAACCTAAATCTCTCTTCTCATTGCCTGCTTCTCCAACTCAACAGAGTATCTCCTTTCATATTTTTCCGACGATGCCTCTTCTCACATCTGCTTCACGGCGACTCCAAACCCACCGTCGAAGTTTTCCGAGCTCGAAATCCCGGGCACGCGCTTTGGGAAGTGATTCTGGCCGTCAATTGGATGTGACTAGAGAGTTAGTCGTTCTGAACTCTGCTTTGACTTTGATACTTGGTGTTGCGAATCGGGTGCTTTACAAACTCGCGCTTGTTCCGATGAAGGAGTATCCGTTTTTTCTAGCTCAGCTTACTACGTTTGGGTGAGTTTTGTTGTTTCTTGTTCAATTATTGTATGATCCCGGATCACATATGTCACCTGTTTGATTTGAACTTTTGTTATTTCCCGGAGCTAATTTAAGTACTTTCTCCATTTCAAAAAGAGTGGTGCGCACTATTTGAAGAGTATGATTGTGTTTGTTTTCCTTCGACTACGATTTTTTATACACTTCTAATTTTTAAATTGGTGGACTGAGTTACGTGTACATGTTGCTTTAGTGGAGGAGTCAGGTATCCCTTGGAATGATCAAGCTGGCGAACACAAGGATTATGAAAACAATAAAAATTTACTATAATAACTAATGATGTATAGTCGCACTTATTAATCTTGTGAATTTGTAATGATAAAAACTCATGACTCTCATACTTTGTACCTGATTCTTTTACAGTATGTTATACACTCGCATAGAGATACTTTTCAGCCCAGACTTCAATGTGAGTAGCTTGTATTGTGAAGAAAATGAAGGAAGTTTTAGTTGTATGACTCTCCTGTCTGCCTGTTGTGAGCATAGACTTCCGTACAATTAACTTGTTTTTAGCTGTTTCAAAGCGTATGCTAGTTGCCTAGTTACCTTAGGTGGAATGAATTGCAATTACATGGTATATAGAAGTCCTTTGAATGTGGAAATACTGCAGCATAGTTTTCCATGGTAGCTAGTCAAAAATGTAACACATAAACTTGCAATTGCTGCAATTTATTGTCCCTTAGTGACCTTGCAGTGATCTCCACAATCTGCTCTCCTCAACAATGAAAATAACATATTTTAGGGTGTCCCTTAAGAACAATGAAAAATGCTCCCTTTTTTACTATCTATAGGAAGATAATTGAGTGGATGCAGAGTAACGAGGTTAATTTTGATTTGTATATATCGTATTAGTGATAGTAGAAGAAAACCATTCAAGTGAACATATTAGTGATATATGATTTGTATATATCATATGACTCTCATACTTCCTACATGATTCCTTTACAGTATGTTATAGACTCACATAGAGATAATTGTTAGCCCAGACTTTAGAAAATGTAGGAAAGTTTAGTTATATGATTCTCCTGTGAGCATAGACTTCCATAGAATAACCTGTGTTTAACTATTTCAGAGATGTATGCTAGTTATCATAGGTTAAATGAATCTGCAATTACATGGTAGATAAAAATCATTTCACTGTAGAAAGCTCATAATACTGTAGCATAGTTGGCCATGATAGAAAAAAATATCACCTGTTGCAATTACTACAATATATTCTCCCTTAATGACCTTGCAGAGATCTCCATAATCAGCTGCTCTCAGCAATGAAAATTAGCATATTTAGGGTGTCTCTTAAGAGAGAAAAATACTCCGTTTGTTACTATTTAAAGGAAGATAATTGAGTGGATGCGGAGTGAAGAGGTTAATTTGATTTGTATATATCATATTAGTGATAGTAGAAGAATTTTCTTCACGTAATTGTTGAAGGATTGGTTTATAAAATAAGCATCGCACGAAATTGAAAAATTTGATTGGATTAATGAATTTTTTAATTCCTAAAAGTTGTGACAGTTGCATAGGGTGGAAACATGACAAACATTTTGGAACTTTTCAAATTTAGAAGTTGTACAATATAAATTGGAAAGAAGGGGGTATCACTAACATCCTTAGTCTTGAAGTTTCGCTTTGAAAAATCTGTTTATAACCAAAGGAGGACGAGGATGAGGTGACATCCAATTAGATTGTTGCCTTCTATATGTAAAATCCAGTTTCAACCTTAGCTTGTGAGTAGTGACACAATATTCTTGACCCATTCGATTTAGCAATTGATCACTTTGTGTATTTTTGAAGCCCAAAATTATAACTGGACATTGTTCCTAGTAAATTTTTCTTGCGTTGAAGCTGCCGGGAGTGATTCTTGAATAACTACTGCAATATTTTTCATTCCTCTCGATCATGATTGCTTGAAACCAACTCCCCTTGCAGTTACACAAGTGCAATTGCATAGCTCTGCGTCATTGTGTCTTAAATTCTAGCATTTCAAAATATAAAGCAATTAATATTGTTATTACAAGAATGTAATTAATCAACATGTTCTGACCTACCGTAGATGTGTAGGAAAGTAAGTGACAAGTGAAATTTTGAGTCTTAGGGATCAGCATCTGCCTACACTCAGGTCAATGAGTAGGTGAGATGACAGTCTTAATTAAAAATTCAAATGTGCTGGTCAAAGTAGGTTGTGAAAAAACATGTCCATAACTTTGACTTAAATAGGAAAAACCATTGTCCAATTTAAGGTTTTTGATCCTAGTTTGTTTATATTTGTTTACTATATAGAGGCTGATATTTAACATGTTTCAGTTAACTTCAGGTACTTGGCTATTTATTTATCCATACTGTATGCGAGATATCGTGCTGGTATTGTTACAAAGGAGATGATGGCCTATCCAAAGTCACGCTTTTTCCTCATTGGTTTCCTCGAAGCCCTTGGGGTCCTATGTGGAATGTATGCTGGAGGTATTACCTTGTACTCAGGAAAGTTCCAGGATAATAGATTGAATGTTTCTTCTCCTTCTCTAGATTAATATTTTTTCCTGCATTGGGAAGAATCATTTAGTTTAGATCTTTTATGTTCTTCTTTTTACTCTTCATCCCGTCTTTCAACAAATGTTTGGCTATTCTCAGCTATTTATTACTTTATCTAAACCTAAAAAACAATATAGTAAGCCCCACAGAGAAAAGAATTTGAATGATTCTCTGAGTTATGAAGTAATTTGTGATTGCTTTCTTTTTGTTTTTTTACAGCCATGCTTCCTGGACCAGCCATACCGATACTTAGTCAGGTAACACTAACAACATTAAGAAGTCCTCTTTATCGCCAAAACAAAGAGCATGAAATAGTTCCCAAGTTATCTTTGCCTTGGCAGTAGATTTCCATGAACATAGAAAAGGGGATGCCCTTTTCTGGTGGAGTAACTCATTCAATGCATCCCTGCCTTCCCTTTGGTATCGACAAAGTGCTATTAGAATCCAATACTCCATGCAAGTAGTTGTTAATGAATGAAATGCATGCTTGGTGCCTTGAATCGAACATATAGATTGGTGATAATTAGCATTTGACTTGAATGTAGTTTTATGTTGTTTTGAATATGTATTAAACATATTGGGTTTACATACCAAAAAAAAAAAAAAAAGAATATGTATTAGGTTCCTCTCTTCAATAGCTTAAATTGAAAAATACCAGAATTCTAGATGGAATATAAGCTCAATTAGGTTTCTCACTTCAAGAGCTTATATTGAAAAATACTAGAACTTTAGATGGAATATGAACTCAACATTTCATATGCACCATACTAATAAATCATTTAACTACACCTAATTGGGGTATACCTTAAAATAGAATTTCTCGAGTTAAAGGGGAAGTTATATTTTATTAAACATAATGGTTTATCCATATGAGATTGATCAGACATGCAACAGAGTTAATAATAGGTTAGAGGTTTGGAGACAACCTGGAGTTTAAAGAGTTCTGGTTGAGCAAGACTAAGACAGAATACTTGGAGTGTATGTTTAGTGTTGTTACTCATGTGGCTGAAGTGGAAGTAAGGATTGATATACAAGTCATTTCCAAGAGAGGAAGTTTCAAGTATTTGGGGTCAATAATACAAGGAAATAGGGAGATTGAAGAGGATGTTACATATCGCATTGGAGCGGGGTTGATGCAATGGAGGCTCCCATCCGATATCTTGTGTATAAAAATGTGCGGCCAAGACTTAAAGGTAAGCTTTGAGTCAAAAAGGTGCATGTTTAGAATATGCAAGTAGCGGAATAAGGATATTGAGATGATATGTGAGTCGACTAGGAGAGAGAAGGTTAGGAATGAAGATATTCGGGACAAGATAGGAGCAGCCTATGCGGTGGATAAAATGAGGAAAATGAGGATGCGATATTTTCGGTATGAGAAAGTAAGATGCACAATCGCCCAATGAGGTATGAGAGGTTGGCCATAGTGTGTTCTATGGGAGGTAGGGGTAGGCCAAAGAAGTATTTTGGAGAGGTGATTGGATATGACACACCTGCAACTTACCGAGGACATGACCCTAGATCGGAAAATTTGAAGGTTGAGGATTAGGATAGAAAGTAAGCAGGTAGTCAAGCATTTGCCAAGTTTTCTTATTAGTATTGCTTTTATTAATCTCATTTTATCTTATTCTTCGATTTTATTGTCTCTTTGGTTTTGGTTATCATATTATTTGTTACCGTTACTGTTCTATTTTGCATTAATTTCAAGGTGGATTTTTCACTGCATACTTGATTTTTGATGTGTTTTTCTTGAGTTGAGGGTCTATCAAAAGCAATTTCTTTATCTTCTCAAAGTAGGTGTAAGGTTGCGTATACAATACGCTCCTCAGACTGCACTTGTGGGACTACATTGGATATGTTCTTCTTCTTGTTGTTGTTATGGTTAGTGGTCTATCTTTTTAGAGGTAAGAAACTGTTTATGTGTGAAAGTTTTCAGATGAGTTATCGAGTCATTTATCAGCATTTGTTATTCAATGGAGCAAGCGATTGTCTTGGTAAACTGAGAAATTTTATGTAACTCATAAGATGACTCAATACTTCGAAATCGTTTTCCTTATTTTACTGTAACTTGCATAACATATATGCACTCTGCAATCCCGCTATCCCTCCCAAAAGAAATCAAAGTAAAACTGGAGGGAGAGAGTAAATAGGTTTATCTTGTTCTAGGAAAACAGGGTCTGTAGAAGTATCTATATTTATCAGTTTATAAACTGGATATCTGTAGGGATCAGCAAAGCGATTTTGGAGTCCTAGGATTCTGGCGGCACAGTGTCAGTAGTTTACTCATTTTTTGAAGCCTTTCTGGCAGCTCTTTTATTTCTGATAATTGAATCATGAATTGGGTGTAGTCTCTATAATTTCTGAAAATTCATGTCCTTACTAAGTTCAAACAAGAGGAGTTATAATTGTACCCCTGAGATTGCCTAATAAAGTTCTTGCTCGTCTATTAAAGAAGCAAAACAAGATTTCTTAGCAAAGACCTTTTTCTTGCAGACCTTCTTGGTATGGCAGTTGACTCTCTCCGTGTTCATTCTTGGACGAACATACTCTTTGAATCAGATTGCTGGATGCTTATTGGTTGCTGCTGGAGTGGTACTAGCTGTAACAAGGTTACACACTCTTCTCCTTGAGGGTTCTTAAAAATGTTTTTCCTCTTAGGCCACAAGTCAAATTAGGATTTTGTGGAAGACCTAAAATAAATAATGAAATTGTCCCCACTCATTAAGATGAGGTGGTCATATACTTCGGATGGTATTGGAGTAGGCAAATGTTCGTAGTTTAAGTCTTATTATTACCCATAAACAAAGAAAGAATCGGATCTGCACATGGGGAGGCTTGTTGAAGACTTGAAACATCCCTATTTAACTATTCAAGCTTTTAATGAAGTGATCACACATTTCGATATTGTCAAAACTGGCAGGTATCTGAGACTTATTGACATTGATGGGAAGACTTCACACACAGGGTGTACTAGAAAAAAACAGAACCATCTTGAGGAAAAAATATCAGTTTCTACAAAGAGTAACCTATAATCAATACTAATCGAGATCTCCTACGAATTCCAAAAATTTGCGAAAATACAACTAAGAAAAAATTATATTAGTATGTAGCAGAGTGCTTTCAACCCCGTTAAAGGTTGTTCAGTTTCTTTCCTTCCATGTGGTCCATATGAGTGCAAAGGACCATCTCCCTTGCTCTACTTTTCGGTTATAATAATACTGGCTCTACCTTTTTATTACATCATGTCAGTGCTTAGTTCTCTATCCTAATAAATAATAAAGGTAGGGGTAAGTCTACATACACCCTACCCCCTCCAAGACCCCTGTGGGGATCACACTGGGTATATTGTTGTTGTTGCATGTCAATGCTTGGTCGCCTATGTTCCTATTAGTTGTATATTCTCCTAAAGTCCATGCTACGAGCCTTTGTATGAGCCACACTGGCCCTTCAGGTATGTAACTGGCTTTGCCAATTCACAGCTGCCAAATCCTCTCTAATGTTTCACCCTTCTAAGATCAATAACTGAAATACAATTCTTAGGTCTATTGAACTCCAATCTCCCCTCTTGACTAGGTGAAATTACTATTTTATCCACGTTCTTTTAGTGTACACTCTGATAGGTGTTGTACTCATTCCTTGTGACAGGGCCACGTTAATGCATCATCTACCTGAGAGTCTCTCAAACTTGTTAGCACAAAAAGGAGCACCCCAGTCTATCATAAAGCTACAAGAAAACCCACAATATTTTACTTCTATTTACAAAGTTGTTTGGAAATATGCAGAGCTTATATATTTCTTTTTCTCATCACTCAGCTTCTTCCTGTGGACCACTCCTTTTGGCAGATAAATTGTTATAGATAGGGTTAGGAAGTTGGTTCTGCCTGATCAAGCAGCATTTTTTTTTCTTGAACTGTTAATTCTGCTTTTATTTACCTTGGCTCTTGTAATTATGGAATGCAGCGGATCAGACTCCAACCAGATGCTGGCAGGAATTGCATTTGTTTGGCCAGTACTTATGGTAGCTTCAAGCGCATTCCAAGCTGCTGCATCTGTTATTAAGGTATTCAATAAATCATGGTGTGCCAATAGCAGTCTGGATAATTTAATAACCATTTTAAGGGCCTTGAATTTGTAGGAGTTCATTTTTATTGATGCTGCTAGCCGGCTCAAGGTGTGTGTCTCTTTTACAGAGCTTTTTGTGGGCCTTCACATAGCTTTGAATGTGGAGTGCATGAAAGATGATCCACCGATCTCTTCTCAGTTCTGTTGGTAATGTGTAATAGACAGTCCTGATATATCTTCAATTTATACAGGGGAAGGTGCTTGATATCTTTGTCGTCAATTCTTTTGGATCTGGATTCCAGGTAATTGGTATGAGCAAGAAAAATTTTGATACACTAACTTTTAGTTTTAAAACTCTGTTCTTCAGGGTTATTTCAAAATTGAATGCTTATATAGTACTAATTTAACCTTAATCAAATGCCTATTACTGGCTCTTCTGTTGATGTAGTAGTATTCACATTTGGCACCACTTATTCAATTGTGTAAGTCAAGTGGAATTGAATACCAACTGCTGGCTTTTGTATCAAATTAATCATAGTCACTTTCAGCAGCATTTCTTCAATTTCAGCCGTCAAGTGGAAGATAAAAAATACTTTGTCGTGAAATCTTGTTCTCTTGCTGAGGTTTCATTTGCAGCTAGGCAGAGTTCATGCCCGACGGTTTTACTGATAGAATGCAAAATCTCTTTTTGATTTTGATTGGTCCCGAGATGTTTTTCATAGATTTGCAAGCAACTCGATCCCTTTCTGCTCATGTATTTGCAATTAATGTTGTTGCTGAAGCTTTATTGCTGAATCAATAGTAGTTGTTAGAATGACCTTGCACACTATAAACAGTGGATACTTTAGTAGAGAATTGCTATTTATATTTAAGACCACAAAATTAAAAGGTACGTTGGTATACATATTTGTAGTTTAAGAGCACATGATTCAAAAGTCTTCTTTACTCTGTTAAATTTTGTGCCAAGTCAAACTAAGACAAACAAAATGAAATAAAGTGAATATACATTACAAATTTAAGAAAGTATATAAGACTTCTGAATCTTGTGGTCTTAAATTATAAATAAGTATAATGTACCAAAATACCTGTTAATTTTATGGTGTTAAACGTGTCAAGTAGGATGTTGAAATTAAGTAGTTGCCAAATTAGAAAAGAGATACTCATTTTTTTTTAAAAAAAAATAAAACTAAAAAGGAAAGTAGGACAATCAAATTAAAACAAAGGGAATGCGCATATATAATAGAGAATTGCATTTTCAGAGAGTGAATTGATCTGTCGACTGTTCAGCACCGCTGTATTCTGAATGTTGTTCTCTATTGTCAATTCTATTTGTAGGCTCTTTTTGTTCTCCTTTTTCTTCCCTTCCTTTCAAACTTGAAGGGCATACCATTTTCTGAGCTCCCTTCATTTCTTAAGAGCGGTGCTGGTTGTTTCATCAACATTGGGAACAATGTTTCAGGTGCAATCTCTGTTCTCTTGGACTTTTGTCTGGCTTGCATAGAAGGTCAATGTGCCTCATTTCAGCATTTGTGTAGTGGGTTGGTGAAGTTCATGATCTTCTACAAGTGACATATTTTCTTTTAAATTCTGCATCTTTTATTCAGCACAGAAGTCAAGTACTAAAAAAAATTTTACTTGTCTTTTCCCATAATATATGTGATGACATGATTTTTTTTGTTCTCCATAAATGATTATCAAGTTAGAAGCATTTTTCCTCCAAGGTGATGGAATGATGAGTGTAATTGTCCATTTGGCGCCTTTTATTGGTCAGGTTGTGATGGAGCACCATTGCTACCCCTTCTTTACATATTTACAAATATTGCTTTCAACATATCAGTTCTCAATCTTATGAAGATTTCGTCTGCTGTAGTTTCATCCCTTGTTGTGATGTCATCAGGTTCTCTCTCCCTCTCTCACAGACTCTCTGGACACAGTTCTTAGAGGTTTTGATTACATTTGAATTTTATATAGTCCTATGACCAACCAGATTCTTTTTGCTCTTTTATCATGTAGTGCCTTTGTCAATGTATCTTCTCTCCATGCCACTGCCATATCTCCCACAGGGTTCAAGTTTGAGCCCTTTTTTCCTTCTCGGCAGTGCTGTCCTCCTCATTGGTCTTATCTTGTATAACATTCCACGGACTCAGAAGTGGGACACAGAATTGTGACTCATTTGAATCATTGCAACTGTTGTTCTTCTATGGAGTTTATGGGTGTCTACTAAGATCCATTCTTAACTGTTCATACGGTGTGGCCTACCACAAAATGGATCTGACAATATCATGGTAACTTGACTAATCCTTCCACTTGTTATTATCATAGGCTAAGATATTGTTAATCACCATAAGCAAGGATGTATTTTGGATGTCTTGCAATGTTTAGATTCTGTCGACTTTACAAGTGGATTACATTACCAAAGGGTTCTTGCCGTGACATGCCTCAGGTGTGGACTAAAGAAATTAAATTGGTGGATACGTTACTGAGATTTGCATGCAGAAGGACAGTCTGATTTTTTTGGTAGACAGAAGATTCAGAATTAAAACTTCTATGTAAGTCATTTGGATTACGCTATGTAATTACGGGTCTCCTATTCTATTCTTTCATTGAATGTTTCACCAGACATTGAAACAAGTTATGTGAGGCAGACATCTCTAATTCTATTTTTCTACTGAATGTCGATCTGTCATAATCTTGAATTTCAAGCATCCTGCGTGGTAAACATTGAACAATTAATTCTAATTTTCTACGGAATGATAAGAAAGTCATTTGGCGTAATAGCAATAGACATTTGAACTTGGCCTCAGTTAGCAAGTAAGACTCCTAACTTTTAAAGTGCATGTCTAGACATCTCAATTTGATCTCATTTGGCAATAAACAGTTCCAACTTATTCCCATTGTGTGCAGCAGATGCTTGATGCAAACTTGACACATAAACTTTGGAGGTGTTTAGATAATTATTTTGTAAGTTGAAACGTTTAGCTGACAAAGCAAAAATAAATTAAGGTGTTTAAATGTACATGCTCGGAGTTAGTGTTTACTTATCACTGATTATATTTCAAGCATCCTCTATGATGAACGTCCAACAATTTTACGTAGCCTTTTAGTTTGGGTGTAAGCAAATACCAATCAGGAACTTTTGAGAGGTTTCTAGCTATTCTTTTAGAGAGTTACCCTTGAAAGACATTAAAAATTTAGGGGAAGGTACACAAATAGACTTAATTTGAAATTATTTATCATTAATAGACTCAAGTCAAATTATTTATCCTTGGACCCATAGCCCAAATTATTTATCTTTTTATCCGCTTACCTTTTTTTATTTTGCATCTGACGTCATGCCGACGTTAGCATAAATACGATGAAATATACTCCGACGGTGTGTGTATATATATATTCAATTGGGTTGGTTGCGAAAGCAATTAGAATTACAATAAGAGATAAATGTACACAAGGGGGAATTGGGACTAAGGATAAACTTCC
>JAABOM020000084.1:23475983-23489537 GCA_011800125.2 Solanum clarkiae | reverse complement strand
TAGCTCAAAGGGAGGAGGATTGCCTAAGCCTTATAAAGAGACCACCCATCCCATTAACCACCAATGTGGGACTTTGTATCTCAATAGAAAGTAAGAGGCACAATCTCCCAATGAAGTATGAGAGGTTGGCCATAATGTGTTCTAAGAGAGGCAGAAGTAGGCCAAAGAAGTATTTTTGAGAGGTGATTAGATATGCACACCTGCAAGCTGCAACTTACCGAGGACATGACCCTAGATTCGAACATTTGAAGGTTGAGGATTAGGATAGAAAGTAAGCAGGTAGTCAAGCATTTACCTAGGTTTCTTATTAGTATTGCTTTTATTAATCTCATTTTATCTTATTCTTCGATTTTATTCTCTTTGGTTTCGGTTATCATATTATTTACGGAAAAGGATCAAATTTACCCTTCAAGTATATGGAAAGGACTAAATATATCCTCCGTTAACCTTTTGGGCCAAATATACCCCTGACGTTTTTAAAGGCTAAATATACCCTCCGTTAACCTTTTGGCATCCATTTATTTTACATACTTGATTTTTAATGTGTTTTTCTTGAGTTGAAGGTCTATCAAAAACAACTTCTCTGTCTTCTCAAAGTAGGTGTAAGGTTGCGTATACAATGCCCTCCTCAGACTGCACTTGTGGGACTACATTGGATATGTTGTTGTTGTTGTTGTTGTTAGTGGTCTATCTTTTTAAAGGTAAGAAACTGTTTGAAAGTTTTCAGATGAGTTATCGAGTCATTTATCAGCATTTGTTATTCATTGGAGCAAGCGATTGTCTTGGTAAACTGAGAAATTTTGTATTACTCATAAGATGACTCGGTACTTTGAAATCGTTTCCCTTATTTTACTGTAACTTGCATAACATATATGCACTCTGCAATCCTGCCATCCCTCCCAAAAGGAATCAAAATAAAATTGGAGGGGGAGAGTAAATAGGTTTCTCTTGTTCTAGGAAAAAAGGGTCTGTGGACGTATCTATATTTATCAGTTTATAAACTGGATATCTGTAGGGGATCAGCAAAGTGATTTTGGAGTCGTAGGTTTCTGGCGGTACAGTGTGAGTAGTTTACTCTTTTTTTGTAGCCTTTGTGGCAGCTCTTTTATTTCTGATAGTTGAATCATGAATTGGGTGTAGTCTCTATAATTTCTGAAAATTACCAACTTCAAACAAGAAGAGTTATAATTGTACCCCTGAGATTGCTTAAGAAAGTTGTTGCTCGTTTATTAAAGAAGCAAAACAAGATTTCTTAGCAAAGACCAGACCTTCTTGGTGTGGCAGTTGACTTTCTCTCCGTGTTCATTGTTGGACGAACATACTCTTTGAATCAAATTGCTGGATGCTTATTGGTTGCTGCTGGAGCCGTAACAAGGTTACACGCTCTTAAAAATGTTTTTCCGCAAGTCAAATTAGGATCTTGTGGAAGACCTAAAATAAATAATGAAATTGTTCCCACTCATTAAAATGAGGTGGTCATATACTTGGGATGGTATTGGAGTAGGCAGTCCATAAACAAAGAAAGAATCGGATCTGCACATGGGGAGGCTTGTTGAAGACTTGAAACGTCCCTATTTAACTATTCAGTGATCACACATTTCGATATGGTGTCAAAACTGGCAGATATCTGAGACTTATTGACATTGATGGGAAGTCTTCACACACAAGGTGTATTAGAAAAAAAAGAACCATCTCGAGCAAAAAATATCAGTTTCTACAAAGAGTAACCTATAATCAGTACTAATTGAAAACTCTTATAGGTTTTGTACCCTAAACTCTTTCCTTGTGACAGGGCCACATTAATGCATCATCTACCTGAGAGTGTCTAACTTGTTAGCACAAAAAGGAGCACTCCAGTCTTATTCATAAAGCTACAAGGAAACCTACAATATTTTACTTCTATTTACAAAGTTGTTTGGAAACATGCAGAGCTTATATATATTTCTTTTTCTCGTCACTCAGCTTCTTCCTGTGTGGCAGATAAATTGTTATAGATAGGGTTAGGAAGTTGGTTCTGCCTGATCAAGGAGCATTTTTTTTTCTTCAACTGTTAATTCTGCTTTTATTTTACCTTGGCTCTTGTGATTGTGGAATGCAGCGGATCAGATGCTGGCAGGAATTGCATTTGTTTGGCCAGTACTTCAAGCGCATTCCAAGCTGTCAATAAATCATGGTGGGCCAATAGCAGTCTGGATACTTTAATAACCATTTTAAGGGCTTTGAATTTGTAGGAGTTCATTTTTATTGATGCTGCTAGCCGGCTCAAGGTGTGTATCTCTTTTACAGAGCTTTTTGTGGGCCTTCACATAGCTTTGAATGTGGAGTGCGTGAAAGATGATCCGCCGATCTCTTCTCAGTTCTGTTGGTAATGTGTAATACACAACCCTTATAGATCTTCAATTTGTACAGGGGAGGTGCTTGATATCTTTGTCGTCAATTCTTTTGGATCTGGATTCCAGGTAAGTGGTATGAGCAAGAAAATTAGTTTTAGTTTTAAAACTCTGTCTTCAGGGTTATTTCAGTGTTGAATGCTTATATAGTACTGATTTAACCTTAGTCAAATGCCAATTACTGGCTATTCTGTTGATGTAGTAGTATTCACTTTTGGCACCATTTATTCAATTGTGTAAGTCAACTGGAATTGAATACCAACTGCTGGCTTTTGTATCAAATTAGTCGTACTCACTTTCAGCACCATTTCTTCAATTTCAGCCGTCAAGTGGAAGATAAAAAATACTTTGTCATGAAATCTTGTTCTCTCGCTGAAGTTTCATTTGCAGCTAGGCAGAGTTCATGCCCGACGGTTTTACTGATAGAAGATTGCAGTACAATATGCAAAATCTCTTTTTGATTTTGATTGGTCCCGAGATATTTTTCATGGATCTGCAAGCAGCTCAATTCCATTCTGCTCGTGTATTTGCAATTAATGTTGTTGCTGAAGCATTATTGCTGAATCAATAGTAGTTGTTAGAACCCTTGCACACTATAAATAATGGATACTTTAGTAGAGAATTGCTATTTATACGTGTAAGACCATAAAATTAAAAGGTATTTTGGTATACATATTTGTAGTTTAAGAGCACAAGATTCAAAAGTCTTCTTTACTTTGTTAAATTTTGTGTCAAGTCAAACTAAAACAAACAAAATGAAATAAAGTGAATATACATACGAAATTTAAAGATAAGTATAATGTACCAAAATACCTGTTAATTTTATGGTGTTAAACATGTCAAGTAGGATGTTGAAATTGAGTAGTTGCCAAATTAGAAAAGAGACACTCAACAATCAAATTGAAACAGAGGGAGTGTGAATATATAATAGAGAATTGCATTTTCAGATAGTGAATTGATCTGTTGACTGTTCCGCTGTATTCTGAAAGTTGCTTATGTAATGTCTGTTCTATTTGTAGGCTCTTTTTGTTCTCCTTTTTCTTCCCTTTCTTTCAAACTTGAAGGGCATACCAGTTTCTGAGCTCCCTTCATTTCTTAAGAGAGGTGCTGGTTGTTTCTTCAACATTGGGAACAGTGTTTCAGGTGCAATCTCTATTCTCTTGGACTTGTGTCTGGCTTGCATAAAAGGTCAATGTGCATCATTGTAGCATTTGTGTAGTGGGTTGGTGAAGTTCATGATCTTCTACAAGTGCATATTTTTTCTCTTTTTTTTTTTTCTTTACAAGTGCGTATTTTCTTTTAAATTCTGCATCTTTTATTCAGAATTACAAGAAGCCTCCCCATGTCTCCCCTATAGAGAACACTTTTTATCCCTTTTTAAGGGGTAAGACTTGAACCTAGAGTATATTGGCAGGAAATTGCTGATTACAAGTTACAATAGGCTCTTGCTTTCATCGGTCAATCACAGAGTTTTCATGGGTATATTTGCACCCATCGAGAAAAAGGGTGGAGCTAGTATGAATTTATGTACTCGTTAGTTGTTAGTAGGTTGTCTGTTATAACTGGAATAATAGAAACTGGTTGTAAAAACTTACTGTTGATTGCACTCAATTAGTACGTGTCTCTTAGGATTTGGTCCATCTCTCTACTTAATCAGTGAAAAAATGAAGTAATATCTAAATGACAGCACAATCGGCCATTTACGGCTGGTATGATGTTATGATGAGAATATATTAGTTTCAGCAGTTATGATGTGTAATGATCACAGAAATCAAATATTAAACAAAATTTTAATTGTCTTTTCCCATGATTTTTTTTCTTCTCAATAAATGATTATCAAGTTAGAAGCTCAAAGTGATGGATTGATGAGTGTGATTGTCCTTATATTGGTCAGGTTGTGATGGAACACTGTTGCTACCCCTTCTTCATATTTACGAATATTGCTTTCAACATATCAGTTGTCAATCTTATGAAGATTTTGTCATCCCTTGTTGTGATGTCATCAGGTTCTATCTCACAGACTCTCTGGACACAGTTCTTAGAGGTGTTGAATTTTATATAGTCCTATGACCAACCAAATTCTTTTTCCTCTTTTATCATGTAGTGCCTTTGTCAATGGATCTTCTCTCCATGCCACTGCCGTATCTCCCACAAGGTTCAAGTTTGAGCTAGCCCTTTTTTCCTTCTCGGCAGTGCTGTCTTATTGATCCTGTATAACAGCAGCGGGACACAGAATTGTGAATCATTGCAATTATTGTTCTTCTATGGAGTATAATCTCCATTCTTAACTGTTGCCTACCACAAAATGGATCTGACAATGTGAAGGTAACTTGACTAATCTTTGCACTTGTTCTTATCATAGGATAAGATATTGTCAAATCACCATAAACAAGGATGTATTCTGGATGTCTTGCAATGTTTACATTCTGTTGACTTTACAAGTGGATTGCATTACCAAAAGGTTCTTGCTGTGTCATGCCTCAGGTGTGGGAAGGACAGTCTTGTTGTTTTGGTAGACACGAGACTCAGAAATAAAACTTGTACGTGTCATTTGGATTACGCAAAAACCTTTAGGCTTAACTTTATGTAATTACGGGTCTCCTATTCTGTTCTTTCATTCAATGTTTCATCAGACATTGAAACAGGCAGACATCTCTAATTCTATTTTTCTACTGAATGGTGAGAAGGTCATCTAACATAACAGAAACAAATGCTCAACTGAGCACTCCAACTTTGAGAGTGTACATCTAGACATCTCTATTCCGTCTCATTTGGTAACTACACACTCCAACTAATTCCCACCTCATTTGGTAACTACACACTCCAACTAATTCCCACTGTGTTCAGTGATGCAGACATGACACATAAATTTTGGAGGTGCCTAGATAATTATTTTGTATGTTGTAGTATTCAACTAACATAGTAGAGATATGTTAAGGTGCCTAGAAGTACATACTCAATATTTACTTGTCATCCAAGGTCAAATTTGAGTGTGGTTATGTGATGCCTACTATATTTCAAGCACCCTCAATGATGAACATTGAAAAATTCACTTGACCTTTAGTTTGGGTGTGAGCAATATCAATCCAGAACTTTTGCGAGTTTGTTAGCTTTTCTGTTGAAGAACAACCCTTGAAAGACATTAAAATTTACTTGCACTTGGTGTTTACAATAAACCAATGAAATACGAGATAAGTTATTAACCCTATAAATTGTTTGCTCTATATGTTTAGACCAAATTAATTATTGTTGGAAAAGAAACATCCTCTCTTCTTGCTTCACGGATATTGAATTATTCAATTCGCTTCTATTAGTATGTTCTGCTTTTGCATGAACCGGCATTATTATGCTGATATGCATGTTTAAATTAGTTTTGATGGATTTATTTTTTATTCACAGTTTGATTTGTTGTATTAAATAAATAGTGTATTAGAATAGGAATAATACCCCATATTGTTAGTTTCATGGTTTACACTTTTGCTATATATAAAAATAGCGTACTTAATAAGGTCTAAAGCCAACATGTATTAATTGTACTATATATGTTGATAAAACTATCAAACAAGGGATTTAATAATACCAAACGACCCATCTTGCTAAGCATCTTTTTGGATGGTCGTTTTCCTTGGTATGGTATGGTTAGGAAGAGAATCATGTTTGTTTTGATTGTTTCATTAATTATCGGGTATGATATGATTTGATTTTATGGTTAACTATGAAAATCCTCACTTTTTGGAACCACCAATTTGGTGGTATTTCATGGTTTTCTTTTTTCTTTTTTCAATTATATCCTTACTTAACTTTAAATAATTCTAATTTATTCTTTATTTTTAAACTTTTGCCTTGGTGTATTCCAAGGTTTTCTTACTTCTTTTTCCAATTATACCTTTACTTAACTTTAAATAATTCTAATGTATCCTTTATTCTTTCTTAAACTTTTACCTTTATATGTCTCATGCTTTTGTATTACTCATTTTCCTCTGCATCAACTTCTCAAGCTTCTCTCTGCTTTCAATCTTTTCTTCCACGTTTCAATTTGTTTTTTAAAAGATTTGTGTTAAGGATGGGGGATATATTACTTGTTTTCCTACTTGTACTTATTAAAAAGATTTATTAAAATATATTAAAATAATTAATAACATTTTTATAAATTTATCTATTATGATACAATACTATACGAATCAACCAATAGAACAGTATGAAATCATGGAAAATCACCATCGAAACAGAGGGTTAGAGTATAGGATTGAGTTGTTTTATGAAAGAAAAAGGAATATAGTTCCATTAAAAACTTTGGAATGTTAAGATGATTAATGAGCTTGAGCAACGATAAGACGACCTTAATAACATCCATTTGGAGATGTTGATGTTTTGCTTTAGTATTTCTAGCTTCCCATCTCACAATCCCTTTTTTGAAAAACCATACCAAATTCCGTGTATAATACTGGAAAGCTGGTTCTTGAATTCCAGATTTTCTGTAATATTTCAGTAATTAAAACACTACCTGTAAAGAAACACTTAAAATAATCACAGGAAGAATAATGCACAGAAGTTAGATCTTGAATCTCACTTTTGTAAAAGAAAGAAATTAATGACATGACCTCTATCACTAAACTTAGATGAAATGTGCATCATTAACAGCTTACAACACAGTTGAAGCCAACCCAGAAAACATATGCTCAGACCGTCGAAAAAGAGTTGGTTACCCTATCGACAAGAATTACTTAGAAAGGAGTACAATAAGAGGCTTCATTTCACCCATCACTGTCCCATACTTGTCAAGAGACAAAAATACTTATGAACCAAAACACATCCACATTGCAGCCTTGCAGCAAGTAACTTCCGAATTATCTAACTAGGCTTCAGTCATCACTGTTGATAACAATAATGAATATGGTGCAAGATTTTGGAGTCGCCAAAATTAACATTATGACAAAGTTGTACAGCTACTTGAGATCAAGGAACCTCCAACTATTCCAACCTTAAAGCCTCTACATTGATGGATATTGATGTACTTTCACCAGCAGTCATTCAATTCCTCCTCTGCAAATGCAACAGTTATTTCCAGAAAGTTTCCCCACACAAAATAAAACTCATGTCCATGTACAAAAGATATACATCAATAGATAAACCACTACTATGACTAAGCTCCATTTTAATCGTGACTACACACTTTACTCAGGTTGTGAAGCATTGAAAATAACCACAGGATTCATGAGTCAACAATTTCCTTCCAAATTAGATCATTGACCTGAGTAACAAACAAGATAATAGGCGTCTGTACCAGAATATTAGCATTTTTATGCATTCATTAGATCGTTTATCACCTAAATGGGATGCATATGTTTAGGACAATTACTACATCATAGCTAAGGCAACATCTCATATATAATACTCTAGAGCAGATCAGGACTTCAGATTTTGAAAGAAAACAAAGCAACGATTCATACAATCAATTACCTTATGCTTCTTCTGTTGTTTGATTCCAGCGCTGCCTTCCTCAAAGTTTTCTGATCGCTCAGAAACAGGTTCCCCTAAAGGCAAACTTTTTGGTCTCATCATAAAAACTATCTGTCAGCCCAAGCAACCTAGCACAATCAACGTAAGGAGATTAGCACCCAGTTAGTCCATTCTAAAAAAGAAATCAGAGCTCCACCTAATCTTCCAGTACTTCCCATACTACTCGGATAAAGTCCTATCTGAAATGATCAAAAGACTAATCATAAATTGCCTTCTTTTTTTCAAATTTAGTAATATCAACCACACAGTTGACTACTGAACTTACCCATTTCTTGACTTCTTCGGATGTTTCATTTTCTTTTTCTCCAATTTGTAAGCGGGGCACAATCAAATGCCGCCTCTGCTCTTTTTGAACGTTCTTCCATTTTAGCGATGTAGCTTCTGAGTTCTCTACTTTTTTTTCCAACTTCTTCTCTTACCTGTATTTTCACCATAATCAATAGTCAATACAGGATGGCTCATTGGAAAGTTGGTATTAATAGTCAGATAGAGCATTACCTCTTCGGGTCTTCCTTCAAGATCATTCAACAAATCTACCATATATGAGCTTTGTTTAGCATTTCGCAATCTCTCTTGCTCCCTCCTCAAATTATTTCTCTCCTGCTTTTACATCTTTTCCTCGCCCATAGAAGCAGGTGCAAATTTGGGAGGTCGATATACATTAGCACCATCCTGTAGGTCAAGATTAAAAACATTCAACCATCTCTTTACTTCAAAAAATTATATGGGAGATTGAGCGAGTTAAATCATAACTTCAACTTTTAAAATTGCTAAAGATCAAGCCAACTCTTTTGAACAGGAAGAGAACATTTCATTGTTGTGCACCGATTACCCACCTCTGTGGTATTACTTGTTTTAGGAACAAGCATATCAGGGTTTGGACGATACTTCAATAGGTCCTCCTTCTGAGTATCTGTTCCCTTCTCACTTATAGCTGACTTCTCAGAAGCTATGTCACTATCTCTTGTGAGCTTCTGAATTTGATACTGCATTTTCTTATCGATGGAGCGAATCTGCACAGATCATGACAGTAAGGACACAGCAATGAAGTTCAGAAAAGCACCAAAGACAGTATAACCTAAGTGCAGAAAGAGCTTCAACATACCTTCTCCAAAAACAATCTCATCTCCACCAGACTCCGAACAACTTGGTGCCCTTCAATAGAGAGTCCTTTTGCCTTGCGGAGCAAATAATAGACAAGTGATTGACAATAATTCAGAAGTAGCAGATGCTTTGTTTCAAGGTAACTTAATCCATCTGCCGTTGGCGAGTGATCCGCTTTCACCTGCAGCCAAATTGCATCAGAATTTGGAAGAAGAAACAAGCATATCAAGTTAATATAGTGCATGATCCAACATGGATACTTACTGGGAAGATCATGTATTGTGGTGCTAACATCTATCACGTGGCAACCTAAATAGTTAGAGGATCTTACATAATAATTCGAAGATAATTTTTTAAACATATGAGAGATTTCTTCTGTTTCGTAGATTTTGTCGTCTCCGGGGGCATAATTGAATATAGATATCATGAACGCAAGGAGATTTATCAGATAATTTCTTAAACACGCGAGAGATTTCTTCGGTCTCATCGATCTTGTCATCTTTGGGGCATAGTTGAATATAGATATCATGAACGCGAGGAGATTTATCATCAATATGATGATTGGAATGGAAACCACAAGCACGACTGGGGTCATATTGGATAACAGGCACCCAAAAAGACTATTGTTTCCGTAAATGTTTTACAAAATAAAACTACTTAATATTTCTTCAATGTCACAATTTTGTACTAAGGTAAAATGTAACCTCATAAATTTATCAAAGAACGAACTTAGAACATAATAAAGGTGATGTAGTGGCATGGGAATGGTGATCCAGGGTGATTATAGGTAGCAAATATATATTAAAGTTTCTCTTCTTTGTTTTGTATGTAAGAAAAAAAAATGTTAAGATATCGATCGAAGAAAGTGGCCAATCAATCAACTATGCCTTAATCCTTAACTAGTTATAGTCGGTTATATGAATTCGTTCCATGCTTTAAATCCATTCAAATCAAATTCTCTTCCATCCCATTTTATGTGCCTATGACACCTTTAGTCCGTCAGAAAAAGAATGTCACTTTACTATAATTGGTAACAATTTAAGTTTAAAATTCTTATTTTACCATTAATGAAACAGTTTCGAAACACACCAATATCTGAAGATTGTTTTAGACCACAAATTTTAAAATTTCTTTTTTTTTTTCTTAAATGCCTGATGAGATGAAGGAAGTAATAATTAAGGTGAGCTAACTAGAGTTTATCTAAATTTCACACTTATCCAAATGATACACAAGTCTCTATAGAAAGAATAAGCACAATCTGGGTACCGAATGAAAGTCTTGAAAATAATAGTAAGAAGATGTTTGGAATACAAAGCAATTCACACTTTGAAGATAAAGGCTGATGGTGTATGACAGATTATCTTTTGGGGTAATTTAGAACTAGTAAATGATGTTGAAACCTTGATAGACTTTCTTAGTTCCCTGCACACTTACAAGGGAACCATGGTCTCGTTTCTTTCTTTTTCGATGTACTCTTATAGCACCAATAAACTACTGCTGGTTTCTTCAATTAAAAACGAATTGAAGTGTATTGGCAATAACTGGTAAAATATATAGATTTTTCTTTTCTTTGCTAGTGATTCTGCAAGTTGTATTAGTCATTACTCGTTACTTAAATTGATAAGAAGGATCAACAGATTTTTCTTAATTATTCCTTTTAGTAATTTCACAAGGTTTCACCACATCACGGAAACACAGCCTATGTCCTTACAAAAAAAAAACAGAAGAAGAAAGAATGGAACTATATAAATTGTTATTCTGTTGAATTACCGAGTATCAATATTCAATCAACTATATCCATGAAGAATCATAGAGTTTTTTTAGACCCCCACCTTTGCAGTTAAGCTCACTGTATCCAATCCTGTTTTCATCTCGTTTAATACCGTAACGCCTGCATATTCATTCACATCCAAAAACAATCAATATTATTATGTGTAGAAAAAAGGAGAAGTTACCTTTGGTTCCTTTCTAGTGACGCCATAATTCACTTCTGGTATCGCTGTGAAGATGCTCTGTTGGTGTCAATGGCGGCCTCTCTGTTTGCTTTGAGGATGAAGCTGAAAGAGGTTTTTTTGGGTTTTTTTGTCCGGCTTGAACCTCGAGAGAATGTACCTAATACACAATTTCTCAATTCACTGACATAATTTATATTTAAATTTTGAACACATATATCTTTTAATTTTAAAAAATCACTTCTAGTCTTGGTTTTTCATCAGTCAAATTTAAACTCAATATGTAGAGATGGTGATGGAGCCGGACAGATTTAGATATGTGTGTGTAAAACGACTCCAGCTATATTTATAAACTTGTAATTTAAGGTGCAATCAATTTTTCTTCATTCTTCCTCTTTTAGCAATTGCTTCTCTACTTCTTGCTCAGTAATCAACAACTAAATTTACTTCTTAAATGTCATACAAATTTTATTGCTAATCATTTGCAGGAACTAATTTATATACGTCCGAAATACATGCAAATCATACTAGATATGTGTATTTTTATGTATTTGGTGTGATTTGCATGTATATGAAATACTAGATATATAGGAGAGTGGTGAGTGGAATTTGTTTTGTATTGTAAATATATGTAAATCCACTTGGATACAATGTATACTTTAAATAAATTACACTAGATTTTGACCTTATATATACCAAGATATATGTATCTGGACACACCAAAATCTGATAAAATTTATGATATTGCAAACTAAAGTGTATCTAAGTAATCAACCCCTAAAATTAGTAGAATTTTTGTAAGTTTTCCTATAATACTCCACCAAAGTGATAATTCAAGGACTTAGCATGCAATTAGATGCAACAAGACACTTGTACTTGTTGCGTATCGGGTGATTCGATTCGATTTTGAATATTATCGGCTTTAATTATTAGTTATTGATTTGTAGATATGCAAAATCACTAAAGAACCGTTAAGATATCAGTTAATCGATTAATGACCTTTATTCGAAAACCATTAACAATTATTAACAATGAAAAGTTTAATTCAACAAATTAATATACTGCAAAAAAAACCAGTGCACGGTGCACACCATTACAAGTTGCATCATTACAGTCATTAGTCATAAACAAAACAAACAACAATTGATAAACTATTTCACATAAGACGTCGATGAACTGTTGAAGAAACAAAATGAAGGCCAAAAAAAAAAAAACAATAGCTATACAAAATTACAAATTACAAAAACAGAACAGGGATGCACCAACCAGAAGACTAATAAACTTTATAAATTCAAGGGACCAATATGAATTATAAAATTAACCATTCAACACTCCAATAAACAAACATTATCTTAGCATGTCCTCTTTTCCCCTTTAGTATGTCATGATGATCTCAACATTTTCCAAACCAAATAGTGAAAGTCAAAATTAAATGCATCCAATCAAAGACCAAATTAAAGGAAAATATTTGGAAAGATATTTTTAAAACCACAAACTAGAAACTCACCTTCGTGGCTTCGTCGTCGCCGTCGCCGTCGCCGTCGCCGGAGTTACGAGTTGAGCCTGGAAGCCTTTGAGACTTGAGAGTATAAAGATTCAAGAACGAAAACGATGCAAGTCTGCGAAGTGCTGAGGTGACAGAGTGAGAGGCGCGAATGACGGACTGAGAACTGAGAAGTGAAAACGATGCGAGGGCGGCTGAGAGTGAGACTGTGAGAGGCGCTGCCGCGCGGAGGCGGCTGAGGCCTGAGAGTGACAGGCGCACGAATTGAGAAGTGAAACTGGGAGTGAGAAGCAAGGTATCCCATTTGGTTGGAGATATAACTAATTTTTCCATCACTTATATTATTATTTTTATCTTAATGATAGATAAGTTATTCTATACATATAGTTAGCTAAGTATTCTTGAAAAAAAAAAAAGAGAATCTTTTTTAAAAAAATAAAATAAGATTTTTACGAAATAGTTTTACTATTACTATTATTGTTGTTATTATTATAATTATTGTTATTACTATTTTCATTATTACTATTATTTTAATAAAGTTTTTATTTTTTTTATTCAACAAATCATGTTATGAATATCATCTTCATACAAAGATATACATTTTTCAAAAGAAAATAAAATAAATATTTACTACTTGTTTTAGCATTTTTTAAAAAAAAAGAAATTTTATGAAAAATAAATATGTTTTAAGTGTTAAATCAATTCTTGGTTAAATACAATTCCTCGTTATTACAAGTAATATTTTTATGTGAAGAAGCTTAATTAATTAATTTTTTCATACTAATTTTATTTTAGGATGATTAATTTTTATGAATAACTAAATCATATAAAGTAATCATTTATTTGTTTATTTATTTATTTTTCTTTGACTTTGGCTCTCTAATAATTTTAGACTTTAAATTTTTTTAGTTTTGGTTTTCTGTGTTCAATTAGTTAGTTTATTTATTTATTTTTTTTAAAAAAGAGGGTTTTGAAAGATGGTAAAACTTTTATGAAGTATGAGATATTTTACTACTACTACTACTACTACTACTACTACTACTACTACTACTACTACTACTACTACTACTACTACTACTACTAC
>JAABOM020000084.1:23464254-23475883 GCA_011800125.2 Solanum clarkiae | reverse complement strand
GACCACTTTGTCTTTAGAAGAGAGAAACCAAAGCAATTGGAACCATACAAGTTATGACATGAATCATACATAATTTACAGTTGTATAGAAGATGGAAACATGATTCGGTTGAGGAAATTAGAAATTACCAGATTGCTTATAACATCTTTAAACCACAATAAAACAGAGGTCGTGTGGGACCATTCTCAAGTTACTGATCCAAAAGAAGCATTCCAGATTACAGCATGAAATAGAAGGGAGATTTAATTAAACTTGGACAAGGAAAGAAAAATGCTATGAAGTAGGAAAATCAAACTTGCTACAGTGAACAGAGAAGGTATTCACAGCACACAATCAGTACACAATAGCATACGTACATGTTTTTTTTTAATTTTGAAACCAACAGGACATCACAAAATCGAACTAAGATGCAACAATGGGATCAGGGAATTAGCAAGGAACATCGCAATGACAACAGTACATCAGTATTAACTCATCACAACAGGCCACTTCCCGTCAACACAAGCGTGAAAAATTGTTATAAAGCTTGGAAACTTTCCTCATGTTCGAACACAACATAAGATACATAAAATGAAACTAGGATGGGATGAGATGAAAGGATTACCTTTGTTGGAGCAGCGACTGAGACTTGAGTTCGAGAGTGTCTTTTTCAGGTAAAGAATGGCCAGTTCTCCCTTCTTGACAGTAGTGATCTCCCCCTAACACAAGATGCTGATGATTATATACAAGTCAAAAATTAGGCAGAAATTTGGGAGGGCAACGGATTGATTCGACAAAAGAGCACGCGTGAGGGACAATGGATCGTGGGGGTGCGGTCTGTCAGCTTTGACAGAGGGAATGGTGGTGGGTTGTTGGTCGATTGGAAATTATTGAAGAAGAAGAAGAAGATGAAGGTATAGGTGAGGGAGAGTGCACGCGCCGGAGAAAGGAAGGAAGGAAAAGAGATGTGTATAGTCACGTTCGTAGGTATATATATGTGTATGTTGCTGAACACATATGGTATTGGGCAGGGTTTGGGAATTTATTGGGTTGGATTTTATTAAATTGGACCAAGAAATTGGTCTATCTCATGCTAAAAGGGGGGGGGGGGGTTTCAAGGATAGGGGAAATTGATTTGAAAATTTGACCAATTTGATTGTAATTTAGTCAAATTTTATTAATTAATTAACAAGCTTCTCAATTTTTAACAAAATAGAATAATCAACTCAATTGTAAATTAGTTGATTAAAAATATGAACTTCAATTGAACCAAATTAGTGGGTACAATGCTAAAATTAAAATTGACAAATAAAAATGCAAAAATTTTTTATTATGAAGAGTATAATTCAACAACAACATACCCAGTATAATCCCACAAGTGGGGTCTGGGGAGGGTCGATTGTACGCAGACCTTACCGCTACCTCATAGAAGTAGAGAGGCTGTTTCCTAAAACCCTCAGTTCAAATCCCAACGGCAGAATACCTAGATATGGCATGAAGAATATAATTCAAACGTGACAAAATTATCAACGAATTTAATAAAGAAAAATAATATAAGGAAATTACTTAAAATACCTTGAATTTGGTACGACCTTTCACCCTCAAAAGGATGGCCAAGCCGAAAGAACTATCCAAACACTTGCGGATATGCTTAAGGCTTGTGTATTAGAGCTTAAGGGTAGTTAGGATGATCATCTTCCATTGATTGAGTTTGCCTATAACAATAGCTATCATTCTAGCATCGGTATGACTCCTTTTGAAGCTCTCTGCGGGAGACGTTGTAGATCACCGGTTGGTGGTTTGAGGTTGGTGAGGTAACTTTGTTGGGACCGGATCTGGTCATGGAGGATATTGAGAAGGTTAGGATGATTAGAAAAAGGTTGAAGATGGCCTAAAGCCGCCAAAAGTCCCATGCCGATGTGAGGAGAAAGAATCTTGAATTCCAAGTTTATGATTGGGTTTATTTGAAGGTGTCACCCATGAAGGGTGTCTTTCATTTTGGTAAGAAGGTAAAGTTAAGCCCAAGGTATGTGCGTCCTTATAAGGTAATGAGGAGAATTGGCAAGGTAGCTTATGAGTTGGAATTGCCTAGCGAAATGGATTTAGTTCATCCGATGTTTCATATATCTATGCTGAGGAAATGTATAGGTGATCTGAATGTCATTGTGTCTCTTGATGTTGTGGGTGTTGTTGTGGATAACTTGACCTATGAAGAGGTTCTGATTCAGATTTTGGATAGACAAGTGAAGAGATTGAGGAAGAAGGATGTGACTTCCCTTAAGGTTCTTTGGAAGAATCAACAAGTGGAAAATGCTACTTGGGAGGCTGAGGTAGACATGCTAAAATGATATACTTACCTTTTCCACTCCATACAAGCCTAAGGCATTGATCTAAGCCCTTTATATGATCTTTGGTCTTAAGTTCAACCCTCATGTCATTGCATATGTTCATGTTTAAATTGAAAAGTTCGTGATGATTTTACACTTATGATGAGATTTATAAAATGATGTTGAAGTGCATTGTTGCATTCTTATGTGGGCTGAAATTGTCATGTTGTGTCTCTCATATATGTTTCTTTGACATTCGGGAAAAAATGTTCCCAAGGAGGAGATATTGAAAGGACTCCAAAATTGCTCGAAAATGTACCTTGGAAGTGCTCGGAATCGTAATTTCCATATATCTCAAAATTCGTGTGTGATTTTTAAATTTCGACTTTATATTCTTATTCGGGGGACAAAACTGAGTGTGAAATTGGTCTAACCCGAATTTTAGAGGGTTCATATCGAAGATTAATTTTCGCTAATTTTTTATTTTCAGAGAGCCTGTGCACCCAGGCCGCAACACGCCTGGGGCGCATAGCAGTGTAAAATGTGAGGCACACCTAGTCCGCATCGCGCCAGGGGCGTGGACCAATGTAATTTTCTTCCCAATTTTCCTGATTTTTGTCCAAAGGCATTTGGGTAAATTATCGACGTCTATATACACGAGAATTGGCCCTAGACTTAGTTATTTTCACTTCTAAACTCTCAAGAACTCTCTCAAAAATCTTCTCCAACACTTCGCCAAATTCTCAACCACATTCAAGGATTTTAAGCTCTAATTTTTGGAATTTTAATGCTCAATCTCAAGCTTCAAGTCTGCATTTGCAATCTTCACCAAAGAATTCTCCGAAGCCAAGGTATGTGGGTTTCATCTATGGGTACCTTTCACCCGTGGAGCGCAACTCTCCTTTTTTATGATAATTCATGATTTTAAGTTAATTTATTTATGGATCTTACTTATTATGAACTTGATTATAAATTATGATGGTATTTCCTAAAAATATAATTATTAAGCATGTTGAGTAATGAGTTTATGACTTATGATGAGGTTTGATGAAAGATTTTAAGTTATCTTCTATAAGGAAGCTACTATGTGTTGGTGGGTTGATTGACACGAAAGTTTCTTGCATGATTTCACTCCCAAATTGCATGATTTTGAACTACTATGATACGCCCACCAAGTGCTTGATGAAATGTCCAATTGTGGAATTCTTGAGTAATTGAAGGCTCAATGCATGTCTTATGAGTTGAATGACTATATGATGATGAAAAGAATGTACGTACGTGTGATGATTATATGATGATGAGAGTAGAGTATGTATGTACACAATACTAACTCTATAGTGTTGAGGATGACCAAGCCTCACTCGGGGGATTGGGGGGTTTGTACCTCAGTAACCAGTGGTAAGGGGTTTGTCCCTCATCAACCTATCGGGGGATTTGTACCTCGGTAACCAATAGTGAGGGGTTTGTACCTCATCAACCTATCGGGGGGGTTTTACCTTGGTAACTAGTGGTGGGGGGTTTGTACTCTATCAACCTTGTTAGGGATTTTTACTCATCAACTTGCTAGAGGTTTGTACTCATCAACCTTGTTGGGGGGGAGGGGTTGGACCTCTTCAACCTCATGAAAGGATTTGTACCTTATGCGCCTCACCAAGGAGGTGGTTGGATTGTACTAAGAATGGTCACTCCTTACACTTGAATTATGTTCTACATAAACATGATTTACTACAAGCATTCCACATGCATGCCATATTGTTATATGCTACTCATTGCCTATACTTATGTATTTCGATTATGGTGCTTATCTATTGTTGCATTGCATCCTACATTCTTAGTACATTTAAACGTACTAACACATATCTATGCCTACATGATGTCACCATGTAGAAACCGGAGTCCCACTTGAGCATGTTCACCCACGTGACTAGTACGACTTCGCTTAAGCTTGTTAGCGAGTCCTTTATTCCGGGAACGATGTTATGATCTCATGTTATGCTTTAAGACTATCCTTCTTTTATGTATGTATTAACTATGAGGGTGAGTCCGGTTGTTTGTCTTGGCCCCTGCTCTTATCTATGTAGTAGAGGTGTTTTTGGACATATTATGTATCCAAGCTATGAGCTTCGAATCTCTTTGACCCTATGATGTTTTATGATGCAAAAATTGTCCCTTAGTCCCGCTTATCCCTATTTATTAAATTTTACGTCATTTAAATTGCTTTCGCGATCAATGACGTGTAATGATATGTTAAGAGGCTTGCTTGGGGTCCCTTTGGGTTCCCTATGCGCCTTATCACGTCTAGATCCTATGCTTAGGTCATGACACAAGAACGTCCACACAAGAATACTAATAGCAAGAACATGTGTAGTAAAATGTTTGCCAATTTGGGGTGGAGAAGTATCAGTTTTTACTCTTTAAATGAGAAGAAATCATTGATAAATAGACAGGGTTTCATCTTCAGAGGGTTAGAATCCTCTTGAAGAGTATCAGGGAAGACAAACAATTCCCTGAAGAGCATTAGGTTAAGGGAATTGTTTATTTAGGGGAAATATTTATGGAAGACTTTTGGCGGCAAATGACATGGAAAATGTAAAACACATGGTGATATGTGATTGGACCTAAAGGATTAAAAAGGAACACGATTGAGTTGTTAAAATGAAATTTAGAACCAAGTTTAAGGCTCGTATATGTCTTTGGCCTTTTGCTTTCCTTACGTGAGTGATTGATTGAACTCAACAATTTTTTTGACTTGCACATTTAAGACTAAAATTATCACCTTCTTTTTCCATATACAGTACTGAAAATTATTTGAACTATTCCATGGTATATGTAAAATACAAAAATATCCCAAACACTGACAATTTGTTTTGGATTTATAATTCTTATTGCAGTGTGGAGTCTTCCTCAAATTCTTTCTTCCCTTGTCAGTACCTCAATGGCAAGGTTATTTAGTGGATCTTTGCGAAGCCTACAAATAAAGACTTTGGCAGATACCCGAAAACTTGTGGACCACCAGTGGAAAAATTACCATATGAAAATGAGGTTCCAGACCTAAGAGAAAACTGCTACGGCTTATACTAGTGTTAGATTGTCATTGCTAGGTGAATGACAGCTCCACAACTCATAATTCTCGAAACTAGATGCAGCTTCAGGTGGACTTGATGAAAATTCTATTGCGGAAAATTACAATGTTAGCTCACCCCTACAGGACTAGTTTACATGTCTTCTGTAATACCATGTTAGTATATTATACAAGGTATGTGTTGACATCAACATTAAGTCATCGTGCGAATTTTAAGATGAAAAGCTTTAATTTTAATAGTATAGGATATAAAATATAAAAGAGTATTTGAATATAAATAGTTTGCTTTAAAGGGACATGAGCTTACTTTCCCCAAAAAATTTATTCGTGCAGGATGTTTACAATAAATCAATAAAATACTAAATGAGTTATTAATCAAAATAAATTATCTGCTCAATTTATTTTTTATCCATATTATAAGTTTCATGGTTTACGCTTTATATAAAAATAGTGTACTAGATAAGGTACAAAGCCAGTATGCATTAATTATACTAAATATGTAGATAAAACCATCAAACAAGGGATTAAATAGTACCAAACGACCCGTCTTGTTAAGCATCTTTAGAGTATAGGATTGGGTTGTTTTACGAATGAAAAAGGAACATAGTTTGCAGATTTCCATTAAAAACCTTAGAATGTTAAGATGATTAATGATTATGACAAACGATAAGACAACCTTAATAGCATCCATTTGGAGATGTAAAGATCGTCCATGCTTTTGCTTTGATATTTCTAGCTTCCCATCTCTGACCTAGGAATGGCAATGGAGCGGGGCAGATTTAGAGTTATGCAAAGCGGGATGAGCTTAAAGTTATGTGGAGTAGGACGGGTTGAAGTAATTATTTTTAAAACTAATGCAGGCAATGTGGGGTGGGTTAAGTGTTTAAAGAATTAAATAGGAATTTAAAGAAAATTAAATTTTTATAATTAGTAAAAATCAAAGATATAAACTTTTTATATTAAATATTAAATTTTATTTTATTTTTATCTAAAATTTAAACTAGACATATCCGATAAATTGTTAATTATTGAAATGTTAATTAGATGCTTTTAATTAAATATTAAGAAATAATTGTTAAAATATCAACTAAAAATAGTTAATTAGTTGTTGAGATGTTAATTAGAAAAAAATTATGAATTTATATTTTTCATATTAAATTCAATTAAAAAACAAAAGAACTTCAAAATTTAAACGAGGCGAGTCTTTGTAGGATGGGGCGAATGGGTTGAAAATAAAAAAAAATATCATGCAAGATGAAGCAAGACCGGTTAAAAAATTTACGGACTAAGCTTAACATGCCCAGCCCATTGTCATCTCTACTCTAAGCCTATTTCAAAACCATACCACCAAATTCCCTGTTTAATACTAGAAAGCTGGTTCTTGAATTTAAGCACTACTAGATTTTCTCTCCTTTTGTTTTCGGTAATTAAAACACTACCTGTAATAGTACACGCACAGAAAACACTAGCATAAACAACCACTTAACATAATCACAGGAAGAAAAAGGTTCAAACCTTAATAATGCACAGAACTTGGATATTGAATCTCACTTTTGTAATAATTTGACTTGCATTTTTCATAACCATAAACTACTAACATATGGTTCAATTCGTGATCCTAGCTCAAGATATAAAAAATATTTATTTTATTTCAAATTTATTATTCATCCATTAAATCAAATAATCCCTTTACAGTTAAGTCATTTAGGTTTGCAACTACAATTTTTTATTATAATCAAGAATACTTGTTCATATTTTATATGAGGTAAATAATTTATCATTTGTGGTATAAATTTATGATAATAAGTTAATATTTTCACCAAACACACAAAAGTTCTAATTTTAAACTGCACACTAACATAATTCACTCACTTCCTCAGACCAAATGTTCTCAACTCCTAAAGATAGTCAAATTCAATCATAAAAAGTCTTATCATGACAATTGTTTGTTATAACAACGTTTCCCCACAACACATTGATATTCTCTAAAATTGATCTTTCATGTTATATTATAGCATAATAATAATTTATATAAATATCATAGTGTTAATAGTTAATTATATTATTTCTCTAATTTTTAAAAAATTATAAAAATCAACCCCTTAAAATTTATGAGTTTTGAAATATATTAATGATTTTTTGGATATATCAGTAGACATTCAGATACATAGTAAAAAGATGTATCACAGAGAGAAGAATGTTGGAGAAGGAGATAGAGATGTACCAGTGAGCGGGGAATGATATATTCAAGAAGAGATTTTTGAAAATTTTATAAATGGCAGAGAATTTTAGAGATTATGGTAAAATAAGGTACTTGTTTAAATTTTTCTTAGATTTTATTTCTCCATGATAACATTTTACTTATAATAACATCAACATTTATTGTAGCGATACACTTTTTGTAAAACTACTCTCTACAACAATCAGCTTGATTCTGGAGCCGAGGGTTTCCCAAAAACAACCCTCTCTATTATCTCTATGTGGTAGAGACAAGGTCTTTGTACATTTTACCTTTCTCAAACCTCACTTGTGAGACCCCCATTGAATATGTTATTGTTGTTGTACTCTTTACAACAATCATATACATTCAAATATTATGCAAGAAATATATTATGCATAAAAATAAAAGTATAAAAAATGTAGTGTAATTGATTATTGCCATACACATAGTTAATTTCAAGTACAAATATCTAAAATGAAAAAAAAAAAGTATTTAAATCTTAGTTATGATCATAACTCTATGAGAAAAGACTATTATTCCCTCGGCCCATCTTTACTTATCCACGATATTATTTTGGGATGTCCAGTAATACTTGTCCATTTTATGAAGTTAAGGGATAATTTTATACTTAATTCATAATTTATCGTTATTATTAATTATAGTCATTTCCTCATTAAATTCTTCAAGATATTGTATTTATTATATTCAAAGAGCTGGTGATTTGACAAAATTACCCCTATCAATTATTACTTCTTAATTTCTATACTCAATTAATATAAAACAAATAAAAATAGATGTAGGAAGTACTATTTATGTTTTTTATGTTCACTTTGTTCTTTCTTTGGGTAAGTATTTTTTTTTCTTTGCACACAAAATTTAATTTTGTTTCATACTTTCACTTATAACAAATAAGTGAGATGTAAATATATGAGACTATACATAATATATATCACAATTTTTTTTTATAACAACTCTTAAATTCTTAAACGAAAGATTTGACTGTAATTGAATTAAAAAGCTCAAATCTCCAAAAAGGAGTAGTTAGTCATTAACACGAAACAAAGACATTTCATCTTGTCACTCCTGGATGCATGTCTATCAAAGAAACCAAATAAATGATACTCCATTCGTTTATTTTTACTCATCATTGTTTCACTTATCAAAATCAAATTATATAAATTTTAATCAATATTTTAGAATATATATTTTATAATATTAATATGATAAAACTTATAATAGTTTTTACACAATTTTCTATCATCTAAAAATGAAGAAAGGAAGTAAATAAAAAGATTTTAAAAAACACAATTGTTGCCATACATCCAACCGCACCGGATCCAACTCAATAATCTTCTTCATGTTATTAAAAAAAAGTGATGCACCACTTTCTCCCCTATTTCTTCTTAAAATAACTTGCAATACAAATTTCTTATTCCCCGGATCTATCTTTTTTTTTTCCTTAAATTAAATATATTTATTTTATTTAATCACTTCGTTTCCACTTTCTCCACTATTTTTCACCTTCTTCCCCAATCCCCTTTTTCTCCTCGAATCTTCTCGTCCAAAATTCACCATTTGATCTTCGTTTCTACACCATGAACATCATGTAAAACTTCAATTCCTTGTTGTAATTCAGTTGTTTCGGGTGCGGAATCGGATTTTAAGCAAATGATACAGCAGTTGAAGAGGTGATAATTTATTAGAGGATCGGACGGACGGAAGCCGGCCGACAATGGATGCTTCACCGGCGAAGTTTCTATTTGGATTCCTATTTGCTTCTATAATACTATGGAGTATTTTCGTGTAAGTCAATCTGAGTCAAAGTAGTACTGATTAGTATTTGACTTGTGCTGTGCGTGTGCATTAGCAATTAGCAAGTGTTGTTGATGATAATGTATTGTGATCTTGTTTGAAGTGATTGATCTGATGTGTGCTATATGTTGTTGTCTGTTGAATTGTGCAATGGAAATGAGTTGGCGCAATTTATCTGAATTACACTTTATAGGCTCTAATTGAACTAGCATTTTGTAGTTTTAAGATCAGAGCGACCAATTTCCTCTTTTTTTTTTTTTTGTGGCAGGAGGGGTAGGGGTTTGAACTAAGTAGAAGAACCTTTATGCGGCTTTCCATAAAAGTAAAACCAAATAATTTTCTCATGTGAAAGCATGATAATTGTAGTTGAACAATATCTCTTTGCTTCTCTAATAAAACTCTTATTTTTCTTTGTATTTGCCCTCTAAGATTTCTTCTGTAATGAACTTATCAAAGTGCGTTGTGCTATGTTGCAAAAGTAGAGTTTTGCATCACATCAAGAATTAGTGGATAAGCACGGTTGGGGATAACCCTCACCAAATATATAGTTTTGCATCGCTTCAAGAATTAGTGGATAGGCGCGGTTGCGGATAGCCCCCACCAAATGTCTTCTGAATTGGACTCTCACAAAAGTATAGTTTAGGGTCTAGGAGAACAAGGTGCATTCGCTCTAATAACGTTTGAATGAATATAAGCATCCTATCACAAAACTTAAGGCCATAAGTGAGATAGGCCAAACCATTTAAACCCCTTCTGAGACTTTTTTTTTGATGATAAAGACCCTTACTCGAACCATGAGGAATAAGTGATGTATTCTCTTACTATTCTACTTTGTCTGTCATTTTTTGGCATTGAGATTAGTCCACCTATTCCCAAGAGGGAAAACTTTAAGTATCTGGGGTCCATCACCCAGAGTAGTGACGATATCGACGATGATGTCACACATCGTATTGGGGCAACATGGACTAAATGGAGGCTTGCCTCTGAAGTATTGTGTGACAAAAAGATACCACCTAAACTCAAAGGTATGTTTTACAGATTGGTGGTTAGACCATCTTTGTTGTATGGAGTGGAGTCCAATTAAAAATGCACATGTTCAGGAGATGCATGTCGCAGAGATGAGGAAGTTGAGATGGATGAGTGGTCACACCAGGAGTGACAAGTTTAGGATGAGACCATTCGGGAGAAGCTAGAAGTGGCCCCGGTGTCTGATAAGATGAGGGAAGCGAGACTGCGATGGTTTAGACATGTGCAGAGAAGGAGTACCGATGCTCTTTTTAGGAGGTGCGAGAGGTTGGTTAAGGGAGTTACACGGAGGGGTAGAGGTAGATCGAAGAAGTACTGGGGGAGGTGATCAGACAAGATATGGCGGAACTTGATCTCACTATGACCCTAGATAGAAAGAAGTGGAGATCGCGAATTAGAGTAGTAGGATAATTGGTTGGTAAGGTTAGGTGGTTATCTAGTCATGGGTTATAGTAGGGTAGAGGAGTAGTAGTGTTTTATATCATGTGTTGTCATTATCTGTTGTTTATGTGTTAATTATATCATATTTACGTATTGTCATGTGCTTTTGGTTATTAGTCGCTTTTTTTGTTCCCTTTCCTTTACTTTTTGTCATATCTAGTTTATTCTGCTTATGGGTTTTTGAGACGAGAGTTCCCAGGAAACAACCTCTCTACTTCTATGAGGTAGTGGTAAGGTCTGCGTACATTCTACCTTCCCTAGACCCCACTTGTGGGATTCCATTGGGTATATTGTTGTTGTTGTTGAGATTAATCCACTTGAAAATTGGGTCTTTTTTTACCAATCATTTATGGGCTGTCCTTAGTGGGTGTTTGATTGGCTTATTTTTAGTGGCAGTTGGCTTTTAAGCACTTTTTTAATTTTGAAAGTGTTTGGATAAAAACACTTTTTAAAGTTGAAAAAAGGTCTAAAGTCAAAAGTTGGGTTTCCCAACTTATGACTTTTAACTTATTAGTCACTTAAAAAAGTTAATTCAAATGCCCCCTTAGTCTTTGGATAGGTTTGGAATTAAGATACGATCATTTGATTGCAGCATACAAAAACTGCATTACGTGGGTCTCAACATAACATAGAGACCAATTGAGGAATGTGTGAGCAATCTTAAAGAGATGCCTATTCTTTCTCTCATCCATTCATTTTATTTTTTCATAGGTATAGAATGTTTGATGAATACTTTAACGA
>JAABOM020000084.1:23410205-23464154 GCA_011800125.2 Solanum clarkiae | reverse complement strand
AATTAGGAATAAGATTTTTCGGGAAAAGGTGGGAGTGGCCTTTATGGCAAACAAGATGAGGGAAACAAGACTGAGATAGCTTGGACATGTGTAGAGGAGGTGCCCTGACCCCTTAGTTTGGAGCTGCGAAAGGTTGGTTGTAGGATGTATGCAAAAGGGCTGAGGTAGGCCAAAAAAGCATTTAGGAGAGGTAATTAGACAAGACACGGCGCAACTTCATATTACCGAGGACCTGATTTTAGATATGACAGAGTGATGGTCGTTTATTATCACAAAAAGCTAGTAGAGGTGGAGTCTTGTCTTATGGTGTGTATGTCTAAGCTTGTTAATGCCTGTAAACTTACCCTAATTTTCTTATTGACGGCTATGCTTCTTCAAATGTTTTTTTTTCTTTTACTTAGATTGATGCTCTTGAACCTAAAGTCTTCCAGAAATGTTTTTTCTACCTACAAGGTGGTGATAAGGTTTGCGTACACTTTACCCTTCTCAAATCCCATTTAGTAGGATTTCATTAGGTATATTCTTGTATTCATTCTAATGCTGGCCATGTCCAAAAATTTAAGAATAGTTACCAATCTATACCATTTGGCCATTTTAGGGAACAATCATCTAGTTTACCTAACATAGAACAATGTATATATTTCACTCGATTGTATATGGTGTGTATATGTTATGTGTATATTCATGTATATTATATGTATAGATATGTATAAGTATGTAAATTATATGAATATGTTTATACACTAACTATACATTTGGTCCAACAAAGAACAACAATATATCCAGTGGAATCCCACAAGTGGAGTCTGGGGAGAGTAAAATGTACGCAGACCTTACCACTACCTCAACATTTGGTACATATTTCGTAAACTAGATAGCCCAAAACTATAATAATTATAGAGGTATCAAATTGCTAAGCCATACTATGAAGGTACTGAAAAGAGGGGAGCAGATGAGGGTGAGGAAAGAGATGTCCATTTTTTGAGAATCAATTTGGTTTCATTCCTGGCGATCAACTGCTAAAGCCATCTACATTAGGCGGACTGACGGAGAAATATAGAGAAATTACATATGGTATTTATTGATATTGAAAAGGCTTTTGACAAAGTCCGAGGGATGTTCTGTGGAGGTGTTCGGAAGCTAAAGGTTTTTCGATAGTTTATATTATGGTAGTAAAGGATATGTAGGATGGAGCCAAGAGTAGGACTAGAATGGTGGGGCGAGACTCAGAGCACTTTCTAATTGAGATAGGGCTACATTAGGGATCAAATCTTTAGCTCTTTCTTATCTGCATTGGTGATGGAAGAGTTGAGCGATCTATTCAAAAGGATGTCCCATGGTGTATGGTGTTTGCAGATGATATTTTACTGACTGATGAGACACGAGAAAGAGTTAATGCTATGTTGGAGGTTTCGTGAAAGACTCAAAAGTGCAAAGAGTTCAGATTGAGCATGAGTAAACAAAATAGAGTGCAAATTCAGTGTTACGTTGCATGAAACGGACATGGAAGTAAGTCTTGCCACACAGACTATTTCCAAGAGAGGGTTTAAGTATGTTGACTCTGTAATCCAGGGTATTGGGGACTTTAGTGATGATGTCACACTTTGCATTAAGGCAACATGGATGAAATAGAGGCTTGCCTCTAGAGTCTTGTGTGATAAGAATGTACCACCTAAACTTAAAGGTAAGTCCTAAAAAGTGGTGACTAGGCCTCCTTGTTGTATGGGGTGGAGTGTTAGCCAATCAAGAATTCACATGTCCAGAAGCCGCGTGTTACAGAGATAAGGATATTGAGATTAATGTGTAGGCATACTAGGAACGATGGTAATGAGGTTAACCGAGAGAAGGTAGGAGTGACCTCTGTAGTGGACAAGATAAGGGAAGCGAGATTGTGATGGTTTGTCCATGTGTGGAGGATGTGCACTAACACCTCATTGTAGAGGTGTGAGAGGCTGATTGTAGGAGGTACCCGAAAAGGTAGAGGTAGGTCTAAAAAGTATTAGATAGAAGTGATTAGACAGGTCATGGTGCAACTAAATATTACCGAGGATACGACTCTAGATAGGGAAGAACGTATTAGAGTAGAAGGTTAGTAGGGGCGGTGTTTTGTCTTGCCTTGGAAGGTTTAGGCTTGTTAGTGCCTGTTGTAATACTTGTTGTACCGTTGTAGTTTTTGTCATACGTTGTTTATTGTGTACGATTATCATGCTATTTTGTTGCTGGTATTGTTTCTTTCCGGTAGATTTTGTACTATTTTTCTTTGTAACTACTATACTTTCTTCATTATTTTATTCTTTTATTTGGGTTTGATGCACTTGAGCTGAGGTTCTTTCGGAAATAGTCTCTCTCTTTACGAAGTAGTGGTAAGGTTTGCATACACTCTATTATCCCCGAATCCCTCTTAGTGGGATTTCACTGAGTGTGGTGTTGTTGTTTCGTAGCTTCTTGTTCTTTGTTGCGTAGTTTCTTGATCTTCAATTACTGCTATTACCAGTTGTTTCTTGTGTTCCATTTATTACATTATTTTGCTTCGTACCATATGTTACTCTTTCTTTATTATTTGCTATGTCTTGTTCTACCTCTATTTTGTCTTTTTCAAGTTGCCATGTTATCTATTGCTAAAGCCGAGGGTGTTTCAGAAACAACCTTATTATCTCTGTGAAGTAGGGGTAAGATCTGCATATACTTTGCATATACTTTACCCTTTCCTGATCCCACTTGTGGGAATACACTGGGTATGTTAGTGCGTAGTATGATAATTATTATATGTCATTGACTATGATTAGGAAGCTTTATCATGTAAATTAACCCATTTCTCTTACGCTCGGCATTTAGAAGTCTAGTTCTTTAAGCTTTGGTAACATAAAAAAGGTTTAGCTCTATACTTCTATATAACAGAGTTGGTACTTAAAGTTGAGAATTTAGGTTTAATCCAATTGCACGATGTTGAATAATTACTTCACTTTTTTTCTTCATTTTTATTGAACTTTTGCAGTCTGCTTATTTGTGCACTTTCCTGTCTTAGGTTTGCTTCCCGCATGTTGGCTTGGATTCTAAGCCGAGCCATGGGAGCATCTGTTTCATTCCGTGTTGGAGGATGGAAATGCTTGAGAGATATTGCGGTGAAGTTCAACAAGGTCATTCTTTTTTTTCTCCTTCTGTTTGAGCTTGATACGGGTTTATCTGTTTTATGCTGTGATTTAAGGGTTTTGTTCGATGGTCCACCGTATTTACTTTTCTCTCTTCTTTTTGTTGTTTATGATCTTCGGGTTCATTACATGTGAAATTCATGCGTAACAGTTACTACCATATATTGCTTGTTGTGAACCTTTTTTTTTTTTTGAATAACAGTGATCAAGCTAACAACTCTTACTACCTTTCTCTTCTTTGTTTTTTTTTTGGAGACAAGTAACAGTTCTATTTATTAAAAACTTAGCCACCCCAGAAAAAGGTGCTAAGTTGGAAACTTACAAGCATCGAAAGGGTGCTTAAACCCCTGCCGAGAATCCTATACAATTATACGATGCCAATTCAATATACTACCTTTCTACTTCCCCCCACATTCTGTTAACACCACAAAAAGAACAAGCTTATATAATTCATCCTAATTTTCTCGATAGACCGCTAGTGCCTTCAAAATGTCCACCATTTTTTTCTTTCCACACTGTCCACCAAATGCTAGCGGGAATTATCTTCCACCGGTCTCCTCTAACCTCTACTTACAATACTCCACCAACTGGTCAGTTGTGCCAAAGTAGAACTAGGTATTTCCCAAGTAATTCCCAAAATACAAAAGAAAATGTGCCACATATTTATAGTTGTCTTGCAGTGTAGGAATAAGTGTTCATTGTTTTCACCCTCCTGTTCACACGAAAGATATTTTGAACAAATCTGAAGACCTCTTCTTTGTAGCTTATCTTGAGTTACGCAAGCTTTCCTTATCACCAACTAGACAAAGAATGACATCTTCATAGGGATGGCTTATCTTGTTGTGAACCTTATATAGGTGCTTTGAAGTTGTACTGAATTAGTTAGCAAATGATCTGCCAGCTTTCAACTGTTTAAAGATCGGTATAATCCGACGCAGTTGCTTTACAAGACAGTTATACAAATGTGATCTGATTAAGAGAATACTTATAGGCATTCATAGGAAATGTTCAATCTTACACCAAGGATTCCGTCTTTGTTGAACGAGCTACATAAATATAATTTTGTATTCTTGGAAGTGTATGCAAGGGAACACGGAGGAACTAGTAGAAATAGTTGGTAAAACAAAAAAGCAGTGTCAACTTGGATCCAATTTGGTCAAATGTCTAGGTGGCCAATTTGAGAGTAGAATTCCTATATCTTGGGGTGATATCACATCTGATATTCTGTAATGTGAACTGACTTAACAAAGGAGCCACTGTTAGGAGAGATTCTGCCAAAAAAAGTTGACAATCATTTTTCTTTTAGAAAATTTGGCATTCTGAATTTTTAAAGATTTATTTTGTCATCTTAGGATCATGTCTGAGTTCCAGCATAGAAATTTATGTGCATGTGGATCTCTTTTTTCTCTTCTTTGCATCTTGTCAAAAGAAAAGCTGCCACTGCATTTACACCAAGCACAGGAGTGCACCGTGACTTCGGAAGCCCGTCATTTAGGGAATTTGTTGAAGGGAGTGAATAAGTTGCTGTCAATTTATCTTAGGCTCAACTTTTGACTTCTGATTTATAAGGCAACAATTAGATGCAAGCTTTTCTATTTGTTCTGGTTCATCAGTTGTATTGTATTTATACTTGATCTCATGTCACTTTGAAAAATAATTTACAGGGCGCAGTTGAAAGTGTATCCATTGGCGAAATTAGACTCAGTATTCGGCAATCCTTGGTCAAGCTTGGGGTTGGTTTTATATCCAGGGATCCAAAACTTCAGGTGTTAATATGTGATTTAGAAATTGTAATGAGGGCTTCCAGTAAAATCTCAAAAAAGACTAGATCTCGTAAATCTCGCAAGTCAGGTAGAGGGAAGTGGATGGTTGTGGCCAATATGGCCAGATTTTTGTCAGTTTCCGTGACTGAGTTGGTTGTGAAGGTAAACATTGTTCTCATTAAACTTGGTCTAAGGAGTGTCATGATTGGTTGAATTTCCTCACATCCATTTTACTCATGTACCCAGAAAGACTGCTAACTGTTGTTGTCAGCTCTTCAATTGATTACATTTTATGACTGTTTGGATGCTGAAGATTTTGTTTACAAGTGTATCTTTAAATCATCTTTGATTCATATGATGAGTCAAGAAGAATTGCATTGCTGTTGCTTGTGGTTGGCAGTGGTCTAAGTTCCTTTAAGTTTTAACTCATACATGTCAGAATTGCAGCGTGATGTTGTAAGATTTCCATCGAAGCATGCATTGACTTGCGGTAACATGCATATCCATGTTAATTAATAATGAGAAAAGATGCCAAACCAGTGATCTACTGCATACTGTGCTGAGAATGTAATCTGCAACTTACAGACTAGATCTAAATAGCTGTAAGATTCAGATTTTAGTGTGTTCTTGTTCGTTATTTGTCTCTCTCCCCCCCCCTTCCTTTCTCTCTCTTAAAGAATTATTTCATATGGAGATAAATGCAAGGAGACATTTTACACTTTCCTTATAGTGTTTTGACTTTTGGACATTGAACATTAGGAGGGATCGACAATTGGGTATTTTGGGAGATTCTTCTGCCTGGTGGTGTAAGCAACAATGTATATACATGCTTATTGCATCAGGTGCTTGGAAATCATTGCACATTGACTGAACAAATGCTTTGCTAAGTTAGGCGTCTTGAACTCGATGGAGGAATTAATGTTCTGCTTACTTGTTGCCTTTATGTAGTGTCTCACTGTAATGAGCTAGATGAAGTTTTCTTTAGTGGACATTATGTTACACTGTTGATTGCTTTCTGATGTGTTTGTTTAACTTGTTTAGTTTTCTCTCATGGTTTTCACATACATGCTGATTATCTGTATAAACTGTTTAGACACCAAAAGCTACTGTTGAGGTCAAAGAGTTGACGCTTGATTTATCTAAAGATGGTGGGTCCAAGCCAGAATTGTTTGTCAAGTTGCTGCTTGCTCCTATCTTTGTTCACTTTGGTGAACCACGAGTCAGTTATGATCAATCATCAATGCATGGTGGGTCTTTTCCCTCCAACGATAGATTATTAGCTGTGACTGAAAGGGTCTCTGCTCCTTTCAGTTGTGATGAATTTTCCCTCATTTGTGAGTTCGGCCATGATAGGTAATGCCCTCTTTCGACTGTTCCGTTTGTTTTAGTTATTTTATGTAATTGAATCAACTTCTTCGGTAATTGACAATTGATGGGACCTTTCTAGCTTTTTAAATTTGACTTCTCTGTAGTTTGTATATATGGTGTTTCTGTTCGTATGTATTTGCTGGCCAAATTTCGTTCCTTGATTCCAGCTTTCGAAACACACGTACATATTCTACAACCAATCATTAACAGCATGAATCTCATTAATATTTGATGTTCTAAAACATCTGCATTGTTACATTGTCGTTACATTGTCGAATGATCAGATGGAACATCTCTATATCTACGTGTTCTTTTTTCACCAAAACGCAACTTTAAATACTTAATTATATATGCACATCTGAACATTTATCCATCAGTTTTGGTATGTGCTATTACAGAATCTTTTCCTACTCATATATCTAATTCTGTAATGGAAGTAGTATGAATTTTATTTTCATTACCTTGATTAAAATTATTGGAGTAAATATAATACCCAAAAAAAAAAGAAGCTGCTTTTGTGCAAAGACCAGTAACGAGCTATAATGTATGTGTGTGTGTGTATATATCATATATATATTCCCTCAAATCATCAGCAGTCATTTAACGTTAAATATCAGCCTCTTAAATTTTAGCCTCAGGAATGCCTGAACAACCATTTTTTGCTATCAGCTTTTGTAATTTGCATCTTCTTGATGCTTTTCTTATGAAACACCTTAGTTCATTTTAAAAAAAAGATGAATGCTCCACTCTGTCCCATATGCTATGGTTATGAGCTTATGACAACAATGCTTGCATATTTATTAGTCCATATATTATTGTTTTTTGTTTTTGTTGTTATTGTTTTTTTTTTTTTTTAAAATTATTATCTTTTTCACATGCACTAGTCTTATAGCTAATAATGCATAAACAATTAGAATCTCCGTCATTAAAGTTTCCACAGCTCTAAAAGATCAAAAGGGAAATTTCCATTAAGCATCCTGATATGACTAAAATTTCCCTGAGAGGGGAAATGGTTTTCATTTATAACTGCCTTAATGTAGGCAAGATGAGTCTTATTTCTGATTATACTGTGAATGACCAACAAAAACATCTTAAGATCTTTTCCACCTTCATGTAAAATACATCATCTTTGGTCAGTCTTAAGATAGAATTTTGCCAAATTCTTTATTTGTAGAAAGAGCAGCTGTTGGATTCACGACGTACATTGGAGTACAGAGTACTGGGTTTCCAGATTGTTGATCATAATTCAACTACATTGAGATAAAAGAAGACCGTGTGAGTTAGGAAATAATTTTTTCGTTGATCATGTCAAAGCTTAGTTTCTAGAGGGAAATGACGACAGAACCTTAGAAGTGGCTCGACTTTACCGATGCTGAAAGTTCTTTGGGAAAAAATTAAGTTAGAGGCAAACTTTCATTGATGATCAGAAGAGATTTATAGCTACAAAGATGGATCTGATAGATTTATTTAGGAAAAGGAGACTATAAAAATCCCCTTTTTGGCAAACTAAAATTTAGTCTTGTCAATCAAGAAATTACTTGCAGGGAAATAAATAAAAAGTCCATAAATTCTTGGAGTTGGATAATGATAAATTTCTCATGTTAATTAAGAAGCATGATATGCCGATGTCAATTTTTGGGCTAGAGCTCTGAAGCATGAACAACAGTTCCAATTGAACATTGCTCATGAATGTGACTTAGTCATCCAGTTTGGTTCTTTTGGCGTAAGTTCTCCCACGCCAATGGAAGGTGCATTTATTATCTTTGCTGGATGAAGAGCAGGTTATGGTTATAACTACCATATCTTTTTTAAAGCTTTATTGGACAAAATTTTAAATTCATTGGAAATATACCTCAATTCTTAATTTATAGATGGGCCGGAAAGGCTTATCTGATAGGGCCTGTTTTGTACTATGCTTGTGCTTTGTACATCTGATATGTGCCTGTTGCAGATCCTTTCTCTTGTAAACTAGAATTGTAGCTTGCTTGCTTCTCCCAATAATGGAAAAACGAACTAGCTCTTTGCAACTGTGGACGTTCAAATAAAAGAACCTTTGCCATACGGATTGTAAACTGGGTTTCCTCAATTGTTAAATTATTTACCTTATAAAAAATAATGAAAGATTAGGAATGAGACCATTCGGGAGAAGCTAGAGGTGGCACCTGTGGCTGACAAGATGAGAGAAGCGAGACTGCGATGGTTTGGACACGTGCTGAGAAGAAGTATCGATGCTCTTGTTAGGAGGTGCGAGAGGTTGGATTTAGGAGCTACAAGGAGTAGTAGACATAGACCGAAGAAGTATTTACGGGAGGTGATCAGACAAGATATGGCGAAACTTGATCTCACCGAGGACATGACCTTAGATAGGAAGGAGTGGAGGTCGCGAATTAGAGTAGCAGGCTAATAGGTTAGTAGGGTTAGGTTGATGTCTGGCTGTGGGGTATGGTAGGGTAGTAGGTTTTTGTCGTGTCTTTATATCATGTGTTGTCATTATCTGTCTTATATGTGTTATTTTTATCGTATTTACATACTATCATGTTCTTTTCGTTATTAGTCGCTCTTTCCGTTTCCTTTTTCTTTTCATTCCCTTTTTGCCATATCTAGTTTATTCTGCTTATGAGTTTTTGAGACGAGTCCGGCCCCAGAGAGAGAGCGTGCCAAAGCCCGATGAATAGACAGTTCATTCTAGAAGTTTCATTCTCTCGTCTCGTCAGTCTTCAGTTTCGGTGCGCTCGTTTCGAATTGAGGGTTCCCAGGAAACAACCTCTCTACCTCTATGAGGTAGTGGTAAGGTCGCGTATAGTCTACCCTCCCCAGACCCCACTTGTGGGATTCCACTGGGTATGTTGTTGTTGTATAAAAAATAATGAAAGAAGCAGATTTTGAGATTTTATCTGATCTTGCCTGTGCATTGTTACTACTCCACTATATTCTGTTCCTTTTTTGTTTTAGGGAAGCAGGAGTGGTTGTTAGGAACGTGGAGATCGCCACCGGTGATGTCTCCATTAATTTGAATGAGGAGCTATTACTTAAAAGGAAAGGTGAAGATACCTTTTCTTCTGCAGATGTAGCTATGAAGGCAGTCAAGGAATCTGGTACTGCTGAAAAGCCAGTGAAGCCCCCAGCTAATTTGGCTATTATGAAATATGCATCAATGTTCCCTGAAAAGGTCAGTTGTTGTTCTATCCTCACCCTCTGCAGCAAACTTGACAATATTTTTTTTTGTTTATAGCTACATTATAATATTTTGTCCTTTATAGCTTTGTGCTTGTCAAAGTCACATTTGACATGTCTATTATGAAGTGTTCAGTTTTTATAGGGTATAGGTTTGAAATAATTGCATTGCAAACTTTTCTTTAGAATGATTAAGGAGAAAGAAGTTGGAAGCACAATGATATGAAAGGAAAGTCTTTAATTATAGAAATGGTTCCCTCTTTTTAGGTATATAACTAACGGAAGATGCCATAAAATAGTGCATGATGAAGTAGGGAAGAAGTAACCTTTGTAGCCGGCTCTGATACATAATGCATAGACTGTTATTTCCTTTTAATAAATTTAAGTTCCTCAAACCATCTTTAATTCCATGTCTTTGGGTTATATAATAGATTGATTTAAATAAGTTCTTGAGCTTATTACTTGTTTTGGAGGAAATAGGAATGAACTTCAACTTCTAATGATTTTCCAAAAAAGAGAGTTGTTAGAATAGAACTAGGATTGTATATAGTGTCCTATGTGGAAAAGAATTGTAATGTAGTGTCTATAAATAGATTTTGGTCTAGAAAAAGATTCTAGTCTAATAGCCTTAATGTTGATTGCGCTGGTCACTCTATTGTCTAAAACAGTCTCCTTGAGCTTGGTTTGGGAAGTTCCACACAATAATTTAGGAGCTTGGCATGATTCATAGTGAAGTTGATCACTCTGTGTTTCTTGACATTTTGCTCCAAATATATGTATGTTTTGGTGGTTTATATTGACGATATCATTATCAGCAGTAGTGATCAAGATGGTTCCTACCAGGCCCCGAATCCGGGTCATAATGGTGCCTATCGAAACCCCCGACTAGGCAAGTCAATCCCCTAAAATATTAAGGTGCCGTTTGGTAGGAGGTATTAGAAGAAATAATCTATGGTGTTATTTAATACTATGTTTGGTAGAAATTTATATGAGGTAGTGGTAAAGTCTGCGTATATTTTAACTTGGGTATGTTGTTATTGTTGGTAGAAATTTCGGGTCTATATATAGCTAATCCATGTATTAGTTAATACACCCTACATAGTATTAACTAATATCTTCCATTTGGTTGCATAATATAAAAAAATAATAAATTTACCATGTCAAATTTTAAAAATTTATTTATTTGTGGGTTCATATTTACATAATATACGGAAAATATTTTGCCTAGTCAATTTTATTTTTTTTGATAATTAATTTAGTTTAGTGATTTTGTTGATACAATTGAACGATTTTATTGATACAAAACTAAGTTGAATGACTATGTTAGATAAATTCTCAAAGTTGAGTGACCTTTTGAGATATAAACTCCATACTAAAATTACAACTTGCAAAGTTTATGTGTAAATATAGATGGTTTGTTCATTTTTATAATTGTTTACCATCTTTTCGATTTTAAAATTGGCGTTTTTTGAGTGATCAATTTATTAAGACCAAATTATTTATCCTCAAATAATTCAAGTGAGAAGATAGCAAACATGACGACAAAAATGTTCTTCTTCTAGCTAGTTAAAAGCCACAACAAAATAATCTACTTTGACTCTATTACACGGAATAAAAAATTTCATAATAAGTCAAGGATATAATTGGAAAGAAGATTTTTGTAGAGTTTTGAACCAAGCACAAAATTAGTTGGACAATAAACCAAACACTTGATATAAAATTAATTCGTGCATTACTAATCCCTGGATTATTCATCTTTGTACCAAATGACCCATCAGAGTTTTGCGGAAAATTAGGAATAAAAGCTAATGCTAAAATAGTAAATAGTAATATGCGGAGGTGGAAATATCATAATCAAGAAGTTGGCTCATGCATAGAGGTGAAATGCGATACAAAAATATGCCAAAAGCCTGAATATAACTGCAAGCCAAAATCGACACTGGAATAACCATAGAGAGGAAGTACAAAAGCTGATAAAATATATAGAAACCATCCAGTAATCTGACTATCCAAAATCCAAAATACAATCAGAAAGCAGCTGGAATTCGACAAGTCTCTGGATGTCGGAGCTCACCACTATCAGGATGCTAGGGGTGCTACGGATTACTAGGCACACGCTAATGGTGGCTCAAACTAGGATCTGCATCAAAATGATGCAGAAGTGCAACATGAGTACTGAAAACACGGGGTACTCAGAAGGCATCAAAGGCCGATTGAGCTCAGAAAGATAATATATAATATAAGCAGCACTAAGGAAACTAATTAAGAACAAACACAGGAATAACAAACAACAACAACAACATACCCAGTGGAATCCCACAAGTGGGGTCTGGGGAGGGTAGAATGTATGCAGACCTTACCACTACCTCAAAGGTAGAGAGGTTGTTTCCTAGGAACCCTCGTCTCAATAACCCATAAGCAGAAATAAACTAGATATGGAAAAAAATGGGAAGGAAAAGAAAAGGAAACAAAAAGGACTACTAACAACATAAAGCACATGATAGTGTGTAAATCAATCATGATATAACGATGACATCAACATGTATATGACAGATAAAAACAACACCTGATGGCTAATATAAAATACGACTACTCCTACTACCCTACCATACCACCTAACCCTACCGATCAATTAGCTTACTACTCTAATTCGTGACTTTCACTTCTTTCTATCTAAGGTAATGTCCTCGGTGAGATCAAATTTTTTCATAAATCATAATAATAGAGCCAAACACCATGAAATATAATGATACCACTTTTCCACACAACACGGAGGTATAAATGCAATTTGAATGATGAAAAATAGTACAACCCGAAAAGATAGTCACGCTTGGAATAGCCTCAATCTCATCAACAATAAAATTTGAACCCAAAGAGTGTCTACGGGCTGCCTGGAATAGCCTCAAGCTTATCCATTATAAGTAGAGTAACTTGGAAATATGTCTACAGGCCACCTGGAATTGCCTTGAGCTTATCAATTATAAGTAGAGTAACCCCGAAAATGTGTCTACGGGCTGCTTGGTGAATTATGCTTCGAGCTTATCTTTTATAAATACAATAAAGTTTATTATCAAACATGCCGAAATCACCTTTCTACCAAAATCTCTTAATTACCGATAGTTTCCATAAAATTTTCGAAGTTCCATTTTTCATAAAGTTTCTTATTCCAATATCATTTTAAACCAATTTCATCCAATTTACACATTCACGATGAAAGTTTCAATAGTATTGCAAATTTGCCAAAAAGAGAGGAATTTCATCAAGTTTAGCGATACACAACCAAAGGGATGCACAAATATAGCAATCAATCATCCGGCAACCCGTCACACATTGGCCTAAGTTTAAATCCATTAAAAGCCATTTCCAAGGATATTCTACAGCCCAATCATCAAGGATTCCCTAAACTAAAGCTTTCCGGTCAAAATTCCTTTAATTCCTTGTCAATCAATGGGAGTTACGATTGCTTCCTGGAATGTTAGGGGGCTCAATATGGATAATAAGCGCTATAACTAGCTCAACAATAAGTTCAATTGTTCCTATGTTACCTTGTATAAAAGAAAAGCTAAATTGTTGCATTACTTGCTCCTTCATTTGCTGGGATGGGAAGTATAATAGAAAGGCATAGAAAAGGAGGTGTGGGCTCTGAACTGATGGAAGATTGAGTCATTCTGACACAGAGCCATAGTGATTTTGTCTTTGCAAAATCCATAGCTGATTGGTTCTGTTTGTTTCCTTTGGTGTTTGACACAAGTTAAATCTTACAATTTTATAAGTAGCGGTGGGTGTCAAATGGTGGGTTGCATGAATTAGTTGCGGATCAAAATGGGTTACATCAACAGACATGTCATGACCCACGCATCCAGAATTTGTTTGGGTCTAAACGGGCTCTGTTCAGATGGGTTGAATTGCGGGCCACTATCCAACCAACACAAATTAAAATCAATAATATGCCGTTGATTAGATTGGGTTATCCACTTCAATATCTTTCTTGCTTTGTCTTCTTTTTGTTGTCAGGCTTATTTCTTGTTTGGTGACAGTCTTTGCCAACTGCAGTATGTCAAATGGATCACACGATGACTTGTTTTGGTTCAATATACCTTTTAGCTTATAGCAATACACTACTTTCCTGCTTCCATTTTTTTCAAGCCTTTCCTTTCTATTTCAACTATAATTAAGATATTAACCTTATAAAATAAGTTAAGCCATTAAAAGGTTTGGGTTCAAATTCTATCCACATATTGTATAAATTTGTAGATTTTTTTTATTCTCAAAGAATTCTATTTACTTATAAATGTCTTGCCCATCTAGTGGTTGGTATGTGTGTGTATGTATAATTAGTAATTGTATCAGAAGCAAGTAACCACACTTTTTTGGTGAATAGAATAAACAAAACAAAATTCATAAAAAGAACAGACAAAATAACATAACATTGATGAACATAATACATAAATTTTAATTCATTAAAAAAAAAAAGAATACATAAATTTGTCAATTACCTAGTGTACAAGTGCCAGAGTATGGTAAACAAACGAGAAGATGGTTTAGAGTATCAGCTCTATCAACGCCAGGCAAACCAAGTCCCAATTTCTCGTCAATGAAATGCAGGGTTGTGCCAATCCAATTTTGACCCAGCAGGGAAATGTTATCGACCCACAGTTATAATTTGATACCTCTATTTATAACTAATTCCTTATGTTTTTCTCGAGTTTTGTTTGCGCTTACTGCATAGCATGATGTTGCGAAGTTAGATATTTTTTTCGTAAGAATTTTAGGAAGTTATAATTTGATTGACATAATTATTGTGTTTGTTTGATAGCTTAGCTTTGTTTTACCCAAACTGGATATGAAGTTTGTGCACCGTGAAGTGGGTCTTATGGTTGAGAATAACATTATGGGAATCCAACTGAAAGGTACAAAATCTCGATCCTTTGAAGATGTTGGAGAAAGTACGCGAGTTGATGTTCAGATGGAGTTCAGTGAGATACATGTATGTTTGTAGCATCAGTTGTTTCCAACTTTCTATGCTAAAATTTCTATTTAGAGATGTTTCTCCTATTCTTATAAAATGAAAATGACTTTTTATACTGCAGCTACTGAAAGATGGTGACATATCAGTTGTGGAGATATTAAAACTTGACGTTGTCTCTTCTGTATATATTCCACTTCAGGTGTGTGATAATTTTACTTTGTCAAAATCATTTTCTATTCGATCTTGTGCTATTTTCTGGTAATCGCTGCACAGAACAAAATGCAAAGCGGTACAGTTGCTTCGTTCGATGTTTTAGGAGGCCAACTTGGACACACTCTTGTCCCCTGAACCAATGTTCTTGGATTTTTTATTCTGCAATAATAATAATTGGATAATTAATTCCCATCTCCATCCTTACCCTTCAAATTTGTTGGATGATACCTAGGATTGGGGTCTTGGCCATTGTTTGTGCCTTATCCTACACTTAGCATTATTTGAGAATCACCCATCCCTCCTCCCCTTGCGCTCAAAACTTATTAAACGATACCTGGGGTCGCGGTCTGGTTAATGTAGATGCCTTTTCTTGTCTATATTATTTGCTAAATGTCTTAAATTACATGTAAGGATTAGTGTCTATCAGTAGTTTTCTCGAGCGAACATCCAATCATATGGTTGCTGTATATGCTTTTTCTTGTCTTTATTACTTTTTCAATGCCTAATACCTATGTATGACTCTGGCATCCATGCCTTTTTAGTGCATTTACTTCATTTCCTTTATCTGGTTTAGCTTATCTATCTCACAAATGGATTAGGGATTAGAGTAAGTTTTTGTAAACTCCCTCAGCTCAAACTGTACAGTTTAGAAGATGAATAAAATTGCCAGTTACAACGGAAAAAATAAAAAAATAAAGAACTTACATATAAGGTGTCCATCAGTGGTTTTTTCGACCGACATGCATATACATATTTACTTCATGGGTGCACCCGACGGAAATAAAGGATAAGATGCTATTTCTCAAAAACAAAGGAGATTCTACTCTTTCAGAATCTCTCCCATTTCTCTCTCCATACAACCTACAGAAGTTTTGGTGGAACAGCATCTCACACCCTGGGTCTCCTTTTGTGTCTTACAATGCTTTAGCTGAAGAATCTCATGAGCTGCCCCAAGATTTCTCTAGAGAACAACTTTGGCTCCAGAGACCTTTCTCTGAAGCTGAGGTGACTCCAATTATCTGTCAAAGTCAATGTGCAACTGATAAAAGCTTCAGGCCCTGATAGATTCATAATGTTTTTTTTTAAAAGATCTTGTTGGGTAACCGTCAAAGATGATTTGATGCTGACCATCCAAAATTTCCATCAAAATGAGTTTTTAAAATAGATCTTTCAGTGTCACTTTTATAGCTCTTATTCCAAAGAAACATGGGTAGAAGAGTTAAAAGACTTTAGGCCTATAAGCATTTATTGGTGGAGTCTACAAGATCATCTCCAAACTTATCATGGAGAGTTTGAAGAATGTTATGGAAACTTCACTGTTGAACATCAAATGACTTTCATTAAGGGGTGGACAGATCATGGATGCAACACTCTTAGAATTGGTGAACTCTAGAGCTAAACAAGAAAGACTTTGGATCCTTTGCAAACTTGACATCGAAAGGCTTTTGATCATGTAAATTGGGCTTTCCTTTTGAAGATTCTCAAATATATGGGATTTGGAGATAAATGTATTAACGGGATACACTTCTGCATATGAAGTGTGAAAATATTTCCATTCTGATAAATGGAAGTCTGGAAGTTTTCTTTCCTTTACATAGAGGCCTGAGATAGGGCGACTTTGTCACTATTCCTTTTTGTCCTTGCTATGAAGGGCCTGAATCGTATGACCAGAGTTGCTAACACAAAGAGATGGATCAAAGGTTTTGCTATCACTTGCAATACAAATATCAGCATCAGTTCACACGCCCGCTATATGCTGATGACTCTTTAGTCATCTGTGATGCCGAGGTGGAGCAGATGAGACATCTAAGAGCCATCCTCACTCTTTTTGAAGCTCTCTCAAGTCTTCATGTCAACTGGAGTAAGAGCTTCACCTACCTTGTCAACTAAGTCATTTATCTGCATATTCTAGTTGGAATTTTGGGTTCCCAACAAGGCCTTTTGCCCGCTAAATACCTGGGTATGCCTCTTTGTGCCAAAAGCAAATAATGTGATATCTGGAATGAGGTGATGGAAAGATATGATAAGAAGTTGGCTAGATGGAAAACATAATACTTATCCTTGGGTGAGAGACTGACCCTTATTCACTCAGTCTTGGATTGCCCTCTCTCTTACACGATGTCCTTATTCCCTATCCCCTTAAATGTGGAAGACGTGTTTTTTTTTTTTTTGGGATCAAGTAAAAGAATTCATTGATTCTAACAAGACCAGCTTGGCCGCATGCAAGTATACAAAGAAAGGAGAAATCTACAAAATATGATTCTCTCCTAAAGACACCAATCCTCTATACAACCAGGAACTACATGGGTGCACCAAAAGAAAACAATGGATTGGAGACTACTACTCAATTGAGCAAAACTCATCTCCACCCCTTCAAAATCTCTCGTATTTCGCCCTTTTCAAATACCCACATTAAAGCAAGAGTGGTAACATTCCAAGCTTTGTGCCTTCTTCTTGCTCCATTCTTCCAGCTAAATATCAACTCCTTCACTGATCTTGGCATTTCCCTAGAGATGCCGAACCATCTAAAGATATCCCACCATAACCTCATGGATATTATGCAATTAGTAAAATATGATCCACGTGCTTACCTGCCTCCTATGGAAGAGACTTCCTATGGAATGGCAACAAAGAGAAGAAAGGTTTTAACCTGGTCAAATGCGACGACCTAACTCTCAGTAAAAAACAGGCTGATTTGGAAAAGAATCTCAAGTTTCAGAATTAAAGTCTGCTTCAGAAATGGCTTTGGAGATTTAGTTCTGAAGCTATAGCCCTATGAAGAAGATTTATTGCCAGGAATATAATAAGTTGAACCACTGGGCTACCAAGGAAACCAACAACCCATATGGTTACAGCGATTGGAGAACTATCTGAAATCTCTAGCCAAATTTTAAGAATCACACCAACATAGTGGTGGGCGATGGTGCAAAAGACCTCCTTTTGGGAAGATCATTGGAATGGACAGAGCAAACTGACACACTTTTTCTCTGATCTTTACTGTGTTAGTTCCCCAAAAGAGGCAACTGTCTACCTAGTCTTTTCCCAACAAGTCTGAACTTTAATTTTCAGGAGAGCACTCAATGATTGGAAAATCAACAGTTTCATCTCTACTTCAGATTGTTGACATCTCCACTGAGACTCAGAATCTTCAGACAAGCGTAAATGGACTTTACGCAACAAGGGCATTTGCACTGTCAAAAGCATACTGGAATCTCAATTACAGAACCTCTCTCACAGCTCTTTGGCCCTGGAAACTCATTTGGAAAAATAAAATTTCCCTGAAGGTTTCCTGTTTTGCTTGGTTGGTAGTTAGTTATGAGCATGCTTAACACAAGAAAACTTACAAAGAAGAGATCTTCAGCTTTGCTCAAGATGCCTTCTCTGTGGTAATGATGGATAGACTATTGACCATCTTTTCATCCACTGCAAGACAACCACAAATCTGCAAAACATGTTATTTTGTGTTCTAGGGGTGAATTGGGTTGTGCCAAAAAATACTTTGGATCTTCATAATAGCTGGAAGAGGATTGGCAGAAGAATGGGAGATGAAGACTTGTGGGAAGCCATTCCAGCTTGCATTTAGTGGGCAATCTTGAAGAAAAGAAACTCTAGACAGTTCGAAGATCAAGATGAACCGTTGTCTTTCCTATTTTTGGTGTAAACAAACTTTTTCAGGGGATGTAGGCGATCTGTTAGAACTAATAGGAAGAATATTGAATTCTCAGATTGTTCATAATCTTGTTGATAGTTTCCCCCCTTCTTTTGCTCTCTACGAAACTATAACTACCCCCATACAAGTTATGCCTATTAAAAAATGATTTAACAGACAACACACAGTTTTTCATTTCTTCCTTCATTCATCATGCCTGTCTGGCTTGTAAATTAATTCGTCAGGCTTTTTGTTGATTAAACTGAAAATTTTATTTAACCAAGTATAACAATTTACGCAACTCATTGGACTCTAGAGATTAATCCCACAAAAAAAACCAAAGAATTTGTTTATATTTTCAGTATCATTTAGCCATCCTCTAGCATGAAAGATTGTTCATACCGACCAGCTAACTTGTTTAGCGGAGCTAATATCAGATAAGCCTCTTCCTTTTATATAAAAGTGATGGATCAATTTCATGGTAGTGTCTCTTTTTTCTTAGCCACAGCCCATACAAGCTTACAAATTGCAGCTTAGTCCCACTAGGAAAAAGTTCAGTAGATTGTGTCACCAGTAGACTTAGGTTGAGAGAGAGTAACCATTGATCTACTTGAGTACTTGTTACTATGAGTCCACAGGAAGTTTTGACAAATGCTGGTAATCAAGGACAATATTTTCTTAGTCAATAAGAAGGCTTGGGCCTAATACATCTGAATTTTTATTAAAAAATACACTTTTGATCAAGGGTTTTTAGACAAATAACCGATTAAAAAAATACACTTTTGATCAAGGGTTTTTAGACAAATAACCGACCAGATTTCCTCGTTGCCTTTCCTCGCCAATTGACATAGTTTATACTCTGGTTTGTACCCGATTATATGCATAAGATACATGGATTATACATATATCATACATCAGCCGGCTATGTTTAGTTTTAGTGGTTTGGTGTGTGCTATTTAGCTTAATTCTTCTTTGATCATTTGGAGTGTACCAACATAAGATAGAAAGTTTGATATCCAGCATTTTACACTAATGATAATTTTATCTTCAATCCAGTCAAGATTTATTAACAAACAACACATCATTATTCCTTGCCTTCCTCCAATCATCACGCGTGTGTTGTTTGTGAATTAATTCAGTCAATCTTTATAACAGACGACACACTGTTATACTTTGCCTTCCTCCATTCGTCATGCCTGCCTTTTTGTGAATTAATTCAGTCAGGCTTCAGAATTCTGCGACCTCCCACTGTTGAAAGTTCCTCCTAAACCTCGAGCCCCAGAGGGCTCCAACACGTTTTAGTCTTTTATCTACTTACACGTGACTAAATCTATTAGGTTTGTTGACTGCTAATTGAACGGGTATTTTTCATAGCATGTTGTCGTTTGATGCTGTATCATCTATGATGCTTTTCCGATGGCGTTAATTTTTTTATTTCAAGTCTTATGTTGCTTTTTCCTTTATCTATTTAATTGTTTAGGATGCTTTACTTTACAGCCTGCTTCACCCATCAGATCAGAAGTTGATGTCAAGCTTGGAGGTACTCAGTGCAACGTGGTGATGACTAGATTACATCCGTGGATGCGCCTTCATACTTTGAGAAAAAAGAAAACAGTTGTTCGAGGAGAAAGTACTAAATCTGAAAGATCTCACTCATCTGATTATAAAGCATTCATGTGGACCTCCACTATTTCAGCCCCTGAAATGACTGTAGTGCTCTATGATTTGAATGGCTCACCTATCTATCATGTACGTCCCTTTTACATTGTATCCACATCTTTTACCCTTCTTAATTGCTTGTTTATTGGTTCCCGACTATTTCTCTTCTTTTTCAAAAATCATCTGTATCTTTGTCTTCTCAACTCTTTCCAACAACTTATGTCTTCTCAACTTACAAGGAGCTGGTGAACTTTGCTCGAGATGATTATTCTTGGGTATTTTCTATGCAATTGAGGGCATGATGCTCTTAAATTTCATTCTTCCCTTTTGACAATGAATTTCTGTTTCCCTGCGAACTTCTAAAAGTTAGACATCAAAATAAGCACAGATAGTTAACTGTTCAGCTTGTGTCTGTAATTCTTCAGCCTTTTGTTTTTAATAGTTGTGTCATATTCTTTTTACATCGCAGGGTTGTTCACAGTCATCACATGTCTTTGCCAATAATATATCAAGTACAGGCACAGTGGTGCACATGGAAGTTGGTGAATTTAATCTGAACATGTCAGATGAATATCGTGAATGCTTAAAGGAAAGTCTATTTGGGGTTGAAACAAACATGGGTTCACTTATTTATATAGCAAAAATCAGTGTTGACTGGGGCAAGAAAGATATGGATTCACCTGAAGATGGTCTCAAGTATAAAACAGTTCTCTCTGTTGATGTTACTGGGATGGGTGTTCACTTAACCTTCAGGCGCATTGGGTCTCTGATGTCTTCAGCTTTGTCTTTCAAGCGCTTATTGAAGAGTCTTTCTGGTTCCGGTAGGAAACCACACAACCGGGTGACAAAATCGTCCAAGCCATCAGGCAAGGGGATTCAACTTATCAAATTCAATCTAGAAAAATGCTCTCTAAATGTTTGTGGAGAAGTGGGTTTGGAAAATTCTGTTGTTCCTGATCCCAAACGTGCAAATTATGGATCTCAGGGAGGTCGAATTGTAGTTAGTATTTCAGCTGATGGTACGCCCCGCACTGCAACTATAACACCAACTCCAGGTGAACTTAAGAAACTCAAGTATTCTCTGTCCCTTGATATTTTCCACCTAAATCTATCCATGAACAAGGAAAAACAATCTACACAAGTGGAGCTTGAAAGAGCAAGATCAATCTATCAAGAACATTTGGAAGACAGTAACTTTCCTGGAGCAAGAGTTACATTGCTTGACATGCAGAATGCAAAGTTTGTGAGACGATCTGGTGGTCTTAAAGAGATTGCAGTGTGCTCACTCTTTAGTGCCACTGATATATCAGTCAGATGGGAGCCTGATGTGCATATAGCTTTGTTTGAACTTGGGCTACACTTAAAATTACTCCTGCTTGATCTGAAGCTTCAGGAACTTGCTAAAGGTGACCTAAAAGTAAATGGACAGGGAAATGAGACTTCGATGGAGTCAGTACCACTGGAAAAACGCAAGAAAAGGGAATCCATCTTTGCTATCGATGTCGAAATGCTGAACATATCTGCAGAAGTTGGAGATGGTGTAGAGATGACTGTCCAGGTGCAGTCAATCTTTTCTGAAAATGCTCGGATCGGTGTGCTTCTTGAAGGGTTAATGCTCAAATTTAATAATGCAAGAATATTTAGAAGTAGCAGAATGCAAGTCTCTCGCATTCCAAATGCTTCTAGAAGTGCACCAACTTCAAACCACGAGATAGGCACAACATGGGATTGGGTTATTCAAGCCCTTGATGTCCACATATGCATGCCATACAGGTTGGAATTGCGGGCCATCGATGATTCTGTTGAGGAAATGCTTCGAGCTTTAAAGCTTGTTACTGCTGCAAAAACTAAACTTTTGTTTCCCAATAAGGAAGAGAAATCAAAAGCTAAAGAGACTAGTTCCTCAAAAATTGGACGAGTTAGATTTTGCATAAGGAAACTCACTGCTGATATTGAAGAACAACCTATACAGGGATGGCTTGACGAACATTATCAGCTGTTGAAGAAGGAGGCTTGTGAAGTAGCTGTCAGATTAAACTTTATTGATGAGCTCATTTCAAAAGGTAGCAAATCTCGTGGTATTGCAGAAAGAAAGGATTCTCTTGAAGATGGTAAAGTCCGTTTCAATGGAGAAGAGATTGATTTGGAGGACACTTCAGCCGTTCAGAAACTGCAAGAGGAGATCTATAAGCAGTCATTCAGGTCGTATTACCAGGCATGCCAAAAGCTTGTGCAGTCACAAGGATCAGGGGCTTGTAGTGAAGGGTTTCAAGGGGGTTTCAAGCCTAGCACTGCCAGGAGTTCTCTCTTTTCAGTTTCTGCTACAGAGTTGGATGTAAGTTTGACAAGAATTGAAGGAGGTGATTCTGGGATGATAGAGATTCTGCAAAAGCTTGATCCAGTATGTCGTGCACATAACATCCCATTTTCACGGTTATATGGTTGTAATATCAATTTGCATACGGGTTCCCTTGTTGTTGGGATAAGAAATTACACCTATCCACTTCTTGCTGCAACTTCGGGAAGATGTGAAGGACGTGTAATACTGGCTCAGCAGGTTTGATCATTGTTCTTTTTCTTTTTTTTCATCTTCGAACTGTTAAACAAATGTTTTAATGAAAATATGTTCACACGAACTATTTGCATTTTTGTGTAACCTATACAAATCATTTCTCTTTTTTTTCCATATCTATTATCTTCTGCTTATGGGGCTTGATTTTTTAGATGAGGGTTTTCTCTAAAGAGCCTCTCTATCTCTATGAGGTAGTGGTAAGGTCTACGTACATTTTACCCTCTCCAGAACCCGCTTGTTGGATTCCACTGGGTATGTTGTTGTTTTGTCTATACAAATTATTTCTCTCTGAAGGATGCGAGAACCTAATTGGGGCTTATCAAAAAAAAAAAAAAGGCAAGACATCCAATATGTTCAAATAAAACTATTGAATCTTTTACCATTGCGGTATTGCTCCTTATTAAAAATCAAAATCTATTACCATTGCTAAAAACTGTTCTGTTTTAGTTTAACGTAATCAATGTGGTAAGCCTCCACTTGAGAGAGCATTGCCAGTTTGAATATCTACGTTTAACTTTGCTCCTTTGTATTGTGGTATTGTGTTAAAGCGCCAGATATATTATATTCCTCATTCTATTGTATTTGCCTCTTGAGAGTCAATTTTAGTTTGTTTTAAATGCCTTGAATTTCAATAATAGATTTGTTGACATAAACTTAACCTTTTTGTCAATATCGGGTGCAGGCAACTTGTTTTCAGCCCCAAATCCACCAAAATGTATACATTGGGAGATGGAGGAAGGTCCGCTTGCTCCGTTCTGCTAGTGGGACAACTCCACCAATGAAAACGTACTCTGATTTACCGTTACATTTTCAGAAAGCGGAAATTTCCTATGGAGTGGGTTTTGAACCAGCTCTTGCTGATATTAGCTATGCTTTCACAGTGGCGCTGCGTAGGGCCAATTTGAGCATCAGAAATCCAAGTCCGGATCCTCCGCAACCTAAAAAGGAAAAGAGCTTGCCATGGTGGGATGAAATGAGAAACTACATTCATGGAAACACCTCCTTATATTTTTCTGAGTCCCAATGGAATATTCTTGCCAGTACTGATCCGTATGAAAAGTCTGACAAGCTTCAGATAAGATCTGGGTATATGGAACTCCAGCAGTCAGATGGTCGTGTTTATTGTTTTGCAAAGGACTTCAAGATTCTACTGAGCAGCTTGGAGAGCTTGTTGAAGAACTCCAATTTAAAGTGTCCATCTGGTTTTTCCTCTACTTTCATAGAGGCCCCGGCCTTTAGTCTTGAAGTGATTATGGAGTGGGAATGTGATTCTGGAAACCCTCTAAACCATTATCTATTTGCACTTCCCAGTGAAGGAGTGCCCCGTGAAAAAGTCTATGATCCGTTTAGATCAACCTCTCTGTCACTGAGGTGGAATCTGTTGCTTAGGCCATCGATTCCTATGCATGATAATTTATCAAACTTATGTTCTGTGGGTGATCAGGGTGTCTTGGATGCAGCTGGCTGTGATGCAATGAAGGCTCATAGCTTGTCAGTTTTCCCAACATTGAAACTCGGTCCTCATGATTTGGCATGGGTACTGAAATTCTGGAGCTTAAATTATTATCCACCTCACAAATTGCGGTCTTTTTCTAGGTGGCCACGTTTTGGTATTCCAAGAGTTCCTAGATCTGGCAATCTGTCATTAGATAAGGTGATGACAGAATTTATGTTCAGAGTTGATGCAACCCCAGCATGCATAAAGCATATGCCTTTAGATGATGATGACCCAGCTAAAGGGCTGACATTTTCTATGAATAAGTTGAAATATGAACTTTATTATGGCAGGGGGAAGCAAAAATACACATTTGAGAGTAAACGAGACACCCTTGATCTTGTATACCAGGGTCTTGACCTCCACATGCCTAAGGCATTTATAAATAGAGATGATAATAGCAGTGTTGCAAAAGTAGTTAAAATGACTAGGAAAACATCACAATCTGCATCAACAGAAAGGTCATCTAATGACAGCAGCACGGAGAGACAGCGTGATGATGGTTTTCTTTTATCATCTGATTACTTTACAATCAGAAGGCAAGCCCCAAAAGCTGACCCAGATAGGTTGTTAGCATGGCAAGAAGCTGGTAGGAGAAATCTCGAGATGACATATGTGAGATCCGAGTTTGAAAATGGGAGTGAAAGTGATGACCATACAAGATCTGACCCAAGTGATGATGATGGATATAATGTCGTAATCGCTGATAATTGTCAGCGTATCTTTGTCTATGGTCTTAAGCTTCTGTGGACACTTGAGAATAGGGATGCAGTTTGGTCTTGGGTAGGTGGAATATCTAAAGCTTTTGAATCTCCAAAACCATCTCCTTCTAGGCAATATGCCCAAAGAAAGTTGCTGGAGGATAGTGAGGTAATTGATAGAACTGAATTACCTCAAGATGATAACCAGAAGTCTCCAGTTAGTCATGGTGCAAGTTCCTCTTCTCCACATCATGTCAGGCCATCAAAAGCACAAGTTGAATCACCTCCATCAAGTGAAGTTAAAGTAGAAACTCTTCCATCGAGTTCCTTTGGTAAGCTCTAGTTGGACCTTAACTCTGTATCTTGACTTACAGCATTACATGTGTGTATTCTTCTTTGAGAATTCATGAAACTTAACACAGTTCTAAGCCGGTTGCACTCTCTTGTATAGTTGTTAGTTATTATACATTACAACCTCAAGTCCAAATTAAGTGTTGCTTTTAGCTTGGACATACCCCTTAAGATATCTACTCACTCCTAGAAAGAAGTGTCTTCACCAACTTTACCTATTTAATATAGTTTCATGGTTAACATAAACCCTACTTATCTAAATAGGGGTAAATTTGGAAGAAAGCAATTAATACCTTCTTGATTATGTGAAACACCACTTTTTTGAACCTAAAATGAAAAGGCAAAAAAACCAATTAATATGGACCGGAGGGAGTAGTAGTTTTAATTTCCGATATAATTTTTACTGCCCAGGCTGTGGAAACCTAAGTTGCGCGGACTCTTCACTTTCAATGCCGCACCCGTGTCGGACTCTCCAAAAATACACTATTTTTGGCGTATCCGACACGCACCCGCTAACACTTTTGAAGAGTCTGAGCAACATAGGTGGAAACCAATATTTGCTAGTTTAAATGTTTGACACATCCAATCTACCTTCTGGATTAGCCTCTTTTGACAATTAATTAATTGTTGCAGCTAGATATGGCTGCATTTGCACAATAGAAATGTTTGTATGATATTTGAGATATGGGTCATAATCTTGTTGTCCTTCTCACTGCAAGATGTTAATTGTTTCGAATTATCCTTTTTTCCTTTTATCTATTACCAGCGAAGCTTGCTGACATTGAAGACAATGAGGGGGAGGGCACTCGCCATTTCATGGTCAATGTCATTGAACCACAATTCAATCTTCACTCAGAAGATGCAAATGTAAGTTAACATTTCAAAGCTGTATTAACTAATTGAATTGGTTATGAGTCATAGCTCCCTAGTTTACTGTGTCCTTAATCACTGTCATGTCATCAGCTGTTGTTGTTTTTCCTTTTTGATTGGAATTCTCTGATCCTTTTGCTTGCTTATGGTATTCTTTTCTCTTTTGAAGGAAGATCTGCATTGAGGTGTTTAACCATTCATGAGAATGGGTAAAAGTCATAAGTTATTTGAAGGACCAAAATGAGCCTTACTCCCGTAGATGAGTGATAATTTTAGCCGAAAACTCTGCTTATAAGCACCTTTTAAATTTACCCAAACACTTAAAAAGTGCTTAAAATAAGTCAATCCAAACAGGCTGCAAGTGTCTCTAATATGCCCAATTGGAAGTGGTTGCCAAAATCATGACTCTAAATACAAAAGAAAGGGAAAACCAAATATAACTCTATTGCATTTTATTGCAATGCTTTAATTTTTCATTGATGCTAATGGTATTTGCATCTTATTGTTTTAACAGGGTAGATTTCTGTTGGCGGCTGTGAGTGGCCGTGTTTTGGCTCGCTCGTTCCATTCAGTTCTATCCATTGGCTATGAAGTGATTAAACAAGCTCTAGGTGGAGGAAATGTTCAAATTCGTGAATCTCCACCTGAAATGACATGGAATCGCATGGAGTACTCTGTGATGTTAGAACATGTACAGGCACATGTTGCCCCAACTGACGTAGATCCAGGGGCTGGACTGCAGTGGCTTCCTAAAATTCGAAGAAGCTCACCTAAAGTGAAACGCACTGGAGCTTTACTGGAGAGAGTTTTTATGCCTTGTGATATGTATTTCCGCTATACTAGGCATAAAGGTGGAACAGCCGACTTGAAGGTATTCCCTGTTTCTAAAGTTTTTCATGACCTAATCATGTTGGCTTATGTTGTGAGAACCTTATTCGACTTATCAGACCAATTCTTTGTTACATCACATTTTTCAGTCCTTGATTTTTCGTCTCTTGATTCTCAACCATGATTATGTGATACTATTGTCACAGGTGAAACCTTTGAAGGAGCTTTCATTCAATTCTCATAATATAACAGCAACAATGACATCTCGCCAGTTCCAAGTTATGCTAGACGTCTTGACCAATCTTCTATTTGCCCGGCTTCCGAAGTAAGGACTGCTATTAAGATCTTTAATCATTACCATGACTAAACTTATTATTGTATTTAACGTGCTTTTGGATAACTGTAATCTAATCGCCATTTGTTCCTCAGAAGCCTTTATTATTGTACTTGGTTGTGATGAGTTGCATCTCCATATTTTTATCTTAAATCTATGACAGAATTAATTTGAAATTCCTGAATCAGGCCTCGAAAAGTTAGTCTGTCGTATTCGGCAGGTGATGATGAAGATGTTGAAGAGGAGGCTGACGAAGTTGTGCCTGATGGTGTTGAAGAGGTAGAACTGGCAAGAGTGAACCTTGAACAGAAAGAAAGAGTGCAGAAGTTGATCCAAGATGATATTAGGAAGTTATCTCTTTATAATGATGAATCAGCCGACAGGAACTTGGTAAAGGAAGATGATCTTTGGATTATTACTTGTGGCAGGTCCATGTTGGTAAGACAAGAACTTTCTGAAGCACTTTAAGATTGTTTAGATATGAAGTATGATGTAATTTCTTTTTCTGTTCCAGAAGTTGATTCGGAAATGGTTTCTTAAGTCTTATCCTATGATATGCACTCTTTAAATAGTTGTTTCCACGAGGTACTGTTTCCTTTTGTTTTGGAGAGTGCCCTTACCAGTGTAATTTATAAAGAGAATAATTACTATAAGATGGTAAAGAATTTTGACAGTTCTACTGTCATTTTCGGTGAAGTAGAAGTCTTGGTGGCACAAAGGTAAAAGATATTCTTCATAATGGTTCAAGGGTTATTTTTACTCACTTGAACCTAGCCTTTTTCAGCTAAATAAAATTGGTATGTGTGGCAAATATGCAATCCATTTTGGCGAGCATACCTGATTCTTATAGTTTGAATGTGGTAACTTGTGTCCATTGGTAGTGAATCCTGTGAAGTTAACATATTTCTCGGAGTTCTGATATAAATATATATTCATTACAGTAATAGGAATAGAGGTTCATTAAGTTGATGGGCATTAAAAAAACAACTTTCTGCAGGTGCAAAGACTGAAGAAAGAGCTGGTAATAGCTCAAAAATCTAGAAAAGCGGCGTCTGCTTCTCTCAGGATGGCTCTACATAAAGCTGCACAACTCCGATTGATGGAGAAAGAAAAGAACAAAAGTCCTTCTTGTGCTATGCGCATCTCTTTGCAAATTAATAAAGTGGTTTGGAGCATGCTCGTGGATGGTAGATCATTTGCTGAAGCTGAGATAAATGACATGGTGAGTCTCTACATTGGCTTTCAGTGCTATTAGTTTTAACCTTGCTTGGATAAATTCCTGTAGAGAGTTCTTGATCAGGGTAACACCAGTTGAAGGATAATGATTATCAGTTGGATCATATATCAAACTAACTGGCTGCGATACTCCTGTCATTCTCCCAGGAAACAAATAACACATACATGTATTGCTGGCTTATAGGTCTGGCAATGTTTAGAGTTTAAGCTTTTTGTTAACCTGTCTCATTATTGTTTCTTATAACCCCTATTTCCTCCCAAAAAAAGAAGAGATGAAAAGAAAAAACAAGACACTCAAAGGTCTACACAATTTCACTTAAGTAAACTACAGCTAATTTTCATTTATTTAGAGGGGTTAAAAGTTGAAAACAATAATGTAATATTCCCCAAATTAGAGAACTTTTATTGAACAGTTTCACCCTCTGAAATAGATCAGCTGTAAATCCATGAATTTTGTATCTCAGTAATTCAGTGTCATCATTTAAAGCTTTTTATTTAGGGTCAGACTTAGGGTTTATCAGATATTGTGTTGCTGGTTTGTAGTCACTGTAGATGGAAATAGATTCCAATACCACAGTGTGCAACTTTATTCTATACTTCTATCTAGACAATTACATGATAAAAACTGAAGTGGTGTTAGTGAAATTCAATTTAGGACCCTGACACTTGAACTTTAAATTCCTGTGTCCTTTGTGCAACCACCGAGGTGTCTAAAGAGTTATCTTGCAACCAGAAACTGTTTCATTGTTAATGAACTGTAAAGTATCATGCAAAGGTGTTTAATAAGTTATCTTGTGACCAGAAAAAAACTGTTTTATTGTTTTAGAATGGAAATGTTCCTACACTCTTTTTTGCAGACGTTAATTTATCACCTTTAAAATTGGTATTGCTTGAATCAGAAGGAAAGGAATATAATTTACTGTTTCTTTATGCAGATTTATGATTTTGACCGTGACTACAAAGATGTTGGGGTTGCTAAATTCACGACGAAGTACTTTGTTGTGAGGAACTGCTTACCAAATGCCAAATCTGATATGCTTCTATCAGCATGGAATGCTCCCGCCGAATGGGGAAAGTATGCAGCAATTTCAGTTTATGTCCTGCTCTGTGTGTTGCATATCTACACTGTATAGTGTTTACGCTTCCATTTACAATGGATTAGTGCCATGGTGGAGTGACAAAGGGAAGACTATATTAAAATTCGCTTCAGCTTATGATTTAGTGGTCGGTAACACATATTTTGAGAAGAGGTATCTCGCCGAATTACTTGTAACAATAAGAGTAACCATAGGCAAATAAATTTTATCCTTACAAGAAGAAGAGATAGCAGTACATGCAGGACTATAAGTTTATCTCGGGAGAAGTGATGACCACCCAACATTGGTTAGTAGTCTTAGATGTAAACTTAAGAGTAGAATGAGAAAGGTGACAACTTGCAAATGACCATGAATTAGTGGTGTGCATTAAGGGGTGCGAACCAGTTGGTGTTTCAAGAAGAAACTATGGGAGAAGGGAGCTTGGGACTTACCCTCTGTTTGAATGGTGGTTTGCCATGGTTTCATAATGTACGGTACCGTATAGTATGGTAATGGTACTGTAGTATACCATACAATGTTTGGATAGACTGTATGGTTTGCAGTACCGTACAATGTTTAGATCGATTGTATGGTTACATGTCATACAATGTTTCGATAGACTGTATGGTTATGGTACCATATAATGTTTGGGTACACGATATGGTTTGCTATTGTTTAATGATAATTTTGTTGTTTGTTTGATTGTACAATTTTGTATCGTAACTGACAGATTTACGAAAATGCCCTTAATTATTATAAATATAATTTATCAATTTTTTAACTTTTTTTTTTTAAAACGTAATAATTGAAAAACTTGTACTATATATTCACGTATATCAGTTAGGAAAACAAAATAGCTAAAACTCTTTAAAAAACCCTCAAAAAATAGGCTGAAACTTAAGAGGGAAGACCTAAGGCAGAAGAGAAGCTTCAAAAGTTAATGTGAAGGAGAATGACTAATAGGACTGCGAAAGAAGTAGATATATTAGGGTAAAGTTTAATCATATTTAAAATTGGGGGTATAATTGAAAAAAAAATAAGTAAACAATGGGATACCACCAAATTGGTGGTTTCAAAGAGTGGGGGATTTTCATGGTTACAAAATCATGAAACCAAACCGTACCATACCATTTAATTAAAGAAACAATCAAAACAAATGTGGTTCTCTTACTAACCATACCATAACATACCACACAAAATCACCATCCAAAGAAGCTGTTAGAGGGAGTAGACGCAAACATCACGTGGAAGGAAATGTTAGGTTGCATTAAAAATGTAGCAACTGGTGTGTTAGCTGTGTTTAAAAGTCTAGGACCTTGACCACAGGAATCCTGATGGTGGAATGAGGAGGTACATGAGCTTCTAAAGCTAAAGTCGAGTGTTATAGGAAGTTCTGAAAAGCAAATGACAAAGAATCTTTTGAAGAATGCAATAGAGTTAAGAGGAAAGCTAAGAAGGTAATAATAAAGCTTGGGGAAGCTCTAGATGGCTTGTATCAAAGGCTAGGGACGTGAAGAAGAGAAAGAAATGTGTAAGTAGCACGATGAGAAGAAGGGTAAGGGATTAAACCATGTGAAATGTATCAAGGATTAGTTGAAATGAGTGTTAACAGGAGATAATGAGATTAAAGAGAGATGGAGAGACTACTTTGATCAATTGTTGAACTCGAACCAAGAGAAAAACAGTGAAGTTCTCAATTCTGATCAACATCCACTTTCCCCTTTTCTATTCATCCTGGCTATGGAAGGGCTATCTCAGTTGCTAACTAAGGCTAAAGAACTTCAGTGGATTCAAGGTTTTCAACTAGATAGCAACGCATTCAGCACTATCAATGTCTCTCACCTACTTTATGCGGATGACACCCTCATTTTTTGTGGAGCTGACAGGCTACAGGTCTCCAATCTTAACACCACCCTTATAATTTTTGAAGTTACCTTTGGACTTCATATTAACATGCTCAAGAGTGTCATATATCCGGTTAATTAGGTGACCAATCTAAAGGAGCTTGCTGGTATACTTAGTTGCAAAACTGGGTCCTCATCCCCCACCTATCTATATAGGTTTTCCCTTCGGGGCAAGTTTCAAATCTTCTAGAATTTGGAATGGAGTTAAAATAGAAAAGAGACTGGCTACATGGCAAATCCAATATCTCTGCGCGGGAGGTAGGCTCACTCTCATCAATAATGTCCTAGACAGTATTCGGGTTCAATTCTAAAACAAATGGATATGGTTAGAAAGAGATTCATTTGGGAAGGAAATAGTCTCACTCACAAGTATTGTCTAGTGGAATGGCAATCAGTAACTCAGCCTAAGTTTCAAGGAGGCTTGGGAATTAGAAATCTCAAACTTCACAACAATAGTTTACTTATGAAATGGCTCTGGAGGTATGGACAAATTGAGGCTGGGTTTTGGAGAGACATCATCAAGGCAAAATATCGCATTCAAGATCACTTGCGTCCAACGAAAAGCACTGAACCCTACAGCGTTGGGGTCTGGAAACACATAAGCAGTTTCCAAGATGATTTCTTCAAGGAAGTATCCTTTAAGGTTGGCAATGGGCTCAATATCAGATTTTAGCAAGACAAATGGCTAAGGGAACTCAAGGTTAAAAGACTATTTCCCTCCCTTGTTCCAGTGAGCCTCCCAACTAAGAAGCAGCTATAGCCTAGTACAGCCACAACTTCTTTTGGACCCCTATCTTCACGGAACGTTCAATATTGAGAGATTAATGACTTCCTTTCCCTCTTAGGAACTCTACAAAACACTACAGATTCTAGCCTCCAACTAAAAGCAACTATAGCCCAGTACAGAGACAACAACTCTTGGACCCCTATCTTTAGACGGAACTTTCAAGATTGGGAGATTAATGACTTCTTTTCCCTCTTAGAAACTCTACAGAGCATTAGACTGGTGGTTGAAGATCAAGACAAGATTCTTTGGGGTAATTTTAAGGTGAAGACCTACACCGTGAAAGAATGCTATAGAAATACGAGCTCCTAGAGTGGCATTCTACTGAGATGGCTTGGAAACATGTCTGGAAAACTAGACAACCTCTCAGAGTTTCTTGGTTCACCTGGACAGCCCTGAAGGAAGCATGCCTCACACAAGACAACCTCAGGAAAAGAGGTGTTATTCTCATCAACAGATGTGTCATGTGCAAGCAGAACAATGAGAGCATTAATCCTTTTGTGCTTTGCACTGTCCTGCAGCAGCTGGCTAGCCTATGGTATTTTTTCTACTCCATGCTTGGCCTACGATGGGTAATGCCCTACAAAATCAAGGATGCTTATGCTAGCTGGATATTGTGGAGAGTTGACAAATCCATTAGAAAGATCTGGAGAATGATCCCAGCAGCCATTTTTTGAAGCCTATGGAAGGAGAGAAACAATAGATGTTATAATGGAATTTCAACCTCGTTTTGCACTCTTAAAGCCAAATGTCTAGTCCATTTATTTAGCTGGCACTTTTTTGCTAATGTAAATAGTGTGATAACTTTTGGAGTTTGTTAGTTCCCTATCCTTAGTATAGTAGAGTAGTAGGGTTCCCTTTTGACTGTTTTTTAGACTTGCCAAGCTAGCTCCATATGTATATGTTTGGAACACCTTTCTTGCACATTGCGCTTTTGTAACTTTGCATCTTCTTGATGCTTACTAATATCTTTTAATTACTTTATCAAAATAATAATTATAATAACATCATTTTAGACCTCTACATGTCTGTGAACGATTGTAACTTTAGCTACACTCGTAGAATTAGGATGTCATGAAAAATATGAGGATTAGAAAATCTTATGGTGATGGTAGTATCCCATTGTAGGTTTGGAAGTGTATTGGAGAGGTTGGATGGGTCAACGAGTAATTCAATGTTTTACCAGCAAATGGTAGGATGCCCAATGAGTGGAGGAAGATTACCTTGATTCTTCTTTATAAGAACAAGGGAGATATCCAAAGTTGTACAAACTATTGTGGTATTAACTCCTGAGTCATATGGTGTAACTCTTGGAAAGAGTGATAAGGTGTAGCCTTAGGAAACACGATAAGAGTGGATGAGAAACAGATTGTTTTAATCCCTGGTAGATCTACAACAGAGGCGAATATTTTTCTAAGATTGATGGAAATCTGTCCCAAAAATTTGAAAGATCTAGAGTTTCTGTTTATTGATCTAGAGAAAACATATTATAGAGGACCACACAAGGTCCTTTGGTGGATGATGGAGAAGAAAGGAATCCATATTAAAAATACAGATGCCGTAAAGCATCACTAGCGTGAAAACAGCAGGTGATACAAAGGAGTTCCCCATAGCAGTAGATTTACACTGGAGATCATCATTGAGCCCCTACTTGTTTATCCTAGTTATGGATGAGGTAACCAACACCATATAAGATGAGGTCCATGGTGTTTGCTATTCGACGATGACATGGTGTTAGTTGACAAAACTAGTGAAGGTATCAACTAAAAAATTGAACTATGGAGAATCACTTTAGAGTGCAAGATTTTAGGTGAAGTAATGCTGAATACATACATTGCAGGTTTAGCCAAACATTAGAAGAGAAGTTGAGGTGAGACTAGATGGGATTGCTGTGCCAAGATATCTAAATGGAGACAAATAATGGATGCAGCCATGGTGACAAATAAAGTGGTTAATTCCATAAAAAGGAAAGGTGAGCCAGGAATTTTATGTAAGCTGGATCTTAAGAAAGTTTACTATCATATGAATTGGGATTTCTGGGACTACATCATGTCAAAGATGGGTTTTGCGGACAAGTTGAGAAGATGAATCAATTTAGATTCTACTGCCAGATTCTCTTTTATTGTGAATGTAAGTCCATGTGGTTTATTTGGGAGCTCCAAGGGATTGAGACAAGGGTATCCTTTATATCCTATGTTATTCATTCTGGTTATGGAAGCGTTGAGAAAAATGATGGATTGGGCAGTCAGTGGATTTTTTTGAAGAGTTTTGATGCTTCCTTTAGAGGCCATAGCAACACCACAGCTAAACATCTCGTAGATGATACATTAGTTTTCTGTGATGCAGAGGTGGTCCAGCTAGATCATTGGTGACAGATCCTTATTTGGTTCCAGGTTATGTCAAGCCTTAAGATTTATCTCAATAAATAAATGTTTGATTATTGTAGTGGGGTTAGTGGATAGCGTTAAGGAGATGGCATAGGTTTTGAATTGCAAGGTGGGTACTGTTCCCAGCTTGGGTGCTTCTAGCAAAATCGCAGTGTGGAATTCAGTGATCAAGAGAGTGGAGCATCGGTCAGCAGGTTGGCAGATAGGTATTTATCGAAAAGGAGAAAATAACGATTGATCAGAAATACTCTTTCCAGCATTCCTACTTATTTCATGTCACTGTTGCAGGCTCCTGGCAAAGTGATAAAAGGTTGGAAATACTTCACTGTAACTTTTTGTGGGACACAACTGAAGGTAGTAAGAAACATCACCTCATGAACAGGAGAGTTTTCACATCTCCAAAGGAATGTGGAGGTCCAGAGTTAGAGATCTCAACGTTCAATGAAGCTTTATTATAGAAATGGATATGGTGATTTGAGGTACAGGAGAGTTTTTTTTGGAGGGGGATTGGTAGCAAAAAGGTATGGCCTAATGGAAGGAGGATGGAGGACTAGTAACATTAAAACACTGATTGGGTGTGGTTTGTGGAGGAGTATTATAAAAGAGTGGGAAGATTTTTGTGGACACATATCCATTAAGGCTGGGGCTGGTAAGATGATTAGTTCTTTTGGCACATAAGTGGTGTTCGGAGAACATGTTGAAGGATGCCTTCCCTAATTTGTATTGTGTATCTAGCGAAAGAGAGATGCCAGTCCAACATATTTTTAAGTCTCCCGAGGGGATTTCACTGGGACTTCACATTCAGAAGGAATCTCGGGACTGGGAGATGGAAAAGTTTTACAATTTGATAGAGTGTATGTGTGGGCTAGAGACACCCAACAACTTGTCGGATGTATGGAGTTGGAAGAAGGGCAGAGATCAGGTTTAGCTTTTTCTTTAATAAGAAACTACTGATGAAATAGGAATGTTCTTTGTATGGTTGACGGTTAGGGGTGCGCTGTTGTGGGTTAATTGTCAGTTGTTCTTGTGTAACAGTGCAGGTGAAAATATTAGTCATCTTCTTTTGCACTGTAATGTGGCTAATCGGTTATGGAGGGTGACCCTCGATTTGCTTCAGATGTAATGGGTGATACTGAGTACAGTGAAGGAGCCTGCAAAGTTGGATTCATAGGAAGGGTAAAAGAAGCCCAAGGGCATGGAGTATTGCCCCATTAGCAATCATGTGTGTCATTTGGAAAGAGAGGAATAGGAGGGCTTTTGATGGGGCGGAGCAAGATTTTGTAAAATTGCAAACTGTTTTGTCTCTGGTTACTTTTTTTTGATGTGCCTCAATACGGAATATATGTTTTAGGAATGTTAATCTGTGGCCTCAAGGTTTTGCAAGTATTTTTGAAACCACAATTTGCTTGATTTTGTACTGTTGAATCCTGACCATATAGTTTCACTTTCATGTTTACAGAAAAGTGATGCTTCGAGTAGATGCTAAGCAGGGGGCTCCAAAAGATGGAAACTATCCTCTTGAACTATTCCAGGTAGTAATGCATAGGATTTTAAACCTCTATCTTTGTTTTGACTAGGCTAACTTTTCTTAGTCTGGAACTTTACACTTCTGTGGTGTTGATCATGGCATTCTTCATGCTGAATAACATGCCAAACTTTTCTCCTTGGCTGTTGAGTGAGAAACCGTTTCTCTAATTTTGGCTTCTTATATGATTCTATAACCTATTTAGATTCCTCCATTTCACAGGTGGAGATTTACCCATTAAAGATACATTTGACTGAGACGATGTATAGAATGATGTGGGAGTACTTTTTTCCAGAAGAAGAACAGGACTCCCAGCGCAGGCAGGTGTGTGTTATGTCCATGTATCAGAAATATATTGCTAATAAGTATTTCAGGTGAAGATTAATGAATTGACAAGATATTGTCCCTAATGTTTTTGTGCTTACAGGAAGTTTGGAAGTTTTCCACTACTGTTGGTTCCAGGCGTGCAAGGAAAGGCTCATCAATACAGGAAGCACCAATGTCAAGTAGCTATCTAACAAAAGATCCTCAAGTCTCTACCAAATCTAGCAATTCTGTATTACCAGTTACATCGGCAAATCAATTGTCGGCTGATTCCTCCCAAGTGAGTCCCTGATCCTTGGTTGATTGTGAGTTGCTTCATATCTAGATAGGTGAAGAGTGGCTTTTGGTGTAAAGTTTATCTTACAGATCAGCAAGTTCTTCAGTATTTATGCTTAGTCTGATTTTCTTTATCATTACTCTTACATATTTCTTCTTAATAAGCATGAATTTCAATTGCCTGAACATTGCAGGTGTCAAAGTTGCAGAACTTAAAAGCTAATATCGTTTGTGGATCAACCCCTGAGCTAAGACGAACATCATCCTATGATAGAACATGGGAAGAGAAGGTAGCTGAATCTGTTGCTGATGAACTTATGCAGCAGATGTACTCCTCAAGTGCTGCTACTTCAACAAGTGGGCCCTTTGCTGGTATTGAGCAGCCAGATGAAGGTAGCAGAAACAAATCCAAAGAATCAAAACTAATCAAGTCTGGCCGCTCTTCTCATGAAGAGAAAAAGGTGGGCAAGGCGCAGGATGAGAAAAAATCTAGGCCTCGTAGAATGAGAGAGTTTCATAATATCAAGATTAGTCAGGTCAGTCCGTTTTGTGGGCTCATAACTAATTATATTTCTAATAACTAATTATAGTTCCATCAGTCCTCTGTTTCAGAACTAATACATGTTTAATATGCATGGGCTAGGTTGAGTTACTTGTTACATATGAAGGATCAAGATTTGCAGTGAGTGATTTAAGATTGCTGATGGATACATTCCATCGTGTTGAATTTACGGGAACTTGGCGTAGGCTATTCTCAAGAGTTAAGAAGCACATCATCTGGGGAGTCCTCAAATCAGTAACAGGAATGCAGGTTGATTCTTTTGAAGTTATCTTCATCTAAGTTTCATGATCTGTAATATTCAATATCTCACCACATCAAATATATTTTCCTGTTGTTGTATTAAGTGTCTGCAGACTCTTAGGTTACCTTATGAGAATTGAATACTTCAGTAACCATTTCCTCATATACTAATGCAGGGAAAGAAGTTTAAAGATAAAGCACATAATCAAAAGGAAACTTGTGCTCCTGGCGTACCTGATATTGATCTTAATCTCAGTGATAGTGATGGTGGTTCAGCTGGAAAATCTGAGCAGAATCCTTTATCCTGGCCTAAGCGTCCAGCTGAGGGTGCAGGTGATGGTTTTGTCACCTCTATAAAAGGCCTTTTCAATTCACAGCGTCGGAAGGCCAAGGCTTTCATGCTTCGAACAATGAGAGGTGAAGCAGAAAATGAGATAACTGGTGACTGGAGTGAAAGTGAGGGAGAATTCTCTCCATTTGCAAGACAACTAACTATAACAAAAGCCAAGAAGCTGATTAGACGGCATACAAAGAAGTTCCGTTCAAGAGGACCAAAAGGTTGGTGAAGCTTTTTCGATGTTGAAAGTATCCTGTTCTCTCTTTGGAGTCCTATTACTTTCCTCTTGAGAAGATCTAATGTTGAATGCCATTCTTCTCTCTCTCCTAGCCAGCGGATCCCGCATTAATAGTTTGTTCAATACACACAATTTTATGATGTCTAGGTTGCTTAGTCACAGTTGATATTACAGTCCCTAGTTCGGGCTGACAGCGTGGTCTGTTACTTTTTAAGCTATGCTTCGAAGCACTTTTTTTTTCCTGATCTGACTCTTGCTATCTATTGAAAGATTGTTACTGACACAAGACCTTTTCAGGTTTATCTTCTCAACAAAGAGAGTCACTTCCTGTATCGCCAAGAGAGACCACCCCATTTGAAAGTGATTCATCGAGTGAATCTTCGCCTTATGAGGATTTCCATGAGTAGATGAACTTGAGGACATTGAAAGGACGTGTGTTATGGGGTCCAAAGTGGACTGGACCAATTCTTGGTTATATATAACACTGCTATGATAGCAATTCCAATTGATCAGGATTTGGTGACATCATCATCTCCTGCTTAAGACGGTAGGAGATGCTCACATGTTGTTCCAAAATTCTTAGGCGAGAATTGCAAGAACATGCAGACAGAAGTCTACAACTAATAACATTTCATTGCCTTCTTAGAGCTCTGGACTTATCCTGGAACCCGAGCAAAGGTGAGTCCCTTTCGTTGCAGTCAATTCTTTTCTTCTTCAACCTTGTATTTATTGTATTATCCAACACAGACGTCATTAGGACTTGTATGAGTCCATAATTTTTGTAACTACATAACTATCTTTAGCAAGAGATAAGGTTTATAGTTTCTACTACATGTACAGTAGACACAGAATAGAATTAGAATGTGTTCCCTGAAAAAAAGTTCTGCATTGTAACAGTGAAAAAAAATGGAAATGAAAGTCCAACTCTTCGGTCTCATCACCAAGGCAAAGTAATACTGCATGATTTCTACACTGCCTGTGCTTTGCTTCTATTATTTATACTGATTTAAGTTCTTCATGTAGTCAAAAAAAAAAAAAAAGTTAGTACAAGCTATCAGTTGTGTTTTAAAAAAAAACATGTCAAACACCACTTTGATGTTAGAGAGAATTAGATCGTCAATTGTGGTTACAGCTTCTAAGATGCATTATCTGAATACAACAAAACAATAATAATTTGGTCGGTGCAAAATCATGTGATTGAGGTGGTTTCTTGATGTGACGTTACCATATTTAGATTTTTTTTTCCGCAATGTGATTTTGACGTTACTATCTTCATTGTTCAAAGGCACTTACCAATTCTGCTTTTGAACTATCAAGTCAAGAGAAAAGAATGAATACCTGTTGTGCCTTAACGACCAGCTTATGTTTAGTTCTAGCTCTATGGTCTATCTGCTATAATTGTTTCTTTATCTGCAGGTCTACCTCTGGATAATTTTCTTTTTGTTATATACTACAGTTACGATAAACATGTTTCGTTTGCTTTGTAATTCTGCCGACTGATTCTTCTACTGTTGAGTTTCTATCAGTTTTCTCTGGCATGAACAATTCAGTGGCCAAAATTCGGTCACAGTTCTAGCTACAGTATCACGAGTTAGAAATTCTGATTGGGCTCCTTCATCAACGACTTTTAAAAGAAAATACATCTCAGTTTTGTCTACTTGAGTTCTTTGTTCCGTGCGATTGTATAGTTATTCGTTTCCAGCAGAGTGGTGAAGTTGGGGATACACGAGCTAGAAACAAAGATGAGCTCACCATTTTATCATGAGAATCGTCTTTCAGAAAACACTCTCTCTAACTCCACAAGGTAGTAGTAAGGTCTGCGTACTCTGCACTCTCCCCAAATCTTATTTGTGGGATGTGAGATTGCACTGGGTATATGTTATTGTTGTAATTGTCTTCCGTGAAATGTGACGTTACTGAAATTTCTGCATCATCTGCTGGCCAAATTCCGTGCCAAAAGAAGTCATCGGGGGTTCTCAAAGCAATCGTTAATTGTCTCTGCCAGAATTCCAGTCCCCATACCATGTTTGCAGTAATAACATAAGCTTATAACGATCTCCGGATCGTCCAGGTTTACAATTAGTCGAGAAAAAGTTTGACAAGATAAAATATATGATGAACCAAGTCCTTATTTTTATCGATATTTTTTCCTTATTTTTATCGATATTTTTTTAATTGAAGTATTAATTAAGCTATAAAAATTATTTTTGATTTTATATAAGAGAAGCACTAAAAGCACTCTCGAATTTGGCACAAATTATTAGTTTCATCTCTAAACAATTTATAGGCTTAAAAACACCCTTCTACTTGGCGAACTAAGCTTAAATATACCCTCGAACTTGATACGAATTATTAGTTTTGTCCCTAAACCATTGATATGTTTAAAACCATTCATCAACTTGGAAAATTAAGTTTAAATATGCCCTCGAATTTAGTACAGATTAATAATTTTGTCCCTAAATTATTGATAGGCTTAAAAACACTTCTCAGCTTCATGTTTCTGTAACTTAGTAAATTTTGATTTGAAATTTTGTAGAGCTTCATTTGTTATCGCATTTTTACAATTCTAAAATCTTCTTATGAGATTGTTATCTAATCATGAAATTTTTGACGTTGCAGGAAATTCACATTGAAAACAAAAACAATCATAAATAAAATAGGAAAAGAAAAAGAATCAAGCAATTAAAAATGAGAATGGGAAAAAATAAATCTTACTTTGAGATCACCATTAATGAAGAAAAGATTAAATAGAAAGAAGAGTATTCTAATAGTTAGTAATTAAAAATTGAAGGGAAATTTTCTTTCTTTCTTTTTTTTTTTTAAAAAAAAAAAGAGAATTAAGGCTAATGTGGTTATTTTTAACTTTTCACGCACTTTAAATAATTAAAATGCACTCACTTGTTATGCCATGTGGTATGAGAGAGGTGTATCTAAGCTTAGTTTGTCAAGTTAAGGAATGTTTTTAAGCCTATCAATAGTTTAGAGACGAAATTAATAATTTATGCTAAGTTTGAGGGTGTATTTAAGCTTAGTTCACCAAGTTAAAAGGTGTTTTTAAGCCTATCAATAGTTTAGAGATGAAACTAATAATTCATGTCAAGTTTGAGAGTAAAAATTCTCTCATTTTATATTTAGTGGAAAATTATTGAGATCACTCGGTAATACTGATCTTGAAAAACATCGCTTTAACCTCAATATTCCCTTATACTGGTGCTTATTTCTCAAATTAAACTAATTTTCTCATCAGTAATCGTCAAATGAGCTACATTAAGAAAGTCAAAAGCTTATATGCATTGGCTCACAGGGAATGTCCCAATAGGGCCCCAATGTAAGACAATAATAAAAAAAAATTGAGTCTATTCCAAATGTTTATTGAGAGGAGAGCACGAATGCACATTAAATTGCACTAGTTCCCATTTTGGTCAAGTCTGTTAATTGTTTATTGTAAAAATATAATTACAGATTTGATTTTCTTAAAAAAATCAACACCTGCAAAAATATTACTTCAATAGTAGAAGTAGTTTGTAATACCAACTGCAAATCCCTGAAACAATAATGAGCAAACATCCATTGAACTCAGCCTATTAACCCCAACAGGTCTTTTAGATTTTTAAAAAGGTGGCTTTCTAGGCTCTGGACTCTCTAATAATACGTATAGAATTCAACATTAATAATTCAGTGTCTAGTTAACTGATATTATTCGTACTAAATTCAGCATTAATTGCACATAATTGGTTTGCTAGTTTCTCTGTTTAGTAAATAAATAAACCCATTTTCTAACCGAGTGGGTTAGATGGGTATAAGAGACCTGGGTCAAAAACCAAAGACACCTTGTCATTATTAGCAAGCTGTTACAATATACACAGTCAAACTACATACATAATATATACAACCAAAAACTGTAGAATTCCGACTAGCTCGCGATGTACAGGACACAAGTAATCACTTCGTATGGATTAGTTAGGCACCAATAATATTGACTTATTTACAGGCATCAAATTTTACACAAATCAACAGCAACCATTCCAAATTTAACAGGGTCAGTTTGAAATAGTAGTCTCTCCAGAAAGGAAATGTTCACTTGAATTAGGTATGAAACAACAATTTACTGGCAGTCAACCTGTGCATGGTTTAAAATGTTAGCAAGCCAGAGACTCTGTTCAGCTAATGGTGTCTTTAAGAATCAAAACTTACTAGTCAAAGTTTGCAGGAACGACGAGCTCAGCTTTGGAAGCATTTCCAAAATCAACTAGAGTTTCCTGCAGACCCTAAAATTTCAGTGGCAAATGCATTTTATAGATGTCAGTTTTGGACAAAAGATCCAAATAGTCTCTCATAAATAATATATTAAGAAGAAAAGTGATAACAAAGCAGTGCAATAATTTTAAAAAGGTAATCATGAACTAGTCTCACCTGCTCAACAGGTTTGCTAGAAGAACTAATGATATCCACGGGAATATCATTTGCAAGATTGCTACCAGAGCTGAATAGATTCTGAACCAAACCAGTGAAATCTCCGTAAAGTAAAATGTAATATCGTGAAGTTTATATATACACAAGAAAATGTTACCTTCTCCCAAAAAAAAAGAGAACTGTTATGTTTTGGTGTCCATTCTTTCTCGTTCACCGTCTTTTAATCATTATATTTCAGTGTTATTTCAATTAGATTTCATTATGTACTACAATATAACCTATAGGACACATTTCGATCTTACTATTGAAAAGTATGGTACCATATAACATACAAGGAAATATTTAATCATTGATACAGAGTCTTACAAAACTAAAATATTACCTTTTCCACATTGGCACCATGATCAACGGATCCTTCAGCAAATGCCTTCACGGAATTGTCAGGAGTTCCCTGCATGCAACATAAGATGCCTGAGAGATTATTAAGCTCATATTTTGGTGGAGTATTTTGTAAGAAAGTGCTTCCATATATGTCCATCCTGGCAATTGGAGAAGTTTACACCTTTAAAATTGGACGTTTGACATCCGTGGATGTCTTCCCCCAAGGACAATGCAAAACTTTGATCTTCTCATGTATCACGAACACTAAGATGAATGGATAAGTTGAAAATTTTCAGGCGGTCCTTTTGGTGAAGGAGAAATATTATGTATACAGCTAAATAACAGAATACTACATAAAGCATAGAGGATTAAGTTCTTCAGACTACTAACATATTCCTCATTCTTGCTGATGAAACATACCAGTTCGTTTGGTTCAACTGAAATTTTTCTCCCTGCCTTGCTTAGATCTCTCAATGTTCCCTATACATCCAACAACACGGGGGCGTTAAAAGCTTGAAGAATTTTTAAGTCCAAGAAAATAGAATGTAAAAATATTGATTAAAAGAAATAGAATGTTCAAATCAGCTGACATGATTTGGCAACGCCAAAGCTACTTTGGTGATAGTGCAATTTTTGAGAGCAGACCCGGAACATAGGTGATAGCAAGTTTACTCAGACCTCTCCCAAAAGAAATGAGAGGATAATCTTCAAGTGGAGCATCAAGAAGAGGTGGGGGAGGGGGAGGGGGAAGGAGAAAGATGAAGAGAATGCAGATATGCTGTCGCGTGAAGAGGAAAAAAGATCAGGAAACTTCATGACAATTAAAACACAGAAAAAGAAAAGGATGTCGTGCATACCTTGTTTGCCCACTTAAGTCCACATGCATTGCAGAGTGTCCTTGGTCCATCTGGCCCACGACGCATTGCTGGCGTACAATTTTCACTCACACCACAATGGTGACACTTTCCAGGACTAATAATCGAAAAAAGAAATCAAGCAGGAAAAAGCATTGGTCTAAAAGAAATCAAGCAGAAGCAGTTGCAGTTACTAAAGGCTGAAGCACTAAAAATGAAAAATGTAAACTCACATAATTTCAGAATGTTGTGTGCCATCTCCTTCAAGGCTACTCTTGGCTGAATCACAACTAGAAGATCCAGAAGTTGCCTTCAAGGATGCAAATTGACCATTCTTCCTATGCATCCTAATATACATGGACAAGTAAGTTCATTACTCAAAACCTCGATATTTGTATCAGAAAAATGCTTCTGATTAAATTTAGAAATAAATTGCTCTATCTTTTGCCAGAACTCATTATTTATTTGTTTGTGAATAGGAAAGAAAGAAGCTATGTTTCAGTCCTCCAGAACATGGTTAACAGAAATCAGACTCTGGTTTTCACTTCGACATAAACTTTCAGGGTAAATTCTTTAAATTCTACTTTTACAAAACAAATCAATCAAGTCCATATTTCTTCTTTTCTCAAAACTAACAACCAGTTCGAATCAAAATATTGTCCTCCTCATTTTCAGTTTGAATGAATACTATACCATCTAATATACGCAAAAATCCTTGCATGAGGAACCAATGATACAGACAGAATCCTTACACAAAATGCAAGACCAATACTGCAAATACACTGTTAGATGAATTCTATCAAAGAAGTATCCCTAACATATTTAAGGATGAATGAAAATTGAGGACAAACAAACATCATGTTAAATTGGTCAGCAAATGACATTGATACGATGGTATAACACTTGGAGATGAAAGAGTTTGTTGAATAAATATCAAAGAAAGCATGCTAAGCAATTTCTATTAGCGATGTCATCTTTTATTTATTTGTTTGCAAGTGACAAATTCACACAAACAAGTATCATTGCCAGGTTAAAGTCTCAAAGAAAACCAGAAATGGAAACAAGGCATGCCAGTTTACCTTTGAGCAACCTCTTTCCTGACACTATATCTAATTTTCTTGTCAAAACATCTCTCCTTTCGCTTCTCTCGGAACCTAACCAAGGAGGCAATTCTTTTCGAAAGATTAACTTGCTTTGGCAAATCCTCAACCTAAAAATAATACTGCTCATCCAAGAGTACAATCAAACTATGTAGTGCAAATTATAGAATTTGTAAACAATACCTTGTAGTCGAATGGAAGTTTAACAGTGGGCACAGCAGTAGGAATGTCGCATCCCCCCAACAGTAAGAGCACTGCTTGCACCTGTTTTTACCAAAAGAAAGCCAGAGTCAATTTCCAGAGCATTGCCAGTCACAATGCAACAAGATCATATGATTGACAACAATAGTATATATATACATATAATGTCATTTTTTCCCCCTTCCATGAAACACAGGTACTTGGTTCGCTCGATTAACTCAGTCCAAATACAGAAAAAGAACCATGATTTATATCACATATATAACAGAAGCAAAACACCATACCATGTAAGATGCAGATGGCATCATATTTCACTAAACATGCCTCCTGGATGAGAGGCACCATTTATAAAAACAGAACCCCAATATTTCTCGGCTATTTCTGATTTTTTTTCTACAGAATCTGAGAAGCTGAGTAGAGGGGCATATTGCAGGAAGCAGCTGTTTATAACTTTATATAGCAGGAAAAAAGGTGCAATGACACAGAAAATCCCGAACTATATTCTTTAGAAATACTTTTTGGAGTAATATCTAGTAAACGGGCACAGTAGAAGGACATTCTCAGCCAAGTTACTACTACATCCAAATTTATTCTAGGGTGTAGAGTGTAGATTTAGCTAGACACCGTTTCTGTAAATTCTGTTGTTCTTAGTTGGACTGGCAAGGGCTAATGGACTAAAAGGGGGATGAAAAGCTTAAAAGAATCACAAAATTTCATTAGAAATATGATAACAATGATTTTTTTCCAACTAGTAGGCTGCTTTTATGAGACAAATCGAACAAAAATGACTCTTGCGGCAGAGAATCAGAGTGAAAGAGCAAAAACGACCAAGTAACACTTAACTCAAATGCCTCATCAAAAGCGCTTGATGTGCAAAAAAATAGTAGAATAAAGTAGACACTTTTAAAGACAAAATATGTTCATAAAGGAAACAAGACATAAATATGTCCTGAAGAGGGTGGCTGATGTTGAGGTATACAAGATCCAATGTTTGATTCCAGCTACAACACTTGAGCAAAAGTTACACTCATGTGCTGTAGTAGGCTGTTTGGTGGATTAGTCAAGGTACGTCCAAGTTAGTCGACCACCAAAATCCTCCAAAAATAATATATGAGTTAAATACAGGGTAAAAAATTAGTCCTAAATCATTCTTTAATCCAGAATTCAACAATTTCCGCGGCTTCGACTAATCAATAAATAGCAGTACTACAATAATCACAAAATTCACTGAGAGCAAAATATATAAAGTCATGATGCATCATATCATATTGTACCGTATTGTATTGATGAATACAACATCAAAATAGAATTGTATCATTTTAGTTGCTATGTAATGTCAAACGTCAGCTAAACCACAAACCTATAAAAAAGTATTATACAGGATAAAGCTATATTGTAAATGGTAGAGTCAAAGATAAAAACATGATTATTACCCAAAAAACAAGGCAGCAATGCAATCACACTCAAATAGGTCATTACGTAAAACAATGTAACAGGACTTTTCATCCTTAGGTAAAAGGATAGATTTAGCAATAATATACCATAAATTTTACGTAGCAATCAAAACAAAAGTTGCATTTGAACTACAAAAGCATACAATCCAATAGGTAACAAAAGTCCAAACAAGATGTAAGTTGATGCATCTAATCTATGATTTGATGAGAACATCCGAAAACAGAAAATAGAAAGTAGAAAAAGCAATTAAATAGCTTTCTAAAAATAGAAACTACCTTATCAGGAGTGACTGCAGGGAAAACATAGACTTCACCTTCAAAAGCAAGAGTAAGCTCACTAGTTCTAGAAACTTCCACAACTCCACTTCCTCCTCCGTACAACTGTTGTCTCTGTCCTCCATATTTATGGTGATTCAAAACCTTCATGCTTACATCCTCCGCCTCATCCATAGTCTCTTCCCCTCCATCATCCTCATATGCGCCGTCTTCATCGTCGTCGTCCTCCTCCTCCTCTTCCACCGTCCGTATCAATTGCAGCGGCGCGTGATCCTCGTACGGACGCGCCTGCAGTGGCCGTGGATTCTCCGGCATCATGATAATCTGATCTAATGTATAAACACCATGAAATCGAAAACCTAATCCTTCAAAATCACGCTAATTTCATCACAAATATCACTTTCCACAACAACAAAAAAATATTGAAAAACTCCAAATTTGTTCGTAAACTAGCAAAATATGAACACGTAAATTGATTTGCGATGAATTACTCGTTTGAATTTCATGATCAAACTTTTTGGAGTTTTTGGAGAGAGATGGAGAGAGCAAAAGAATGGTGATAATAAGGATGACGACTAAAGTGTGAAGGAGGCAAAGCTTCTTTTAACAAAAAACACCCTGAAAATGGTCAGATTTACAGCTTCTGCCATTCGTGTTTAATTTCCTCAAGAGGTTAATTTCATTTGGCAATTTTTAAATCTCCACTTTGAATATTGGGTAAACTTAAGCTATGATCCAGTACAGCGAGGTGTAGGTTAGTTTAATTTTTAGTCGATCTATAGCCGTCTTTGCATTGACTAAATATTACAAGAACTATTTGTGTGGCCGTGATCCAGTGAAGTTCTACGGGAGCGTGTAGGTGATCTACGTTGTACACTTGTAGTGGATAATATACACCAACAATAAAAACATATACCATGTAATTTCGATGTTGGATGGTGTAGTGTTATGAAAGGTGATTGCGTTAACGTCGATGGCAAGAGGCGAGGCGAGGCGAAGCAAGGCGTTCATTGTCTTTTAATTTGTGACGAGACGATTTTAAAAAACAATGTCATGTCAACAATAATAACAAAAAAGACATAGTTTTATATATTTTTTCTTTAAAAAAGACAATTAATTTAGATTTTAAAGTTCAAAGATAATTGTAAGATTTTCTTTTCAAATTTGCATAGTGCTTTTTTAGACTTAGAATGTGACCCAAGTAGTCAATTCGACTAGACTTTTCCGATAACCCGATAGATTTTTTCAAAGTTTTCAAAGCCAAAGAATATGTATTTCTTCTTTCTTCTTCTTGCGTTTCTTCTCTTTCTTCTTCTTCACTTCAAAGTTAGTTCTATCTTTGTTTTTCTTACTTTATTGACTTTTGTTCTTTTTTTCTCATTCCATTTCTAAAATATTTAGTATCTACTGCATATTTTCAATTTTTGAATTGAATATTTGCTAATATGTTATTCATATTGAGATTTTGATCATTTATATCTACAATTAAAAATTTTATTTTTTGGATGTTGACACTGCACTTCAAAAAGGCGAGCGGCAAGCCTTGTGGCTAGGTGTCTCCTTGTCGCCTTTTTAAATTTGTCACTTTTCGCTGTTCAAAATACTAGATGATATGAAAAGCAATCTTATTCTATCTTGTGAAAGAGATCATTTTTATAGACTTTCGAGTCAAGTAAAGCATAATAAAAACTAAACATGAAAAAATAAATATAACAATATTTTTACTATCTACTGACTTCTAGCTTAATCATCATACTCTACATCTTCATGTCTAGGGTCATGCTATCGATGAGTTATATAATTACATATGCCATGTCCAAATATTAAATTATAGGATTACCTTCGAAAAATATCTTGATTGGATTGTAGTGGATAATATATTATATGATCATATCTGAAGAAAATCTTGGATTAGATTTGGAAGCATAAGTTGCTATTTGATTAAATTAGGTATGGAAAAAGTGGCGTGGTCCATGTTTCTGGAAATTATAATACTCTTTATGTTATCAAAGCTTATGCTAAACTACAATACTAATTGATTGTTTAAATAATAATTTAAGGTCACGTGAGTTTTTATATGTGGACATACTCGTAAATACATTTTTATTTTTATGCCTAAACATGTTGATTTTTGATTTAATACATTGTCTAGTATTTCTACGCTGAAACTAAAAAACAAATAAGAATCATCCATGTGGCCATGTTCATGCAAGGTTCGAGGAAGAGCCACACTCAAAGGGGTGTAACTTAGTCAACCTAACGCAAGCATCAAATTTCACGGCTCAAAGCAATGACCAAGAGGTCGTTCAAAGATAGTTTGACCGTTGATGTGAAAGTATAGATAATATCTTCAGAATAAGATTATAATTATCCAAAGAGGCAAAGTTTGATATACAAAATGTTCAAACATGTTTGATTAAAGTAACTAAGAAGTTTACTCTAGATGTTGAACATATAACAAGATCGAATATAGATTAAAAAACGACTATTTAATGAATCAAGTACTGGTACGAGAAACTGCAAATCACTATCGAACTTGAAGTAACACTGAAGTCCTTTGCTTTCACCAACAAATTTTAGCTAAGTTGTCAATCTGTTAATATAAACTTCAAAAGAAATGAACAAAATCTGTGAGAGTTCTTGAGCGTATCACCAAGCTGTTTAGAAAGTTTTAGTGATGAAATATACCTATAGTAAGTATGTTAAATCTTTCAGTCAGGATGAAAAGAAAATATGTTGATATACTATGGCTCTTTCTAAGGCATCAAAGTCTTTGTCGAGTTACCAGAACCGAGGAATCACTGGCAGGCTGATGAAGAAACTTGATAAGAGACGGAACATGGGGGAGCTCCATCGTCAGTGTTATAGTGATCTACATCCTACATGGATTAAGAAGTAGGTTAGGAAAAGATTCAATTCTTACACCATCATAGAACTGTTCTTCAGCACCAAAATAAACCAGTTACCTCAAGTTCTGTGAGCTCACTATTATCATAGGATGCCCTATAGAGAGTCCTCATTGTCCCCTGCAGTGTGATACGATATGAAGTAAGGAAACAAGAGTTTACGACTTTTTTCTGCCTACGAGAGATTATTTTAAAGAATGCTAAAGGATACCGTGTATGAAAGACACAAAATGCTGGTAGAAATAAGATCAAATAGGACAGCAAACATTATTTGGTAATTTGTAACAGTAATTTACATATGCATGCGTTGCTGTATTTGATTTATGATACTTTCAGACTTAGTATTTGGAAGACAAGTCACTTTGTAGTTCCAAGTACTACAACTTATGGACACCATTCTTTCCATATAGACCAGATCCAACTATTTAACATATGTCTAGTTGTTCAGGTGTATAAAGGTGAAATTATCTTCAAAAGAAAAAGAACATCTAAACGAAGAAGGAATCCTTCGAGTGAACAACTGATGCTGGACATGCCAACCTTATTTGCCCAAGTGAGGCCACATGCATTGCAAAGACTCCTTGGGCCGTTAGGACCACGCCTCATCATAGGGGTGTCCTTTGAACTAGTTCCACAATGGATGCACCTAGGAAACAAGATAGAGAGATAGAATTAACATTTGCTTAGGCGTCCAACTTCAACCAATTATTTCTTGCATATGAAAGTAGTTTTGAACACATTATTTCTTCAAGGAAAAAAACAGAACTATTGCTCATATTTGAAAACATACCGAGTTTCTTCTGGAGGGGTGTCCTCCTGTTTTGGTTCAGTCGAACCTTTTCGAGCAAATAGGCCATTCTTACGCTTCATTCTGATTATTTACAAATGTGAATAATTAGCAGAAGAAAATAAAAACTGGAACAGAAGAAGAACTATTAAACCTTCCATGCATAGTTTGTTTCCATTCCACAACCTACTAAAACAGGAACAAGAAACTGCGGAAGGTGGCAAATATGGTGTGTGCGGGTGCCTTGTCTTGCAGCATTTGACTGCTTAGAACAATGAAACTATTGCACATCATTTTTTATACTAAAGCCATAAATAATGAATGAAAGGTCATAATTGATCAGGAGTGTTACAAAACGAAGGTTTTACCATTGACTTTCGGCAGCAGATCAGTTTATAAAGGTTCCGTTTAGGCAGTAGATCAGTCAATTTTACCTGAACGCAACTTCTTGGCGGACACCATATCTGATTTTCTTTTCATAGCATCTCTTTTTCCTCTTTTCATAAAATCTAATGAGGGATTCAAGTCTTTTTGGATCTGAACAGTGCACTGGATGGTTCACATAGTCCTAAGGTAAAAGAAACCAAATATTACGAGGATGCAGATGCAAACTATAAGAAGAAACTTGCATAGAAAAGGATACCTTTTGGATTGCATTCGACAAACCTAAAGCTTGTGTGCCTGGAGAATACTCATATCCACCCAAAAGTTGAAAAATCGATTGGACCTATGGCAATGGATCATCATTAGCCTAATGCTTCATGATCAAATTAGAGAAATATCTAGCCAAACGCAACAGTGAGTTTCCAATTTCGTTAAAGACTAAAGCCAAGAAACAAGCCAATAGAGACATAATTAGTTACATTATTGTTACAGGCTCATCAAGAAAGTTTCTTGTTCATACAACGTCCTCCCTCTCCACCCCACGCAACAATTACTACTACTACTACTATAGCTTAATCCAAACTAATTGAAGTCATCTATATGAATCCTCAACGCTTACTAAACCCCTAAAAATACTTCCTTTATTGCATCAAAGAAAAGAAAAGCCTGAACCTTGAGACGATCAAGCTACAAACTTCAAGGATAAGTCGAAAACACTGATCATCGATCTCATGTGTTGGCTTTCTTGAATCTGATTGATCAAAATTAGACCGATTTCAACACATTTAAGCACCCAAAACACATTAACACTAGCTCAAACTCTACGAAAAAAGAAGAAAAAGAAATACTCAAACAGTAAACGGAAAAAGAATAATAAAATCAATCAATATCAATCTGACTGCACCTCAATTACAAATAAGTTGATTTCATATAAAAGCCATTACAACAAACAACCCTTATTACAAGTCGTTGAGAACTGTGAGGTCTCAGGTTAAAATCTAGACAAATTCTTCCTAACTTGTTCTAGCCTCGATGGACAAAGTTACATTCATAGTACCTTGTGCAGGCGGGAAATGATAGGTATCTGATTTGAATTAGTTAAAGATGCACTAAAGCTAGCTCTAACTCCACGATTATAATAAAAAAGTAATCTTTAAGCATTTTTATACTAACCCTCAACTTATACACAACACTTCACAAATTAAACGTATAAGAACAGTAATTAAAGTCCAATAAAACAATTAAAACTCCTCACCTTATGAGTAGTAACACCACCAAAAACATAAATTTTCCCACGAAACGACAGAGTGAGTTGATCAAAATTAGCCTCTCCATTATGCAGAGCCACATTAGAAGCACTACAAACTGTGTAATGCGGCATCGTGACCTTAACACCATCCACCCCACCTCCATACCCAATCGGAAAATTCCCAACCGCCTCATTTCCCGCCGGAACTTCCTCGCCGGCGCCGGAAAAGTGGTTATCAACATTCATCACTTGCATTTGACCGTTCATTTTTTGCACTTTACAATAACGCTATTTGTGGAATCATTTACTATATAGAAATTTCGATTTCGTACTGACATTTTTCTGCTGTATGGAAACAGGGGAATGGAAGAAGAGAAGGGTGTGAGGAGTGAGCGGAGAGAATTTGCCCCTCAAAGTTGGAGATAATTACGTGATTTACCAGCTTGTTAAGAGCGGGAAAGTGGGGATATTTTTGGAAAATCATCGAGAATGCCTGAACGGAAAATTCTTGTCCGTACCGGAAAGGACAAAGGGCCTTTTCGCGCTTCTCTTTTTTTTTTTTTTTTAATTTCGATAGAATACTTTAGAATATTAAATGTAATTTTTAGAAGTTTGTTTACAGAATTATTTTTTTCTTTCTGCTTTTTACTAGTTTACTAATTTGATTAACTTTTTTTTTCCCTTTTATCCCATCAATCATATATTTTAATAATAGGAAAGGGCGTTCGGTTCTTCGATTTTATTTTTTGGTGTCAGATTTTTTAAAAATGAGTATCATACTCCGCATCAAATTAAATCAGTTCGGTTCGATTTTTTCAACTTTGGTTTGGTTTATTTCGGTGTTTGTAAAACGATTTTTCAGTGCTAAGTAAAATAAAATAAAAACGATTTAATCGGTATTAAAAGTATGTAATAAATTACTCCAGTATTTTAATATTATATACTTTATAGATAATGTAAATTCATAGCATCACCATCTACAAACAAAATTAAAAAAATCAACTTATTTAATACAGAGGTTAAATTAAAACATTATTAAGTGCAGAGGACTTACTAACTTATGGGAGCTGCAAATGATTCTTTAAAACCATGCAACCACTAACTACAATAATCAAGAATACGACAAAAGAACACCATCCAAATAATTTTCTTTCATAATGACTATAGCTCTTTCCAACGGTTAAAATTGGGTTGGGCTTGAGTTAACATTTAAATATAAAATTTAGAAGTATTAAATTATTAATATAATAAAACTTCGATTTTTCGGTTCACCATGGTTTCGAGACCTTTACATCGTGAACGAAACCATAGAACCGAAGTTTCTAAAAAAAGAACAGAAATAGAATCAAAAACCAACACCAAAAATTCAAATTAATTCGATTCGACTCGATTTTCCATTTTTTTTGCCCACTCCTATATAATAAGGATTTCTTTCTCGTTTTATTTCAATTTTCGATCACGTGAGACTTTGCATATGATGAGTTTGATATTTTGAATAAATAATTTTTGAAATTAAAATCACTAACTCGATCTTTTTATATATATTTTTAAAGTGATAATTTTATACATCAATTTACAATAAAAATCAACAAACACTCATAACAAGGCTTCCTTTCCTCACTTCTTGATACGTATTTTGGCGGATTCAGAATTAAACTTGATAAATTTGACATTAAGAGGTCTTCACACAAAATTTATTATGTTTTTAAAATTATAAATTTAAAGTTAATATTTTAATTTTTTAGGAAATTTTAATGTATTTATAAATATGTATGTATGTTCTTGATTCAAATAAGAAAGAAGTAGAACTCTATAAAGATTCAGGAGTAAGGCCAGAAGTCCCTATTTTATCAATTCTTTACATATATTTTAAAAGTCAATATTATAAATATAATTAAATAATAATTTTTTTTAAAAAAAGTAAAAAAACGATTTCATCACACTTTTAATAGAGTATATA